>JAUCMT010000068.1:22151649-22207851 GCA_032357475.1 Enteromius thamalakanensis
TCTATCTATCTATCTATCTATCTATCTATCTATCTATCTATCTATCTATCTATCTATCTATCTATCTATCTGTATATTGACTGTTTAGTACTAATAAAGCATTAATCCCTTACTCTGCCTGACTGTATTTTAGATCCCTTAATCCCTTACTAACTATTAATAAGGAGCGAATCAGAACCTAATAGTAAGTTAATGGTGAGATTTGGTCCCCAAAAATAAATATGACCATTTATTTATTTGTTGCTGCTGAATAGACAGACCTTAGCCTAAACCAGGATTAGGCTAAAGTTCAGTTAGGATTAAGTCATTTAGCTATTTTTATAAACATGCCTTAGAAAAATGCATTACTAGTGTGCATCTTAAGACAAAACAAAAGCACTGACATATTTTAAGATCAGTCAGTGCAATTTTCCTTTAGTTAAAACAGCTCAGATGTACATTTTAGTCTAAGACTAACTTTAAGCCTCGTCTGTGAAACTGGGGGGGGATTAACTCTATTTAAAATACTTTAAATAATTCAAATCGAAACTCCTAAAGAGGGCAGCAAGCAGGTGATGTCCTTCTAGGGCTGCATGTGCCAGTCCAGCAACTGCCATTGAGAATGCATGAATGAATGTCTCCTTAATTCAAGGGACTAAGAGAGAAGGATGTCTTTTACCACTTCCTAGACTCATTCTTTAATTTCTTGGTGTGTATTGTAAGCTGTCTGCTTTTGGGGACAGTACAGTAAGTGTATTGTTTGTATAACGGCCGTGGGAATAAAAAATAGTGAAAAGTGATTTATTTTTTCCCCTTTTCTCGGAAAGCCCCTTCCAAATGATAAACTTACGACTAAGAGGTTCTGTCCCAGTTCTTCTCAATAACAACCAAGCATTTCATAGAGGCAGACCATACTGTTAACTAAAGAACAGGCTGTATCCAGGGTGAATAAAGTACATTTCTCATAATGAAGAGGCTCATCTTGTGGGCTATGCTAATGTTCTCCCTATTAGAATCTATTATTGTGATAACGCTAATGAGATGCTAAACTGCGCTTGGCAGCATAGTGCTGCCTGCTTGCTCAGACTCCTTCAGTGTGAATTATGCTTATCGGCCTTACAAATATGGAAAGCTATTCATAACCTAATTGCCCTGGTTTGAGGGGGATAGAAAAAAAATGTATCTGACAAGAGATGTCTTGGCGAATTGCAGTACCATGTTGGTTAAAATTCCCAAGAGTTTCCAAATGAGACTCTTCTTCAGACTAGTCCTGCAGATCTGTGGAAAGATCAGAACAGCAAGGCAAATACTTCAGTACTGAAAAACGTCTCATTGGAATTGCTTTGTGCCTAAATTTAAAAGAAGCTCTTTAAAGTGAACATGAAAAGAATATCTTTTTTTATCTCAAATAACATTCAGCTGTAATTTGTTATTTGTCTTTGCAAAAAAGAACATATTTGTAATTTGTAAGCCGAATGACTTTTTCCATCATAATCTTTCAAACACAATACAAACATTCATTTCAGCCAAGCCAGATGTAAAAAAAGAAAAGCTACAGGCATATCTGACACTGACTGCTACTAAAATCACCATGTTAATTTATATTCAAGCTCCTCTGTTAATATTTTATGCCATCATTATGTCTCAGACCTTACTGTAATGTACGGTATTATTCACATCATGATGAATGATATCATTACAGTGTGCGACTTTAAGATGAGATCAAGACTGAGGTCATATGGCATGAAGAGGTTCATATTGTCCCATGCTGATGGCATCTCACTATATTTTTGTCACAGGTACATTCATCTCAGCCTTCACGGTTCTGTGCGGAGCGAGGACAGACCTTCCCGACAGGCACATGTGCTGCGTTTTCTGGCTGAACATCGCAGCCGCTTTTATCCAGATCGTCACAGCCATTGTCATGGTGGGCTGGATCATGAGCATATTTTGGGGAATGGACATGGTCATTCTTGCAAGTGAGTATTTCTCCATAATACCATACAGTATTATATATATTTTCATTTAGTACCTTCTAAATGTTTTTCAAAAGTTTTCACCCCCAGTTCTTAAAGTGTCCCTATTATGAGCAATAAAAGGTTCAAATTTTGGTTTTGGGAGTCCGCAAAACATTTTAATTTCATCATGCCTGTAATGCCTGATAAAGCAGCAGCGTTTGTGAGCGCAGTGCTGTTTTGTGTCAAAGTCTGTTTAAGGCA
Source organism: Enteromius thamalakanensis (assembly GCA_032357475.1). Lineage (NCBI taxonomy): Eukaryota > Metazoa > Chordata > Actinopteri > Cypriniformes > Cyprinidae > Enteromius > Enteromius thamalakanensis. The sequence continues at coordinate 22,153,848 of JAUCMT010000068.1, forward strand.
AGTCATATCTCTTTAGATGGGGAAACATCAAATTCTTCATAACTGATCGCAAAACTTACACTTAAATTTCATATTTGAAGTACTAAGCACACCTCTTGATTGTTGTTGATTGTTTCTATAGCAACCAGGACTTGTAACGGCAGCTGCAGGGATCGCCGACTTTACTGATTAGCGATTGGCTGTTTTCCTCAGAACACAGAGCTTCGGTTGATAGAGTGGTCATACTGGCCATTGCATTTTTCCCCATCCAAAACTATAGGAGGGATACGTCTTGGGTATTCTACAGTCTTAGTTTGTGTAGAGCGTTACTGGGGGAAACACTCCAAAAGCGACACCTAGTGGCAAAGAATGAATTTGCATTTTTATTCAGACCAACACAAAAAGACGTCAAAGTCAACATGAAGCGCTTTTAAAAATGACTTGTTTCAATGATTCAGAGTCAACTCTTTCTTTTGAAAGACAATAACTTTATACACAGTTTACTTTCAGATTAAAAACTTTGCACAATGTTTTCATTCACACTGCATGAAAGGTTATTTTCAAAAATCCGTAATAGGGGCACTTTAATGCATTGTTTTTCCTTTTAGGAATAGAAGATCAATGCTCATGATCTCACAGATCTGCTTTTAATGATCAAAACTAGAACATACCATTTTCATATAAAAGGGAAAGTCTACCCAAAACTTAACATTCTGTCAATACCCACGTCATTCCAAAACTCATATAAATATCTTTCTTTGTTCTGTCAAACACAAAAATGGAAAAACAAAAGTATCTTTTCGGCTTGTTTTTGTTCATATATTTAAGGATAATACTCTTAAATCTTGTTTCGGACTTTTATTATATAGAAAAAAACTGCGGAAACATCCTTCAGAATATCTTCTTTCGTAATTGTTCTGCTGTAGAAAGAAAATCAAACAGGTGGGGAACAACATGAGCGTGAGTAAATGATGACAGAATTTTCATTTTTGGGTGAACTCTCCCTTTCTCATGCGTGGTACGTGTAGAAGATGACAGGATTTCAGCAGTCACCCTGCTGTGGGCCATAGTCAGCTCCGTTCATGTTCAACCTGACATCTTTCTCGCTCCTTCTAATATCATCTCCGCCTTCAAGGGCTGTAGAAGGTGCCAGAATCCTTTGAACAATGACTATTAGAGCGGTCTGCTGGTAGGAGTCGATTGAAAGCTCTGCAGTAATTGTTCTGTGTGGGCGGACGAAGCAAATCGCAGAACTTTGTCACATGTTTTACTGTGAAATGTTTAGTGTCATTGAACATTTAGACACACATAATTCAAAGTTCTAATCTATTATTTATATATTTTTGTTATTTCACAACCTTTTGGATCGAAAGTTTCTGAAGGTAGGTGAACCAAATATTTAACTTATTTTCTTGTCGCTAATTATATTCAGACCTGTCTCAAATATCCTAAAACATAGCCTGCAAGCATTGGCCATGCACATACATACTGCATCTACACTGCAATAAATTGTTTTGTCATGAATGCAATTTGTCTTCGTAACCAAGCTTTGGATATATTGGATATATTTGGATATTAGAATATTGTCTAAGAGTGTAAGGGCTTTAATATTACATTTAATGTGTTTGGAGGCAGCAAATATATAAAATAACAAAAAAATATATATTTGTTTTTTTATGATTAGTTTCTTTCACATACATGAGGCATGTCACAAGTCCCATTTTTGACCTAATAAAAAAATGATATGCAGTAACCCTGGACCACAAGTCTTAAGTAGCACAGGTATATTTGTAGCAATAGCCAATACTGTATTGTCAACTTATTATTTCAAATCATTAAGAAATTAAGTAAAGATAATGTTCCATTAAGATATTTTGTAAATATCCTACCATAAAATAACATTTTCTCAATATTTAGATTTTTTTGTCAGACTTTGTCAGATTTTAAATAGTTATTATATTAATAATATTATTAAATACAAAATGCAAAAGAATGCAGCATATTCTTACAATTTAAAGCAGCAGTTTTAATACATTTTTATACATTTTAAAATGTAATTTTATTCGTTTATACTGGTATTTTTACCGTGCAAACTAAAATTATTTAGTTATCCTGACTTTCTTCTTATTCTGGATCTAAACTTACAGTCACAGAAAAGTACAACACAAAAGGATACACTTCCAGGAAAAACTGAGTGAAATTATGATGTGACCAAAATTTGCAGAGTTATGTGGCATTAGCTTGATTCTATTAAATTGAACTGTAAAAAAATATTTATTTTATTGAGCTTGTTGCAGTGCATTATAAGATTACCTTTTCCACTAATGCTTGAAATGATGCCTTAAAATATGGTTTACCATAATTAAGTTTATACATTTACAGCATATACTTTTTATATACAGTATGTTTATAGAAATGAGATACCAAAATCTCTCTGTAATTATCTGTAATTTTTCCCACTAAGCCAATTTTTCTAACATAATGATAATTTAGGGGATTTATTCATGCATTTAAATGCTGATAATTGTCAAATCTGCAGTGTTTATGTCACCCTTATGAAATATTACACTAATGAAAACCATTATAGATGCAATAGAACACATTGTAAATGTTTTACCACAATTATTTGATACAGGTCTGCTGTCCTCACAGTTTGGTCACTCATCTCAGCCCATTATCACTACCCATGCTGCAAGCCCGGCTTCTCCCATTCTGTTTATTCTGATCCATCTCGGATAATGTGCCTCCCACCACCTGCCATCTGCCAGTCTCCTCTCAGTCTGTTTGATCCACTTTTTGTCCATTAAATGCCAGTAGAACCATAGCGCTCATTAGAAAAGAAGCTTTGCAAAAGTGCGACTTCATACAGAGACTGCGACGATGCACCACTAACTCCTTCAGCCGCACGCTGAGCCCCTTTGACAAGATCTTTCAGCAGCCTTGCCTTTGTGGCTCAGCCACCTCTGAAGACAGTTTAAAATAATAGTTCACCTCAAAAATCATAAACCAGACCTGCAAGATTTTCTTTCTGTCTTAAAACACAAAAGGTGAATTTTTAAACTATGATGTGGTGATATAAAAAATAAGGAATATAATAAAGTGGCTTATATAATTACATTAAATAAGGAATAGGGCTGTCAAGCATCAAAATAAATATTCTTATTCCATATTTAAAAGTAGCTTTGTGGACTGTTAAAAGCCTGAATCAAAGCGAGAATTGAATCAGTCCGATTTGTGAAAGAGACATTCAGAACATTTATGTGGACTAGATTACAAAGATTTTAATAAAAAAGAAAACATTTTAATTAGACTAAAGATTTTCTTTAAGAAGGAAAGTCATTCGGGTTTGGAATGTCAAAAATAATAACAAATAAGTAGTTGGTTTTTGTGTGAACTATCCCTTTAACTACTATAAAGTGTGCAGTAAAGATTACTAAATGGCTCGCATGCTAAAAAGCATAGGCTTGATAGTTGAAGCTTGAGTCTTGATCTTTTGAAAGCTTTAATGCACTGAGTCATCTGCGTCTAAACCTGTTATAATGCAATGCTTTAAGAAGGTCATGAGTCATTAATCTATTCCCATTCTACATCTCATTATAAATACTGCAAGAGAAAGGCAAAACCTGTGCTGTAAAATGTAAACCCCACTGAGGCATTTTCTAGGCGATATATATGAAAACTGAACTGAGTCACACCTCCAGACGGCCTATTGAAGTGTCAAGTGCCACTCACATCAGGTGGTAGCATTCAGTATTGTTGGTGAGGGGCCGTTTTTTATATATATATTTAAGTATGCTGGGGATGCTTTCAAACCTTCTTCACGCTTCTTTATGTTAAAATTACATATAATTTTATTGACAACACAAAATGGATTCAGGACAATACAATAATTAACCAAGTAAATAATAGTTAGTATTATTTATATACTATTGTTTTTTGTATTTGTATTTTTGTGACCTTTATGTTTATATTTTCATTTTTCATTCAAGTTAAAGTTTCAGTAATTTTGCGTTTACGTAGTTATTTTTCTTTCAGTTGTATTTTTTTTTTTAACTTTACCTTTATATTATTATGTTTCTAATTTTTTATTCTTTTATTCTGTTTCTGTATTCTCTTTTTTATATATTGATTTTATTTATTATATGTTTTCATAATAATTATTATTTTATTGAAAATAATAATAACATTTTATTATTCAGCTTTATTTCAATTATTTTTTTAATAATAAATAGTAACCATTAGGCTAAATGTATTAATATGTTATAAATTATACACATTGATTAATTTGAATTATTACACGGCTCTCTGGAATGCTTGATTCTGATTGGTCAGTTGAGACATTTGCAGGTTCATTATTTTCGAATAATAACCGCTCCAAAGTAATAACGCATAGCCGAGAATACTTGTGTGTTTAAATCCCTCCGCGCCAACAAAAATTACCGTTTGGCGCCATCTTGTGCAGAGTAGACGCGGCTTCCCCCGACACAAGATGGCGGCCGCACTGACGCATCGTTCCTATGACAGCAGCGTCAGAGGGCACATCTAGTCAGTATAGATATCTATGGTGAACGAGAAGAGCCGACTCTTCTGCCGTAAGGGGGGCAGGGCTTCATTTGGGAACACCATGCGGCTAATCGTACGGGACAACCCTCTAGGATCGTACCATTATGTGAAAGAAGGAAAGGGCGCAAATGCTTTAAAGATAGCAAGAGTGTAGTGGTACAGGCCAGGAACGCAGAGAGACAGAGAGAGTCTTCTCAAAAATAATTACAGAGAGGAGAAATCGTATAGGTTACTTGCGTAACCACTTTTCCCTGAGACATGGAACAAGTACTGTGTCTGTTACGACGCATGGGGGAAAACTCCTTTTTCTTTACTTATTTTTAACCAATGGGCAAGGCCCTGCAAACAGCTGGCCAATGCCGTCGACCACAACCCCTGGCGTGATGGTGATGGCGTGATGGCTAGGTAATAGAATATGCAAGTGATGTAATCACAAGGAGTTTTCTCTTTGAGCGCAAGGCGGTCAAACAGTGAAAGAACCCTGATATGTGATTATAACGCTCTTAAGCCGGGCCGTTTAGGGACACATTACTGTGCTTGTAACCAGGCAGTGACTGATGTGTGATACAGCAGCCATCAAGCACAAGTCATAGCAACTCTCCTCGTTCCGGGAGTTTTAACACCTTACAGCGCAGCTGAGGTGAGGGTGAATACACTCGCTGGAGATAGCTCAGAGTTTAGTTTTGTCAGGCTATGACTGAAGCTAAGAAGACTGCAGTACAGGGAGCCTAAATCCATAATGATAATGAATAGCTCGCTTTATGGAAGGGAGCCCATACAGATTATAATGCACTTATATAGTGCTTGTAGTGGAACTCAGAGTATTTTTGTTTGTTGTTCCGATTTAGACAAAAGCATTACACAGTAGTCAACATTTGAAGTGAATCAAAAAAGTTAATCAAAGTTGTCCTAAGACAAGAACGGGTATTGTTTTGGTTTTATAACAGCTTTGTTTTGATCCACTTCAAATGTTGACTACTATATAACGAATGGACTTGATGATGATAAAAGGTCATCATGGAGAAATCGAGTCAGCAGCAAGAAACTTGGTCTCGCTGCTGCTCAACTCAAGACCAGAGCCAAGCAACTGAACAGTGCAGGAGGAGATGGCGCTTTGTTCTGAAAGAAACATCATGAGCTCAGTCAATATTGTATTTTCAGCCAGAGGAGATATTTTAGAAGTACCACTGAAGCTTATAAGCAATATTTCTCTCAACATTATTTAGTAAACAGAGTTTCAGTGTTTAGAAACACGGCTGGTTGCACACAACATTTAGTCTGGTCTTACAAGTTAGTAAACATTTTTCTTTAAGACTGGTTTTATTTTTTAATTTTTTAATTCATTTATATAAAAGCATAGATTGTTAAATACAAAAAGTAAGACGAATTCCTTATTGGCTAACTAGTAGTTGGTCAAATTTGTATTTAAGGCACTGTCTTAACGTGGATGCTTTTTAGTGTTTAAAAACATGGCTGTGCTACATTTTGATTCTTGGTCAGACTGCGGGGCTAGGGCACACTAATGTGTATGTCCTCTAAGAACACTGACTAATTCATTTATATTTGCACAGATCTTTTCCAGGATATTTTAGGCCGAACATCAAGCGTGGCAAAAAGAGGAGCATAACTGTATCTAAACCGAGCAAGCAAGACATTCTCATTTAATTTTTACCTTTGACACCTTTGTTGAATGAGGAACTTGAACTGCTGCAAGCAGGCCTGGGAAGACGGACAGTTTCTGTTCCTGAAGATGGTGACCATTCTGAGGTACAGTTTACTGAATTGTTTGGGAACATTGTGTTGTGGGACATTAATTGCAGTGCAACAAATAATCCTGTGCTGTATCCTTCGCCTCTTTTACACTGTTTCCTTTCCTTTTTTGCCATTTATCAAGATCTCAAGAATCCTGAAAGAAACATTTCCAGAGATGGAGGGCCTTTGTGGAGGGTGGCTTTTGCACAAAGCAGCAGGTGTGCAGTTCTTCTGGCCTAAAGGCCTGCTTACACAAAGGGAGGGTAAAGATATAGTTCTAAAAATTGTTTTCAATATGAAAGAATAGCAGAGTCCACACCGCAGATGTAATGATAAAGACACAGAGACACAATATCGTTGGAATCACTTTCAGAACAATTTTTTCCAGTTGAATGATAAAATCCTTAACGGCCAATCCCGCTGTCATAAGCTTGAAAATTAAAAAAATTGGCTTTAAACAGGCTTTAACTTAAACTTAAAAACTTTAAACTTAAACTTAAAATCTGTGTCATCAGGTGGGAAGGCTATATTCTATGTTGTGCCACTCCAAGATTCATTAGACACCTCTCCTCTGGCTCCTGACTCGCCTCACTTCTCAAAGATGCCCAAGACAACATGTTACCAATGTAGTGAGGTGATGCCTCTCCAAATGTTGGCAGTGCACATCAAAACATGCAGAGGAAAATGGTCCTCAGATGATGACCGTGAGGATCAGGTAAGAACTAAAGTACGCTGTTTTTATGTTGTGCTAATAGCATTGCATTATTAATGTATTTACTTTAAACCTACAGATCTCTGATGTATGGGTAGTTGAGGACAAGATCAAGGTAAACTTAGCACATCAATATTATTAAAAGTAATTTGTTTATATTTGGGTCAGTATTTTTGTTTGTAATGTACCACTTTTTTATGGGTAACCATTCAGGTGGCTTGTTCAATTTGCTACAGAGAATTCCTGAAAGATGATATTACAATCCATGCAAGTGTCTGTGGAGAGAGGTCATTTGCATTAGTGTTTGATGCTGCCTATTTCTTTTTACGTCTCAATTTAAGTACCAATGCCATCTTGGATTTGGTTCAATGTAGTTTACCTACAGAGAGTTCTGTAGCAACTTGTGCAGATCCAGTCCACACCTCTCTCTGCATGTACACCAAAAAGGTAAGAGGTTTTCTAAATTTCTTGTGTTTTTTTTTCCACTGGTTGCTGATCAGATTGTCACATGCACTAATATTACATAAGCAACCATATTTTTACTAAATCCAGATATACATCTGTTGATTCACATTTTTGAAATGTGAAACTAATCTAATATATCATATTACATCCTTCACAGCCTTGAAGATGTTCTGACATTCCTTAAAGAGCAGGTTGACACGTCAAAAGAGTTTAAGTTGTATGTGACAGAGAGCAGCTTCCAGAAAGAGGCATTCGGAGCTCTGGGATTTGAGGTTGTTCTGCCAGATCTGAGAGCTTGTGAGGGAAGACTTGTGGTTGTACAGCGAAATTGAAGTTAAGCGCAAAGATAAATGTGTAGTACACAATTGTGCCTGTCATTTTGTTTATGTGAATGACACTTTACACATTTGTAACTATTAATCTGCAACTTCGAATTCAAAACACAGCTGTATTGTCTGTGTGTTCAGATCGATAGATGCAGTGTTTCACATCAGAGCTGTGAGTATACAGTTCAGCTTACAAATACAAACATTCATTTTACAAGTTCTCACATTCACATTGGCAAGCACTTGAGTTTTGCTACTGTTTTACCTTCATAGGTCAGGTTTTATATTTTGAAAATTGGAATGACATCACTGCTATTAGCCAGTTTCTCCTTTCATTGCCACTCTTTTAAATGACACACGTTTAAATGATTAGCTGACACTAAATATCTAGTATACAGGTATATAAGTATGATAAAAGTATAATTTTGGTGTTTCCTTACCATTTGCAGAGGGTGTGGCAAAATGCACAAGATTGTTACTACACCTGAAATAATAATAGAAATAAAATAAATACCTAATTCTGCAATAGAAGTAACCCAAAACTTTAAAAATGTTCTGTCATGCATGCGGTTGATGTGTAGCTCTCCATTGTGTATCCTTGTTCAGTACAGACTGAATATCCCAAGGATGAGAATTTATGTACCTCAAAATAAAAGTTTTGCTCTGCCTCCCCCTCAAAGGCTGCAAGTAAGGAAGGACCATAAACTGTGATGGCCAAAATCATATGAAGGAAGTAACAAGAATGGGCATGACAGAATTCATCTTTTTATTGGCTGATGTTTCCTTGTACCAGCATCATTGTATGCAGGGTTAAGTAGTAAACTGCACAGTCGCTGAGATCCATATCATCACACTTTGTAATAATTATAATTATAAAATAATACATTATAATTATTGTAATGGTTAAGTTGCATTATTAAAGTCAAATCCGGACACAGGCAAACCATTTTGTTAGCTATAAAAATAAAAAATAATAATTTGAATATTAATATTTCAGTACAACTCAATGTTTGCATACCATAAACAGTGCTCTGTACGGTGGCCGAGAGAGCTCAACGCGCTGCAATTTAAAAATAACGCATTGTTACATCCCTGCTAGATGTTTAGGGTTAATAGGTCTAGGAGTAACCAGGGAAATAACATTTTTCTGTGTGTGCGTATGCAAATGAGGCTCACAGGCAAATAACGGTTTAGACTTTTGTTTTATTATTTTTAAATCACCAATTAATATATAGGTGCATAGTGAAAAGGTGGTAAGCCCAGTATTGGAATATTTACAGTATTTTACATAAGATAAAAAAACAAACAAACAAACGAAAAAAAAAACGAAAGGCGGAAGGGGAGAGCACAAGAGATGCCAAATAAAAGAAATGAACAAAACAAAACACAGCTAGCTATGAGATGTTCAACTAAACTTATTATCAAACAGAAAATGTAGAAAACAAAAAGTTGATTGGGTGACGAATGTCAGAACGTCATCATCGAAATGAAGACTGAAGGACAGCAGTGCCAATAGAAACCTGAAACACACAGCTTAACACACACCCACACTTATACATAAAATATACAAACATAACAGTATTACGTAACACGCATGCAAACAGAAACAAATGGCTGCAACTTTAAAATAACGCATGCAAACAGAAAAAAACGGCTGCAAACTCACGAACCACAACGGAAATGTTTCAGGGGGACCTCAAAAAGTGACGCACCCATCTGAGAGTAACTCTAGCTAACAGTTAAGTGTGTGACTCGTCAGATTAGTCTAATAATATCCAAAAGAATCGTATGATCATGTTGTTAAAATAAACAAAAAAACTCACCTTTTAGTTCAGCGACAACACCTCTGCTCTGACCGAAAGCCACGGAACAAATAATCAGGTCCCAGATGGGTTCGTTTGCGGTCCCCCTGAAACATTTCCGTTGTGGTTCGTGTGTTTGCAGCGCCTGTGTTGTCACATTGATGAAGATGTTTTTTAAGTTGCAGCCATTTTTTTCTGTTTGCATGTGTTATTTTAAAGTTGCATCCATTTCTTTCTGTTTGCATGCGTTATTTTTAAATTGCAGCGCGTTGAGCTCTCTCGGCCACCGTAAGTCGCCCCTCCGTGGCTCTCTCTGGATCACAGCAGCAGGAACCTTCGCCTGGATACTAGTGTTTTACCTACGCACCTGGGTCGATCACCTTCACAGATGTTCGGCATTATCTGCTCATTATAAGCAGCATTCAGACGCTAGTTCGACCCAAAGTCTTATATACTCTGGTTATAATTCTAAGCATTTTTCTGTATTGATTCTCTGGTGTGACTTTTGGACTGTTTATCTGGATTTGTGTTTCTCGCTGCCTGCCTTGACCCTTTTGCCTGTTTCCGGATTATTGAACATTGCTGTCTGCCCTAAACTTATCTGCCTGTTTATCTGACCACGATCTATTGTTTGTTTTGGATATATCTGATTGCCTGTGCACCGACTTACGCCTGTTTGACTACTCTTTCAAATAAAGTCTGCAAATGGATCCGAATGATTCCCATGATTCATCACAGTTGAAGACATTTTGTAATAGTTTATGCATGTTATTTTTTCTAAGAATTGAACCCATGATCAAGGCACTGTAAGCACCTTAAAATTAAATTTATTGTTTGTTTGATGACTTTTAATAATCATTTAAAATAATTACAATACTACTTATGATATTCATAATTTGTAAAAGCTAAAATATTCTAAAAGAAAAATAGCTATATGCAGTACTGAAGAATAAGAACTGTTAATTTTAATGTACCGTTTTTAAACTTGTGTCACTGGCCGCGCCTCCGTGGCTCTCTTTTGCTCACAGCAGCGGGAACCTTTGCCCTTGGTTAAAATTCCGAGGATCCTCGACATTGGAACAGTCCTTCGATGGATGTCGATGACGTAGCATCCTCGAAATTCTGGCTTCCGAGGATCCTTCCTTGACATTGAGAAACGCCCTAAGTAGCAACATGGGCAAAACCAAAGAGCTGTCAAAAGACACAAGAGACAAAATTGTAGACCTTCATAAAACTGGAAAGGGTTATGGGGCAATTGCCAAGCAGTTTGGTGAAATAAAGAACAACTGTTGGAGCAATTGTCAGAAAATGGAAGAGGCTAATTGTGACTGTCAATGTCCCTCGGACTGGGGCCCCACAGAAGATCTCTCCTCGTGGGTTATCAAAGAAGCTAAGAATGGTGAAGAATCAGCCCAGAACTACATGCGAGGAGCTGGTCAATGCCATGAAGATAGCTGGGACCATCGTTTCAAAGGCTACTATCATCAATACACTAAGACATCATGGTTTCAAATCTTGCATCGCACAGAAGGTTCCCCTGCTTAAGTCAGCCTATGTCCAGGCCCGTCTGAAGTTTGCCAGGAACCATCTGGATGATCCAGAGGAGTTATTGGAGAAAGTCCTGTAATCAGATGAGACCAAATTATAACTTCTTGGTCTTAAGTCCATTTTGCTGCGTTTGGAGGAAGAAGAATGATGAGTCCCAATAATACCATACCTACAGTGAAGCATGGGGCTGGAAGCATCATACTCTGGGGGTGTTTTTCTGCACAGCGGACAGGACGACTGCATTGTATTAAGGAGAGGATGTACGAGGTGAATGGTGACATACTGGGCAAAAACCTCCTTCCCTCAGTCAGAGCATTAAATATGGTCTTCCAACATGACAATGACTCAAAGCACACAGCCAGGAAAACCAAGCAGTGGCTCCATAAGAAGCATATCAAGGTTCTGGAGTGGCCTAGCCAGTCTACAGACCTAAATCCCACAACAGGAACCGTTTGACCTCTGTAATTGTAAACAAAGGCTTCTGTACCAAATTTTTTTTTTTTTTACTAAATACTTATTTGACACAGTAATTGCCAAATAAATTGTTATCAAAACAAAAAAATCATACGGTGTGATTTCCGTGAATGTGATTTTCTTTTTAGATTCTGTCTCTCACAGTGGAAATGCACCTATGCTGAAAATTGTAGACCTCTGCGTCATTTCTAAGTAAGAGAACATGTACAATCACAGGGCGATCAATTACTTATTGACCTCACTGTATTTATATATTTTTTTCTTCTTTTTCTCATAAAAAATGTCTATAAAGGCTGTTGTCTCACAATGGGGAGCTATACTGTTGCACAAAGCCCTTCTTTACGCCTCAGTTGGAATCTGAGCAGGTGTGTGGAGTGACAGCTGTGGCCGGATCCAGATGTTTAGCAAATGGAATACCATATATCTTGATGAAGGTGAGGGAAAAAAAATCTAGTAATGCATAAATCAGATGCACACTGTAACACAACCTCTATATTTATAGCTTTTCAAATTCAGCTTTAAGCAAAATTTAAATACTTTTTATGTCTCCTTATTTATCCCAAATCTGAGGGAAAAGACGGAATTGCGAGATATAAACACATATGTGAGTTTATGTCTTGCAATTCTGTGTTTATATCTTTCTTACTGTGCAATAAAAAGTATATAAGAAAAATCTCATGTAAACAGTCCATATTCCAAGTATTTTGGAGTCATTTGATGATTTTTTGAAAACAGATTCCCATTTAAGCTATTTGTCCTTGGAGAACCTCCCACTCCTACAACTTCTGGAGACTAGTGAGAGAAAATAATAATTTAAAATAGACGTTTTTTGGTTTTTTTCTGGCTAAAGTAGTATGTGTATATGGACATGTTCTCCTCAAGGATCAACACTCTTAAAAAATAAAGGTGCTCCTCAATGCCATAGAAGAAACTTTTTGTATAAATGGTTCCTTAAAGAACCTCTGAAGAACCTTTCTCTTTCGCAAAATGTTCTTCAGATTATAAATAGGTAAGAAAGAGGTTGACTAAACTGTTCTTTGTGGAACCACAAATGGTTCTTCTGTGGAATTGCTGTGAAGAACCTTTATTTTTAAGAGTGAAGAAATCATCTGATGTAAATATGGAGAGGATATCATCATAACCTTGAGTGCACTGATGATACTTTTCCTCTTCTCCTTCCAGCTTCATTGTCCACATCTGGTTTGACCATCCACCCCCCAAAACGCACCTCATCAATCCTGCGTGTCATCATTACCACAGTCTCTCTCATTGCCAAAGTAAGCTGTGACACACAGACGTGAAAATGATGAATGGATTTTTCCGGACAGGAAACGACGGCCGAGGAGACACCCTGCATACTCTCATCTCCACAGCAATTTTTCATTCAGCTTCCCTCTGCCATGTCTCCCCAGCCCTGTCACGGCTCTATAGACGGCTTACAGTAAAATCACATCAAGATACCACAAAAAGGTCTGCTTTTCCTGTTTTGTTCTTCTTGGTATGGTCTTAATCTCACGCTCGTGTGAGGCTCCTGCCGCCCATCAGCCGCGGGCGGCATTCCTCTGCAGGGTGGACTCGATGTTGGTCAACACAAATAATAGTGAGAAAACTCCAAAACCGGCCATCCTCTCATTTCTTCAGTCTATATTTAAACTGCACATCGATTTGGGTGGAATGGTCAACCAGACTCCTCCACTGTCTGGAGGACATTCTCATCTACAGAGAGTCCAACTGCTCCTGCAGAAAGAAGAGGTTTTATACTTTTTAAGGGTAAATGAAAATTGTGTCATCGTCTACTCAACCTCAAGTCATTCCAAACCAGTAATATATAGGTTCTGAAACACAGGTTAAGATAGTTTAATGAAGGTTTCTTGTCCTCTACTGGAAGTCCATGCAACCAACGCTCAGAAGATCTAAAAAAAATGTCATAGAAAGGTTATAGACTTTATTTAAAAAATACTTCAAGGCTTGAGCTCAATAAGGCCACTATTAGACATACTATAGAGCGGTTTCAAGCTGAATTGAACTTGTTTGAGCTTTTTACATTTACTAAATCGAACTGAACCAAGCCTGAAACATTGATCCTGTTATTTTCATAGCAAGTTTAAAATATAGCTGCTGAGATCTTACAAGCAAATGAAAATGTAAAAAAAAAAAATGTCTTAAAAAAAAAAAAATATTAGTTTTCTTTGATTTATTATTGAACACTAGCTTTATCTATTCTTTTTATATTTTATCTGTTTTCTTTTCATTTATTATATGATTAAAAAACTTACTTGTGCTATGTTAGGCTAAATAAGATTTGTTATACTCTTGTCAATTTTGATTGCTTCCATTGTCATCATTTGTAAGTTGCTATGGATAAAAGTGTACAATCTATTTCACTCTTTAAGGTTCCAAAAATTTCAGACTTCAGTTGGTACCTAGGATGGTCAAATACCATTTGGCTCTTAAAACTCTCTGGGGCAGTTTCCCGAACAGGGTTTAAGGCTAGTCCTAGATTAAAATAAATGTTAAGAGCTGTCTAAACTGGAAAATAAAGCTTGCACTAAGATATCTTAAAATACATTATTGCCATAGTTTGGTCTTAAAATGCTCACAGATAATGCATTTTTGTAAGACATGCTTCTAAAAATTCTTACATGTCCTAAATTAGAAAAGGTCTAGTCCTGGCTTAATCTAATTCCTATCCGGGAAACCGGCCCTCTGTGTTTAAAATTTATTAAAAAAGATACTTCTTTTTAGCCAAGCATTCACATTATCCATCTCATGACCTTGTATTCTAGTTACATCTGATCAATTCACATGAAAAGTCATTAACAGCAGCTTTCGCTAATTATTCTGTGTTTTAATGTTTCTATCATGAAGCCCAAACTTGAAGAAACTAGGTAATTGTGCCTCCAGCCTCTTATGAAGAATTCAGATATCCTGCTCCTGAGAAGAAATTATGCTTACCCCTGAGATGACTTCAACTTTGAATAAGCACTGCCAAATGTAAAAAAAAATTAATAATGGTTATCGCAACATATAATCAGTGTCTTAGTTGTGTCATTGTTTCTGTTAGAATACATGTCATTTACTAACGGCAGAGAAACATGCATCGCCTGTTAAGCTGCTTGAAATTATATGAAAAGCGCTATGAATGAACAGAAACTGAACTCAACTGAAATTATTGCTGTGAAGCAGCTTTGAAACAATCTGTATGGCATTGAGTGTATATATATAAAGATGGACAAGATCAGGGTTCCTCAAATCTTACCCTGGAGGTTGATGCACTGCAGAGTTTGGATCTAACCCTAATCAAAGACACCTGAGCATGCTAATCAGTGTCTTAAAGATCATTAGAAAACACAGGTAGGTGAGTTTTATCAGGGTTGGAGCTAAACTCTGCAGACCTCCAGGATAAGATTTGAGGAACCCTGGACTAGACTAGTGATCTTTTAAAAGAAGAAAAAAAAAAGACTTAAGAAGAAGACAAAGACTTGCAGGAACTGCTTGCAATTTAATTAAATTGCCTAATAGCTTAAAACAGAATGACGTATAATGTTGTGTTGTATCATGCGATTAGGGACAAGATTGGATCCTTCCTGTATTCACATACGCTCATATTTCATCATGAGACAAGTAAGCATTGTCTTCTGTTCTAACACAATGAAGTCCATTGATGGCTGATTTTCGGATATTTGTGGTTAGTTTGTTGTTGATCTATATGGGACAAAGTTTAAGTCATATTGCACATTATACAAATGTTTAGTGTTATATTAGTCAGACTGTAATCAGATTTTATGACTCAACATAAATTCCAGATAACAGATTGTTCTGGTTTTATCGAAATCAACATTACTGAAAAATAGATTTTAATTCTGTAGTGTGGTATACTTCGTTGTGCCACAGTCTTAGAACTGGGCTTTATTTTCTATGAACAGTTCCTATAGTGGCATTACACCAGTCTGTATTTGACGTGTAAAGGATTTCTCTTTGCCTGAAATGCCTTTAGAATAATGTTAAAGTTATTATACACTGTTAAGTGTATTTCGTTGTTGATTTTAGCTTGTTATGCTAATGTGTTTGTTTACAGTGTATGGTAAACCCAAAGACAACACGAAATGGATAATGTAAGAATTGGATAATGTAAGTAACCAACCTCATCTGAACATTCATTTGTCTAGGATGTGGAAGCTGAAGGTCAAGTTATTCATTATATTCATTTTCTAGTATTGCTGTAACCTTTAAAACATTACAATTGAAAACAATAACTGCATTATCTATTGTCAAAAAAGGCTGGCCTATAAGAAAAGCAGGATTATTTTGGCAATAAAACACCAGAACAATCAACAAATAGCCAAAAAATGTCATTTTAGAAGCAGTTAATTTAGACATTTGGTAACACTTCTCCAATTCTCAATATTAACTAGCTGCTTATTAGCATTTAATATACTGGCTGTTTATTAGTTATAAAGCATATATTCTGCATGACCATATTCTACATCCTTAATTCTACATAATACTGTATCTAAACTTAACAACCTTACTAACTAATAAGCAGCAAATTATGAGTTTACTGAGTTAAAAATCTAGTTTGTTAATGGCAAGAATTTGACCGTAAAATAAAGTGTTTTCAGACAAGTATTGAGGATACAGCAAAAAAATGGACAGGCTTACTGAATCATTATTTTGAATCTGTAAATTTGCAATGCACCAGACTTAAAAATCACATGAAAGAGTTTTATCTCAGCTGCATGTGCGTTGTGACATTAAAAACAACAATTTAGCATTTTGTCATGCTACACTGTTACCGCTACAGAGAAATAGTAGCTCATTAGCGAAAAGCTCCACAGTTTTGTGAACAAGAGTGCCATCACAACTACTGGAAAAAGTAGTTAGAATGCTAAAATTTTCTACGTGCCATGTCTGTCACCACATTCAGATATTTTTAAGTGTCATTTTCAACTATATTATCACACACAACACACATGAGTGCAAACACGCTGAAGTACAACTTGGAATTGTTATTGATTTAGGAAGCTGCTGTAGTTGTTAACATCAGGCAGTTTACAAATGGTGTTTTTGCACTTGCACCCTTTAAGAATGGCATTTAGGATGTTCCAAACAATTGTGAACGCCTGTATCTTTTCACAAAGACCCTTCAAGAAGTATGTTAGCAAAAGGTCCACGTATTGGTCACTTCAAGTACTTTTATAATTTACGATCATGTAACCAAGGGTGGATATTCCTTGTGATTTATTGTAAAACTAGATGGTGAGTGTTTGAGTTAACATATAAACAGTAGTGTGTTATATATTCTTGCACTGTGCTTATACTGTATAGTGGGTCCCAGTGATGTAGTGTATTTAATGAAGACAAGGGGTCCAAGAACTGAACCCAGAGCAAACTCTGTAACCAGCTGATGTTCTTTGGATACCTCTCCTTCCCAAGAAACCCTGAAAGACCTACCTGTTGAAACCTGAGTGGTTAAGGTTCAATTTCATATGTTGTATTTTTCCTTGCAGGCAGAGTCAGGTAAACAGTACAGTTTCCAATACACTCTTGTTCTATGCTATAACAGCATTCTACATCACATGCAGATGGCAATGAAATCAGGTGAATACTTTAATTCAGTGACTTTATGAGAATGATCACTATGAAATCACAAAAGATGCAGAATAAAATTTACTGTAAACATAATTTACAGTCTGTCTCTGGCACCAGAGTAGACCCCACCAGGGGAAAGCCAAAGTCCTGCATGCGGATGGTTACATGCAGGTGAATCGCTAATATTTGATGTAACATAGAGAATAATATTTTTGTGTAGAGTTTGGTGTGGTTGCAGGTCAGCCAAGCACATCAATCTAGTCACAATTAGAATGAAAGTTTTAATGAATGAGTTTTGTCTTCCTCATGTTGATTTAACACACGTTCGGGTCCCAGTTTTATGTCAAATGGGTCGGGTATTGAATTACATAAGTGTTGCTGTCAGATAATATGTTGGGTGTTCTGTTAATTACTGCAATTGTGGAAAGATCATTTTACCAGCCAGGAAAGGTTTCTCAGTCTGTATCCAGATCAGATGGTGTACCAGCACAAAGAGATGATCTTCATCATAGACTAGAACACCTAGATGAGCTCCGTGGACAGATCACCAGAACCAATGCACACAAACACACTATAAGTCCTTTACACAATCTGACATATGCTTAAAATTGAACTGGAAACTAAAACATTTGTCAAGGTGTGGTTTCAGGTTGGACGGTGACAAGCACAGGTGGGTTTCGGGTCCAATTACAATAGACAATTACAATAGTCCAGCCTAGAAATGACAAGGGCCTGGGCAAGATGTTGTTCAGCATACTCTGTTTGAAAGGGCCTGATCCTTCTAATTTTGTGCAATACAAACCTGCATGATTGAGCTGCCTTAACAATTTGGTCCTTGAAGGTCAGTTGATCACCAAAATTTTTCTTTTGATGAACCTAGCAGGTTGTTGAAATCATGCTGTAGAGTCGGAGTGGCAGGGAAAACAAGAAGCTCAGTCTCTGCCAAGTTTAGCTGTAGGTGATGTTCCTTCATCCATGCCAAAATGTTTGCTGTGAAGAGAGAGACGGGAGGAGTGTGGATCCATTCGCAAAGCTTGATTAACAGGCATGGTCATACAGGCAGGGTCAAACATTGCCGAACAGTTAAACGGAGGGCCAGAGATACAAATAGTCCTAGGGCAAGCATAGGTTGACGATCTGTGAAACAATATCCAGGGGGGTGAGACAAGAGGGGTGATCCGTAGGCAAGCTAGAGTCCAGGTGCAAAATGATGATAATAGGAACAGAGGGACAAAGACTCTGCAGCGAGGTCAGGACTGAGCACAGGACTTTACACATTAAATAGATCAGGTAACAAAGTCAAAAGGGGGTGGAACAAATTAGTAAAGAAGGTAACACACAAGATGGGCAAAGAAACAGGGGAACACAGAAACAATGGGGAACACACACTTCAAAATAAGAGTCCACGAAACAAGATAGGGGAACACAGACTCAAAACACGACACAACCATTGTATTATCTGGTTGAAATCATTGATAGAGCTGTGTGTCATCAGTACAGCAATGGTAGGAGAAGCTATGTGCTTATATAGTGGGTCCCAGTGATGTAGTATATGTCGTGAAGAGAAGGGGTCCAAGAACTGGACTCAGAGAAAACCCTGTAACCAGTTGATGTTCTTTGGATACCTCTCCTTCTCCAGGAAACCCTGATAGACCTAACTGCTGAAACCTGAGTGGTTAAGAATTGGTCATTCTGTGAAAGAAATAATGTCACTGTGTCTAAAAAGAAGTGAACCAAATGGTCCATTTCATTAGAATAACAAAAGAACATTCCTCAGGATTATCTGGCAGATTAAAGTGGGAAGGGTTAGAGATCTAGCTGGCTGATCTAGCCCTTCTGTCTTCAGGTAAAAATTATATCCCACGTGTAGAACTTTGGCAAAATTAACAGCGAGAAAGGGAAGATGTTAGAGAAAACAGCAGGTGTTGCTGAGACTCCTGGATGAATCCAGGTCTTAGTCAAGACCAAGATAATAAGAATAGACTGGGAAGCAACGGCCAAGATTAAGGTTTTTGACAGCTGTCTGACAAGTCCAGAGACTCACAGAAAATAACAGAGATGCAGCAGAAGAGGTGCAGATAGGACAAAGCTTAGCAAGATTGTGTTGCCATCTGTGTGTGATGTTAGAGCATTGTTGAGAGAGATCAAGAATGTATTAAAACATACAACCACCCATCTGACTCTGCCTAGGAGATAAGGAAGTATCACCCACATAAATATATATATATATAAGATAATGTTTTATTGTTATGTTGCGTTAAATAATAGTAAAGCTGGTGTTTTGTGGGCATTTTGGTGCAGTATGACTGCTGTTGGATTATCCAGGTGGACGGATCACATTGGTGGTGGATGAGAAGATTCCCCCTTGTAAAGTGCTTTGAGTACACAGAAAAGTGCTATATAAATGTAAAGACTTAATTAATACAATTGTTTACTGTACTATTGAATAAAATATTAGTTAATTATAAAAAATAGAAAAAGATGAACAGCCATAATATGGACTTTTGTAAATGTGAAGGTCAGATACTGTTATTTACTTCTAACATAACTGATTTTACTATTAACTCTTCACCTGAACAGTTTATGTTGCTGTATATGGTACCATTGTAATCCTTGACCATTAGAACATATGGGTAGACATCACCTTTACCATGTTTGGTTCAGGAGATATGAAACAAAATACATAACTTGGTTATGGTCGGAAGTAAAACGGTCGCCGAGGTGTTTTTGCGAGGGCTCCATTTCTGAAAATGTTAAGGGCCTTGACCTCTACAATTGTACCAAGTATGAAAAAGTGAACAGATACATATCACCTGGACTAAATTCAGTATTCCTCAAACTGAACAGTAAAATGCAAACTCAGTATATGATGCAAACTAGCAATAAATCGGCTAAAAAAAACTTTTGGCTGCTGACCTTCTGTGATCCAATTAAACCATACTAATAAAAATGACGTGAACTTACATTTCCTTCAGCCTGAGAGTTAATCATTTTAATTTTGGTGTGGAAAGGTTTTACAATTGCCAAAAGTTTTTTTTTATATATATATATATATAGCCTATATATATTAAACAAACAGGCAGCCAAGCACAGATTAGAAAAGGTAATGCTAAAGTAAAGCAACACATTACTTAAAATTACAACACATTAAAAAAACTTTCCTGATACTAATAATCTGTCTACAGGTATAATGCAAACCATGTCCATTTGTGGTGTTAGGATCGCCTGCAGCATATGCCCTTTGTAATACTAACCTTTTCCTTTTTTTAGTTCAGAAACAATACAATATTCTGGTAGGGAAAGCAGCTGTGCTATACAATTTCACAAAAAGCAGGCTTGGTCTCAAAACTGGCTTCAAATGGAAAGATATACTATGGGTCAACATGCACAACAGGTTCAAATGGAGGTGTAAATGAATATGTGTCACAGCTCACTAGCCAAAGTTTTCCCAGCGGAGCACTTTGGGCCTTCCCCCGGGCAGTCAGTAAGGCACGGAGCAACCTCAGAATCACATATGTGGCTTTTTTACCATTTGTCTCTTTTGTTCAGATTTAGTCAGTGGTGATTTAGGGGAAAATGGGCATGCTGTGATGTTTTAAGAGCGATGATTGTGTGGTCGGAGCAGCAGACAGCAGATGTAGACTTACGTCTTAGATTAGAAAGTTAGTGAAGCTCAGACCTGCTCTCCCTGCTCAAAATAAGAGAGTGGGTGCTCACCAACATATTGTTTTTTGGTGGCTGGTTCCCAGCATGTATACATTTGTGGTGTGTTGGTGTCCCCACCAGGTGCCTGTACCACAAAGCCCGGTTTAGGTTGCTCGCCACACATCACTCACACATCGCAAATAACTGTAAGCGCCAGGGCGTTTCTGACACAGTCACTCCTTCTGTCTCTGATGTTTTAAATAAAGTCATTCACCTCTTTCATATATATATATATATATATATATATATATATATGATATTTTGGCATACATTTTTCTCATGGTGTTGCTTTCAAATCTAAAAATAGTAATTATTTTAAGATTTCAATTTAATTTTAAATTAATACATAAACATTAATAATCCTGTTATTTTTTGTTATGAACCATTAAAGAACCTGTTTTCAACCGTCCTCAAGCTTCTCTGGCAACAGTTGTGTTTCTAATACCTGCGTAAATGTTTTTTAAAATCTTCATCATTTTATGATGATTTATTGATCTTATGTTCTACAGTTTATCTCTGTGTTTTCATTCTTTACATTCATAATGGTTTTATCCATATTCATTGTTTAATCATCTCATTATCTTAAGTCACATGGGTGTACTAGAAAGGGAATTGCGATGTCATTCTTGCTTCATGCCATGGATATTCACTGCAAATATAAAATTTTTGGTACATTCAAGATCATATAAGTCATATAACCAGTGCAAGATATTCTTATAAGCTATTAAGAAAAAGACATACATTTTGTTGACAGAGATTGGTTGTATTGAATGTACTGCTTAAACAAGGTCGCATTCATTTAGTCTTGTCAACTTAAAACCATCTTGCAATTCCTGAGCTGACTGCTGTAGGTTCAGTTGGTGGTAAAGTTCATATTCACAGCAGTCTGTTGTTTCTGTAGACTAGTTGAAAATGATAAGGGACACCAATGAAAACAATAAAAGATTTATTCAAGTTAATTTGATGTCCGAACAGGTCCTCTACCGGTCAATTAAAGTAACACAAAGCCCCATTCACACCAAGCATGATAACGATAAAGATATAGTTCTAGAAATAATCACTGTAAAAGAATAGCAGTGTCCACACCACAACTATAATGGTAAAGGCATAGAGAAACAACACTGGAATCATTTTTATATCTATTTTTTCCAAGCTGGTGAACGATAGGAAAATTGACAACCAATCAGAATCAATCCTTGTATCGCGTACTTGAGAGTTTTTTTGTGTTTATAATAAACAGACGATATCGTTTAATGGCGTAGACACAAAAATAGTTATTGTTATATTTATAGTTACAGTG
This sequence comes from Enteromius thamalakanensis, assembly GCA_032357475.1. Lineage (NCBI taxonomy): Eukaryota > Metazoa > Chordata > Actinopteri > Cypriniformes > Cyprinidae > Enteromius > Enteromius thamalakanensis. The sequence continues at coordinate 22,176,066 of JAUCMT010000068.1, forward strand.
CTTGGTGTGAACGGGCGTTTAGTAATTTGATTAATACTGGTTTTAAGATTTTTCAGTGATCCAATCACACACAATCAGTGCTCAGCCGAGACACATTTACACTAACACACATTTCTTTAAATGTGTGTCCTGTGATGATTTGCGTTCAGATTTCATCTAGACCATCCCCTCTTATTTCACCTAACTCTAAATCACTTTTCATTAAGCTGTGGCATACAAATATGATTGAATGAGTGAAGCCATTAGGCTACTTATGTGTGAGCAAAAAAGGAAGTGAGAGACAAAGGTGCGAATAATAACTGTGTGTTTGATTAGAAAAAAGGTAACACCACTGGTGTGAAATAGCACCATTTACGTACCATTTAGTTATTACTTGTTGTTAACATGCTAAAATACACCCTTTAGGGATAAAGAAGGTACAAAGATCCACCCCAGTGACAGCTTTTGAAACTTGTTTTCCTGAGCGTAGTTGGAATCAGTTGTTTAATTGTTCTAAAAACTTTATCTTAAACACTTACACATATTGTTAGGTGAGTCAATGGGAAGAAAATGAGTGAGTTCTCAAAATATTTAACTCCGTCCACTTGTGATCGGATCAGCAAAAACCAGTTAAAAAAGGACAAATCTTAATGCCAGGTTTAAACATGGCTTTGGCGTCAAAAGCGTCCATAGACGTTAATAGTCAATGCAATACTAACGAAATGTCAAAACACAAATTCATAATAAAAGACCAAATACATCCCTCAGTGTTGAAAAATTTTACTTTTTTTTCTGACATTGTAGCAGCAAAGCTTACTACCTGAATGACACGTCTAGTTCATTGGTACAGTCATGTTAGTCTAACTTGGTTAGCAAGCACTGAGGTTTGTAACCACCACAGCAAAAACAAATGTTATGTGCAATTTGACCGACCATGATTGCAGCAGTGGTTCTTAAACCTATGCTTAAGACACCCAGTACCCCACTTTTTCTCACTTATTGGACAGACCCAACTGGAGTCTTGTAGTCTAAATCACATGACACACATAATGATTCATGTGATCATGATTTTCAGCTGTCCCAGACAAAAGACTGTCATCGCGAAGCAATTATGGCCAATCAGAAATCGATCTATATAAACTTCCCTCGTCTACTTAATGGAAAGCGGCAGCAGCAGGGATTCCCCCGAGGGGAAGTGCTTTGGGAAGTTTGCAAGTGCGTGTCTAAAAGTGGAGTTGAACGCAGCCCAGTATTGCCCATTGCTGCTCCTGAAAGGCCACTTCCCTGTTGAGTTTAGTACCAACACACCTGTTTGGCAGTTTTATTGAGCCTGAAGACTCTTATTAGCTTCATTGGGTGTGTTTAATTGTGGCCGGAGCAAAACTATGCTGACCCTAAAGATCAGAACTGGACATGACCAAACCAGTGATTCGCAACTCTTTTCCTAAAGACACCACAGGAGTAATCATTTCAGAAATCCTATCTGACCTATTCATTCTAGTAATGAGGTGATTCAGGTGTGTTAGATTACAAAAAGGTTTGGAAATGTATCTTGTTTGTGACTCCAGGAAAACTGGTTTAAACCAGTGTTTCTCAACTCCATTTCTCAGGACCCAACTCCCAGAATGCTTTGAATAACTGACATCTAAAGTTGGTTCAGCTCATCAGCTTGATTCAGACTTGATCATCAGCTTGTTAAATAGAAAACAAATAAAATGTTGGTGCCAGGGCCTTGAGCTGAGAAACACTGGACTAAACTAATGAGCTGACATGATAAGACATACAGAAATAGAAATTTCAAGCAGCAGAGTTTAACTCCAACTCCACAGAAGAGCATCTAAACCATGGATTAAGTGAAAATAACAGGCAGGAGCGTTGGAGCAGGGCTGGAACGGAAGTATGCAGAAAGGTGTGCCACCAGAATCAGGGTTGGCTACCATTATCCTTTAGGGCAGTGTTTTCCAGCCCTATTCCTAGGTCGTGTTCCACTTCGCTTTTAGACACACTCTCGTGAACTCCCCTAAGCGCCTGCCCTCAGGGAAATCCCTGCTGCCATTTTGAAGTGTGTTCCACTTTGTGAAGTGGATGAGGGACGTTTATATGGACAGACCTTTAACCTTTTGATTTTGATCAAGGGAGCAAGTGTACTTCATATGTACACTTCAGGCAGCTCCATATACCACAATGCAACACAATTGTGACATCAAGGCAGGTTTTGTTCAATTTATCCTACCCCAAACAACTCTATGATGTATTATATATATATACATATATTTATACTCCATAACAGATTCCAAATTATCAAGCGCTTAAGATGTTCCAGGAAGATGGTGGTGTGCCTCCAGGAACAGTGATGGGAACACTGCTTTGTAGGGATCGAAGAATACATGTTATTACACCTGAAGGGTTTGTCTCATAGGGGCAGATGCTGGTTGAAAATTGCTGCACTTTATGTCAGTACGTCTTATTATTTTACACTTTTTGCTTGTGCATGATGTTTCATCCACACCTGTCAGTGTCAGTATAAACCCTTGAATAATTGCCATATTGATCAACACATAACAAAGCAAAATTATAAATAATTTCATAATGTCTTTTGAAAATCTAAATCAATCTATCATCATATTCTCACCTATACTTATACTGTTCCAAACCTTTTCCACAGAAAAAGTCATGCAAGTTTGGTCGTCACACATTATACTGTGAGTAAATTAATTTTCAGTTTGGGGTAAACTGTCCCTTTATGATTACAAATGCTACACAAAATGTTCTTTGAATGTGCAGAAGGGAATTTATAAAGTGGGAAATACTAACTAATGCATAAACAAATTTTCACAAAAAAAGCAAAAACCCATCAATTTGGTTTTTATCATTTTTTAAAAGATTATATTTTAAAATCCTGCTGAAATCTGTTGCTTTTTGTTGTTGTGTATTTCAGTTAGATTATGCGTCTTGGTTTTGTGTCATGAAATTCCAAAGTTTCCTTTTTTTTTTTCCCCCAAATCTTGGAAACATTTAACATCTAACTTAAAATAAATAAATAAATAAATTAATTAATACAAGTACAGTCTGACATTTGTGTAGTCAAGCATATCAGTGTGGAATACATATAACAATAAGAGAACATAGAGATACTCATATGGCAGGAAAGGGGTTAACTGAGACAGCTGACGTCAGTATTTGGGGGTTGGTAAATTTAAAGTTACAGAGAGATTATTAGTATCATCCATCTAGGATTCATTAATGAAATATTAAATAAAGCTCTCGGATAATCAGCATTGGTAAAACTGATCTGTCACATGCAATGACATGATCATATATGACAGATCAATTTTTCATTTAACGTACAATTGCTTATTAAAGCAAGCAGAACAGTGGTCTGTAAAAAGGCTTTTTCAGAAATTACTTGCAGGCTGGTCTGTTGATGTTGATATTTGCATGTAACATTAAATATTCACATAACGACAATAATCAATGAGTACAAAAATAATCTAATGGAATGTAATGGTGGACAAATGTGCCGTTTATAATAACTGTAGGCCTACATATAGATTTCACCTCTGTAGTATAGGATACCAATTTAAAATTGCATTTTACAGTAACCATATTTTTACCAAAAAGTAGCCAATTGAGAATTTATTTATTTTTTAATCAGTAACTAATGTGGACAAAATACATTTAAATTTAGGCCTAACACAGAGAAATTCTCATTTGGGTGTAAAAATTGCTTTGGAGTTTCATAATCAGCAAATTCCATTTCTTTTTTCAAAGCGCTTTAGAGCAGCCTTGATCAGATGCAAACACTCCAGTTAGGTGTTTAGGCCTATGCAGTCCTGTCCATTTATTAATTTAAAACAATCTATATTTTAATTCAGCTGGACACACACACACACATTGTTCTCTGTATCCTGATTTTTAATTGATTTATTACAGTTTATTAAAGAAACAGATGGTAATTACAGTAACAATGAATTACAGTAAAACACATACACAAATCTGAACTGTAAAGATAAAGCAATGAAAAAAGACAAACAAAGCAGTTTTGTTTTTAATTAAATTGTATTTATTGTGTATGACAATGTCCAAGTTTAATTTGTAAGGTGGACCCACCGGATACGATGTAGCATTATTTTTGAAAAAATACCTTAGATGCATTTTGTATAGGTTTTATTGTGTTTTTCACAATTTACACAAAAACATAAATATTAACATCCATTTGAACCCTACCCTTTTGTATCTCCTCAGAGAAACGTTGGCGAGATTAAACTGGACTATCAGTCAGAGACCAGTCATTCAATCTTGATATTGATTAATATGTTCTTCTTTCTATAGAAATCACTCATTCTGTATCTACATACAGTTCTGTACATATAATTCAATACACATTCCAGAATACACACGTCACTACACCACTCTACAAGGTCAGATTTGGGAGAATAATTATATAATTTTTATTTATTTAGAATCTAGCCCAAAGAGATGTGCATGAGACCTGTAAAACTCAAACATTCCGAAATCTAAATATAAATTAGAATTTGTAGTTTCAGTATAATATTTAGGTAAATATAGAATATATACTACGCTATGTATAAAAGCACATTTCCTCTTTGAAGAGCACATACCTTTAAGTAAAACAAATTGAAGAAAACAATGTAAATACAGTCCGATACATTTATCTTTGTCTTTCGCTAATCTTTTATATATTGTCATGAAATATATTTGCGTAGGGGTTTCGTGCATCCTTGTTTCAATACCATTGATTTATCTGTCGCTGTGAGTTCGAGTAATGCTGATCCAAACACTTTTCCCCCCGTTTTCTTACCGACTATCCGGGAATCTGTATCATGTTTCTCCGTTCCAGGTCTGAAAGTATCGCACAACGAATGCTTAATCCTCCAGCATATCGAACATTTCTTTCTGCACTTCTTCTCCTGTTCTCTGAGTATAGCTCCAGGGCCATAGAAGGTCCGCCTTTTGGAGCGCCTTGAGACAGTTCCTTCTTATCTGTTTTCATCATCTAACCTGGGACGCCTTGAAACCGCAGATTCAGTTATTTCTTTCTTTTTTCCAGATAGCCCAATGCGGACTGGCGAGCAGCCAATCGGAGTCTTGTTTACACTCCGTGAGTGACAATATGCTGGCAACGTGCCAACCAATCAAATCCTCCTCCACATGGAGCCTTTTTTTAAAAGCGTGCTCATAAACCCACACAAAGGCTAATAGCGTTAAAAAAACGAATACAAACGATAACATACAGTGCCGTTTTAGTCGGTCATATACTTATAACACTTACAACATATAGCCAATCTTGATTTTTAAAGGCTCTGTAGTATTTACGCTAAATAGTGTTTATAGTATTTTAATTTGTCACTGTAGTGTACTGATTGTTTTTATGAAAACACATTATACATACCTGCTGGATGTTATTAAAGACAACGGCTGCATAGTAATCTTCTCCAAGTCGGAATCCTGTGCTCGTTCGCAAAGGACTATTTACGGTTTTAACACATTGTAACCTGTCTTTAGTATCTTGCTTGAATTTGCCGCTCGCCTCATTGCTCTTGCTCTCCACGTCGAATTCCTATTGGTCGCAGATTTCGACCAATCAGAGCGCGGAGTGTCCCCAGGCGAGCGACGCCAGCTCATTATCATTTGTGAATCTGACCAATCAGCGCGTGTGTTTACTCTCGCGGAGTTGAGAGGCACGATCGGCGCCGGAGAAGAGAATCGCCGCTCCGAGACTCGATTCGCGACTTCAGTGGCCTAGGGAAGCCCGAGACCGGCGAGCGACAACCGCTTCAATCGTATGAGGGGAATTAGGACTGAACCACTGAAATATGCTTTTTAAAATAAGCGACATCATTGCTCTGAATACTTTTCTTGATTTCTAATTAAAATTATTTATTGTTATGCAAGGATATAACATACCAGTAAGTAATTCATTTATTTTTTATGTCATGGTTGTGTCGCCTAACGTCGAATAAAATCAAAAAGACCTTCAGAGAAAATAATGTTAACTAAATAGCACGAACAATTATGGTGCAACATCCAAAGGGGAAATGGAAAGCCTATAAATACAAAATAATTAATAAATATATGCACTGAATCACCGAGGCAGCTATACAGCCCGCATTTATTCGCTTAATTTAAATACTCTTATTTATATTTCTAAGGCATTTGTTTAATGGTCTAAGTAATTTTGCGAAATTATTCTTTCTCAGTTTAAACCTGTATGGCCTCGTTCAGTTTACTACTCAAATTACCAGTGGTATTTTCATGAATATAGTCTACTGTAATCATGTCTGTTTTGATATTGTAGTGTTTGCGCTTTGGTGCTCACAATTTCTTATCTTCAAATTGCTTCTTTTTTATTGTTAAATTTGAGATATTTTCTTTCAAAATAATTTTGATTTGACAACATGACAAGAAAAAAATAAATAAAAGTGAAACGTGCATCATCCAAATTTCCAGTTGTCCTTTATTATCATATTCAGATCGGTGTTTTTATTTCCTTATCAATACTTACTTGTAACGATCAATTCTGATTTATTTCCGATCGGCATGAGAGAGGCTCGTTTCACAGTTTGAGTCCGGGCAGCGTTCTCCCAGCCGAATAACATTACCGACAGACAAGCTATAACATAATGTGATTGTCTTTGTGAGTTTCTGCTTCTATGAGCACAAGATCGCCAGCTGACTTGTGCTTTTTTCCCCCTCTTTTTGATATATTAAGACTTTTTCTAGCATTTCAGTATGTGCATTGTCACGCGCGAGACAAAAACCACTGCTATTTGCATCGGGATTATGCAAATATTTAACAACATTCACGATTCGGCTGCCGATGCAATGCATTTAAGTATTCAGTTGCACGCAAAAGCTGCGATTAAAACAAAGCATGAAGCGTGTGATTGAATGTTGTTGTGCTCGAAATGGACGGCTGTTGTGGAGTGTCGGAGCTGCACGGTAATGGCTGACGGAGAGCAGCAGTCCTCACACGGAGACAAAAGCTGCTTGCTGTAAGGCCACCTTGGTTTGTATGCATGGCCTGCTACAGCGGAAAACGCTGCATTTATTGCAGTTGTATATTTTCAGAAAATGCGTTAATTGTTAGTACTCCGCGTACTTTAATTAAGGAACCCACTGAAATAATTCATTGATTGTGTGACATTCTACATTTTCTCCAAATCTAGTCTGCCAGAAAGAGGGAGCACAAAAGGCTTGTTGAAGAGAACAGATAAAACAAATTAATATTAGTAGAATATTAGCTGGAACTCGAAACTAGATATATAGTGTGGAAGGCTCTGTTAGTTTTAATTGCTCCACATAAAAGCTAAAACAGGTCAACCAGATGAAAGGAAATTGCAGTTGTTTACATGAGCGTGCGCACACACAAACACACACACACACACACACACTCTCACAGTCTTGTCTTTCAGTTTATAATGATAGAAAAACAAAAAAGGACTCTTGCAAAATTGGTTTCTGTTAACAACTGGTATTTACTGGTTATAGGTTGCCTTTTTTATTTAATCGCAGTGGTTTGGTGTATGCTATTTATTTAAAGTAAATTAATGCCATTTTTATTTAGTGCATGTATGGTCCCACTATGCTATATGTAAAACTAAATATTGACATAATGGTATATATTGTATATCACATAAAATACCACAACTGTTGTTTTAATATTAGTGAATTTAAGTGCATCTAATCAATATCATAATTTTATTTTTCTTTCACATCATGCACGTATCTAAAAACACCATATTATTTATTTTACCAGACTAATAACAGTCCTTTCAAGTCAATAAAACAGAGACTCGGTTTAAAGTCAATAAATGTATTATTTTGGAGAAACAAAAATAAGTCACTTGTTATCAAGCTCATTGTTTTCAAATCGTTTGTTTGCCATCATATGCTTGCAGTCATGAAAAATGAAGACACTATTTCAATTTTTTTTTGTCCGTAATATAAAAGGTGTGCATCTTTATCACGTATCCACACACCAAAGATCGGTCTCTATTAGGCCTATTCAATCACTGCCATCTATGGCCTTTTCACATCTCTTTTACATAATTTCAGTGGACGCATAAAAAATACTAATGCTGTTCTTCTGTAAATGAATGTGCATCAAAATTAGGTCTCAATATATATATCGCCGTTTTCTTTTATGCGACGAAAACTGAGAGCATGAAGCAGATGCGTGCCAGCTGTGCTGCTGTGCCATACCGAGATTATAACGTCTCTTCTTTCTTTCTTTGTAGAAAAGATGATTGAGGACTTCAACCTGAGCAGGAGAGGCGAGCTTTCCACTAAAGCAAACGCAGACGGATTACAGTATAAAGGCTTCATTTGATTTCCGCTTGATTTTGGATTATATCTGCTGTTTTCTTTGGAATGGAGGGTCGTGATTTTTCCGCTCCAGCACATCTCCTTTCAGAGCGGGCCACTCTAGTGCACCGCGCCGCCTCTCGCATCTCCTCCTCCGGCCACGGCTCTGTGCAACATGCGCCTCATTTTCCAGCCGGGAAATATTATCCATCTCACTTACCGATGGCGGCGCATTCAGGTTTGTTGCTTTTTCTTTGATTCGCTGGCGTTTCTGTGAAAGCTCAGTCAAGATTTAACACACTATTTCAAAGAACAGCGAATGTTAATGTTTAGATTAGGCCTGCATTTGATTAGCTGTTGCTTATGTATGTTTAGGATTTTTTTTTTAAATGAAAAATCTATAATGTAGCCTAACATCAAATACATTTGTATCCACAATTCAAGATCTGGGTAAAAATGTTTATTTATTTTTATTATTATTTTGCTCCTTTTGTGCTACATTGAACTGACGTAGATAGATAAGCCTATATTACCTTTTTGTTTGTTATGTTCATATCCTTGCTGATTAAGTCCAGCCTTAAGACGGAAAATCCTTGTGTCTACATGCACCGAACTGTGGAGGTGTAAATGTGATTTTGATAATATGGGATGAGCGCATCTCGATTTAATATGAATTGTGACAGGTAACGGTTATGGGAATATTGGGACAGCTATAATATAGACTGTAATTACTCCTCACGAAGAACAGATTAAAACAATGAATGCTTTGAAAGCTACCAGAATGTAACCTAAGTGACATTTGTTTTTTATTATTTTTTACTGTTTCATTTAAGTAGGCTATTATTTATTTGTTTTTACTTTAATTTAGCATTTGTAGTTATTTAAGATGTGAGTATTACCGATGGAAAACTTTCATGTGTAAAGTTAAAAGCCTAAATACCAGCTTTCCGATTATTCTAGCAAAATACAGTATTGCACTGTTACTGTAATAATGAGTAATTAGGTTTATTCAAATGCTATTTCCTTAATGACCAAAGATCAGCAAGGTCCATTTTGCATTGTTCATCATTAATGCAATACTAAGGTAATTTACCATCCATAGACAATAATACATTTAAATTAGTTTAATAAAGACTTTACTTGTTTTGGACTACTAAGGCCTCAATGTTCCAAGTCATATTATCATTCATTGTCTTGCATTTAGATGGTTTTGGGAACAAACAGGTTTCTAAAACCTATTGAACATTATGAGTTAGCTATTTAAAATAATTATTGCGTTTATAGATGATTGAAACCCAATTTAGATGTATTAAAAAAGATCTTTCTTGTTATTTTTGAATCAAATATCTACAACCCAGGCATTGTTCCAGCAGTTTCCATACACTCATGTACTGTTATATTTATAGTGGTAGATGTGTCCATTTGGTCTTGGCCAATGAGTATTTAGGCTAATGTTAGCTAAAGGGTGCAGGTGTGCTGTTAACCGGATATGACAATGTCTTTTGGTTGTACACTCACAGCTTGCGCCACCATGCAGCCGTGCCCTTAACTGTCATCACTGTTCAATGATTGAGACAGGTGAAGTATTGTAGCAAGAGATAAAATTCGCAGAGCTCAGAGTTTTATAGCTTTGTCTGGAATTTTACTGTCTCAACAATGTCTCATGCTTGATTCATGTGGTGACATTCAACCTGTGTGTTATTACCACACCACCACCACCACACACCTTCATTATAGACCGGGATGACGAAGGGCAATTTTACATTGCCTAAGGTTGATAAAAAGCTCAAGTTTGTATCTAGCAGGACGAGTGAAAGAGGATGCACTTTAATGATAGACTGATTTACTGGACAGAATTAAATTGGAGATTTAAAACAACAACAAAAACATCATTGACTGGCAACCTTTTTGCAAAATAACACACACACACACACACACAGGTTTTTGTGATTTATGGGGACTCTCCATAGGCGTTTTTATACTGTACAAACTGTATGTACAACTGTACAAACCTACCTCTTACAGAAAACTATTTGCATTTTTAGATCAAAAAAAGTATTTTTTAAGTCTTTGAATTACAGGGACACTGAAAAAGTCCTAATAAATCACCTTCATACTGTAATATCTATCTCATACCCATGTCATTATACAAATTTGTGTCCACATAAACATGCACACACATATTTTTAATGACATCAGCCATTAAAGGCGAAATGTGTAATTTCTTTATCCTGAACATTCCTCCTGTCTGCCATTTGGTGGACAAACAGATACCAACTGAGCTGATTCAGCTAAAACAATGTAATGCTTTGAGAGCACCACGGTGTCAATCAACCTATTATTCAGCAATAAAATATTAACAACTGCCTAAATTAAAAAAAAGTTATTAGTCTACCACTAATGTATATGTAACTTAACAAACACCACTGTTTATTTAATTAAGGCCAAGCTAAGAAAAGCTCCATGGTCATGCAAAGCAAGCTGGACGGTCACCAAACCCGTTTTTCTCTCATTAAGCGAACGGACCGGTCAATAGCGTCCCGCAGGCGTAAAGGGGGTGTAGCTGCGTTAGTGGATTTGCTCTATCCCTCCAGGGACTGCCTCCCTCACGGCCTCGCATGAATTCTTTACAAAGAACATGAATATTTCAGGGAATTGATGTACAAATGCATTCAGATGCAGGTTGGGATCCAGGCTCAGTGAAAGACCTTCTGTGGTGTCTTTCAGTGGCTTTATTATTCAGCTGCTATTGGACTCGGAGGCTTGTAGAGACAGAGGCTGCTGTCGCAACGCTCTCCTGGCTTTGAAACGGCGATGTTCCTCAAAGACTTATGAAATGTGGGCTCATTTCGGGGAAAGCTCTCAATTTCACTTCTCCTCTTGGTTATTTCGGTTGTTCCTTTTGCTTTGATGCTTTGATAGAAGCGTGCTGATCTCTGGGAAATGTTTGTGGCACAGCACCATACCTGTGTAGAGTTCCAAATGAATCTCAATTGAGCATTAAAAACGTGACTTTGTCATGGTTTCTTCTTTAGAATCCCGTTCATTTGGAACTGAGGTGATTGGCGTCGAGCGTTGACTATCATATACTTTCCTGTCTAGAGATCAGAACATCATAGAAGAACCATTTTGGGTTCCTTGAAGAATTTCAGTGAACAGATTTTAAAAGTTCGAACCTTCAACACCAAAAAGTGTGCTTGAGCCAATAAACTATCCATATAGCAAGTTTAAAGCAGTTTACCAACACCACAATCACCCAAAACACCTTAGCATCAAAAACACAGATCTAGCTAGGCCTATTTCTGCTCTTTATGTGCCTGAAGTTGTTTCCTTTTTAGAAATATCCATATTTGAAAGCATTCTCATGTGTAATCATATTGTTATTGAGGCTTGATGTTGCATTAAGCATTTGGTCTCCATTTCCTCCAAACCCTTGATTCTCCTGTTCTTCTTACCATGTCTTGTCTGGGGGGGTTGAGTTGGCTTCCTTCCTGCAACCCCCCACACCACATACACACACACACACACACAGCCCAGGACCATTGTTTCCGATCACAGCTTTGTGTGTGTTTTACAGCATGTTGCTCAAAGATAAAAACACACCCTCCCTCCTCTTTTATTGTCTTGGAGGGGGAAAACGTTCCCTGTCTGTCCCCTCATTCTTATATCCTGCCTGGATATCCCAGCAACCCTTCTCTGTTTACAGGTTAACCCTGCTGACTGCCGCTTACCCTTGTGTTTTGCTTTCCAGAGGGGAATAAATAACTGTACTGAGAGATTTTATTAAAGGGCTCGCTGCGTGAATGTCTCAGACGAGGGGGTAAGGGGATGTAAAGGCAGGCACAGGTGTTTAGTGGTGTTATGAAAGCGTGTCTGGTGTTTATGGCAGGCCTGATGGAGGGGTTTGTAGGGAGATATGAGCTTGGCAAGCCATAAAGTCTCTCTCACTTCCATCTGAAATTGCAGTTTTTAGGGCCCACATCAAGGGCTTCACTGATATTGTTAGAAATATTGTTTCTATTCTTATCCCGCTTGCTTTAAAAAAAACATAAAAATCCAAATGCGCCCTTTTGTGTAAAACACTTACCTAATTATTTAGTAATAAAAAAGGATGTCTCTGTATTAATCTTTCATCAAATATATGATAACTTGCTCCTCTTCTTCAACCACAGCACTTCAATTCCACACAAAGTTTCCACAAACCAATCAGTTCTTGAGTGCTTTTATGTTTCGTTTAATGCGTGGCTGGTGTGTGTTTGCTGAAGGCATGACTAGACAGATATTCTCATGGCTGGCTTTTCTACAGAAAACTGACCTTGGGGATGTTTCAACTTTGGTTGCAAGTTTTGTCATTATATCAGTGGAGTTCCAAGGAACTAACAGACATAGTTTGCTAACGATGCTTTTGAGAAACGGACCGCTGGTTGAAAACAGCACCGGGCCGGTTCACACCAAGCACAATAACTATAACAATAAAGCTTAAATAATCATTCCAATTCAATGAAATACACCACAACAATAGCAATAATTAATGAAACAGAGGAACAATATCATTGCCGCTTCCGATTTTTTTTTTGTCCAGCTGTTAAACGATAAAACCACTGACAATCAACCAATTGAAAATCCATCAGATTTAAAGAGCTTGAGCATGTAAAGTAGCAGATGACAAAACTGCAATTCATGCTTATAATAAAGAGAACGCTATCATGCATTGTAGTTCATGCTTATTTAGTTATTATTTTAGTTTTCTTTAAAGTTATTGTACTTAATGTGAACAAACCTTTACCCTTCTGCTACAAACAGGTCCAAGATGTCCAGACTGATCCAGTGTTTAACCTATTTCAGTGTTTCTAATGTGACATTACATTAAAACCAACAATCTATCTAATACCAGAAATTGTATATTCTACATCAGTATGTTTTTGGGTAACATTTTGCTCTTAATATACTAATCTGGCTAACATTTATTTGCTCTGCTGGGGCAGAATCAGCTGTAGTTTTGACTGTTTGGTGAGTGAGTTCGTGTGTATATGTGATGTGCGCACGGTTAGCAGTAGAACTATTTCTGTTATAGAAATGTTCCCAGAAATTAGCTAAGTTATCTATTTAAATCATCTATTTAAGATGTTAAAAACAATTCATTAATGAGGTAAATAACCTAAAGTCTTTCAATACAAAACACTGATCTGTATTAGGGTTAGTCTGTAGAGTTAGAGTTAGTCTATATCAATTAAAGCTGGCTTTAGAGAAAACAGTAACTGTCTAGGTCCTCATTTCCATTGCCGTGTAAACGTGTGTATGCTTTACTTGTCATGACTTATATTATGTAGTTATTCAGTTTAAGGATATTTTAAAACATTGTCAAATGAATGGATGATTCCAATTCAGTTTAATAATACAGTAATTTACTGTATTTTTTTTTTACTGATTTAGTATAGAGACCAGTTCTCACTAAGAACTATAGTTGCTTATTAGCATGCCTATTATTAACATATCGGCTGTTTATTAGTAATTATAAGGCACATGACTATATACCTTATATGTATCTTAAAATAAACTGACCTTTATATCTTACAGTGTAGTTTTTTGTTTAGTATGTTAGTTTATAGTAATTGTAACTGGCTAGATTGATACAAGAACAATGGAAGTCTGTGTAATGTTTATATGTAGTTTGATAAGCGTGTGTATGCGGCGTGGCACTGTGCCATCGTGGCGTCCCCCCACGCTGCAGGTCAGACGGGCACAGCAACCCTACACAAAGAAGACAAGCTGGGCGGGCAATCCTTCCTGTATCACATCACCCGTATCACGTTTTCAAACCCTGCCGCGTGTTTTACACTTCAGCAGCGGAAGTTCACACTTCCCTTAAAATAAAGCAGCTTTCGAAGAATAAACCATTAAACAAGACAGGCAAAAGAGATGTTTAGTGGACCTGCAGGTGAAGGGAACGTCTCTCCCTCTGTCTGTCTGCCTCTCACCAGGCGGCCTCGGGCCAACCGCCGCGTGTGCTTGTGCTGCATGTGACAGCTGTTAGACATTATTAACGGCTCAAGCAGAAAATCCAGATTACTTGTTTTTAATTTCTGTTTTATTATTGTAATCTTTCAGAGAAAGAGCAGAGGAAAGCATGTTGAGCTTTGGATGGAGGTGGATTGTGGGTCTGGGGGTTGAGAGGTGTTTCGTGATCTCAAATAAGGGTCTGACTTCTGAGAACTATCATTAGTTAGCAATAGTTGATTAATGCAACAGTATTTGTTAATCTTTGTTATTGTTAGTAGTAAAAATGTTCATTGTTAACTCAAGATTATTTGCATGTTAACATTTGATTTGAAAATGTAAATTATGTAAATGTTAAAATTAACATATGTGCTATTGTTCATTTTTTGTCATGTAAACTATGTCATGTAAAAGGTCAAGTGCTAGCATTATGATTAAAGTATTTTAAATCAAGGTTTACAATAATTTTAATAACTTACACAAAGGAAAAGTACCTAACAGTCATTGTCATCCTCTGATAAAAATTAAATAAAATAAGTAAAATAAAATAAGAAAACATAGAAAAAAAGGAATCAATGAATTGAAAAATAAATAATCAATCAAGCAATTAATCAATCAATGAATAAACAAAAATGTCTTGACAGTTGTATGTAATACTTATATTGTCCCGTTTATTTTTGTGTTTTAATTCGTAAAATATCTGTTATTGAACTTAACACACGTTTAATTGAACCAAGAGATTCATTAAAGTGAAACGACTTCTGCTGATATTACCTATGTCACATGCACAATAAAAACAAAACAAAAAGTTAAATCGTGACATCCATCCATTTAAATCCCACCTCCTTTATTACCCATTATATATTTAGTTTTACTTAGAAATTCATGACACATTAAGAAAATTAATCTGGTAAATGATTATGTTGTGTTTAATAATTCTTACACTCCCTAACAGTTCATACACTTTTTACTTGCAGCTAATAGGAAGCACCATATTGCCTTGTTTGTGTCAAGTCAAACCTGTTCCTTACTATCAGTTCACAGTCATGAATGAGAATTTGTCACTAATTGGTTGTGTAAGTCATCAGAGCGACAGTCTTCACTGATACAGTGTGCCATTAAATATACATGCTGCATTCTTTTCAAGGATGCGTCGGCCCTTTTGTGCAAAAACAAAGATTAGCATCAGAAATTCCAATTTAATCAGTCTCGGGGGAGGCTGAACGCAGCTGCCTGTGTCTCGAATGCACAGCGACTTGTTGCACTCGGAGTGAGCGTATAGAATACATTGTCACTGCGCTGCTCGCAGACACACTTTTTGAAGGAAAAAAAATGTTTTTAAGAACAGATTCTGGCTCAAATCTTTTTAAAACAAGGGCTCTACATTTGTCGTACTGTTATAAATTGACATTATTTTATTTTAAACGGCCCGAGACCAATCCTGATGAGGAGAAAAGGAAAAATCGCGTAGATATTAATATATAATGCATTACTTAGCATTTTTTATTTCCATCCAAAGATTTCCATCTTTGTATGCAGAAAATGTGCTTACTGTACATAGTATATATATATACTGTATGCTACAGAAATAGTAACATTAGTATTGCAATATGCATAGCCTTTGTCCTCAGTCTGCCCTAGTGCACACTTTGACCACTAGGGTACACTGCCTCCTCTTTCTCTCTATCATTCTCTCTCTCTGATTGGTAAGTTTTATTTTTTTGTCTGTCAGATTTGAGGTCAAAATGACAGCACAGTGTCCTTCTTTTTGTGTGAGCAAATCTAATAGAAAGCCTGATTCGTTCATTTACACTATTATTGCAATATTATTTATTTATGTTCTGAAAACCTTTAGACAGCAGAATTGACTGTAGCAAAGGTGAGCATCAATATTTCCGTTCATAGTAATGAATTGAACAAACTCCTAACACTAAGCATTATGTTTGATGTTTTACTCGTCTTACAGAGTTCGCACTCCAAACGTGAATGATGCCTCAAATAATGCGGCCCACTAAGGAGAAGTGTTCTGTTACTTTTCTAACCATTCAAGTTTTTACCTGGCTGATCATAAAATGTGGCGAAGAACCTGGGAATAAATCTTCTATTCTTCATAGAACCATTCATTTCTACAGACAAGAATATCACAGCCTCTTTTGACACGAGCAGCAAGAAACCACCCACAGATTGTTTCAAAGCAGCTTCACATTAATAACTAGGAAAATAACAGTATTGTTGCAAAACTAATCAACAGGTTTAATTCAGTTATGAGCCGCTTTACAGTAGACAATAGTGACATTATTCAGCTCAAGCCAGTTTATTTAGTTTATGTTTATTTAATTCAGTTTAGGTCCTCATCTGGTAGTGTGAATATTGAATATTAAGTGCCTTTAAATCCTTACAGTGTAATCCACTTACATTTTCTTTCTTCAATATCGGAAGTAGTGATATTCATTTATATATTAAATATATAATATACGTTTATTTTCATATAAATATATATGTAAACTAGTGCTGTCAAAGGATTAATTGCATTCAAAGTTTTTGTTCACATAATGTATGTTTTTACCATGTATATTTATTATGTATATATAAATACACACACTTGAATGTATATATTTAAGACAAATATTTAATGTTCATATTTTAAATATATTTATATATAATATAAATATATGTATGTAAATATTGTCAAAATATGTATAAAGTTGTAAGTATGTGCTTTTATATGTACATAATTAATAAACACAGTACACATCCATATATTATGTAAACAGAAACGTTTATTTTGGATACGATTAATCATGATTAATCGTTTGACAGCACAAATGCAAATACATGTAAATATTTTCAAAATATATGCAGAATTGGTGTGTCTTTATATACTTAATAAATAAATGCATACACATATAAATACACACATATAACATATGTAAACAAAAACGTTTATTTTGGATACGATTAATCATGATGAATCGTTTGACAGCACAAATGTAAATACATTTAAATATTTTCAAAATATACATAATAAATATACACAGTATACACATCATGTAAACAAAAACGTTTATTTTGAATGTGATTTAATTGCGATTATTCGTTTGAATGTAAATGCATGTAAATATTTTCAAAATATATGCAGAATGTATATCATTATATACATAATAAATATACACAGTACACTCATATAAATTATGCAAACAATTTATTTTGGATGTGATTAATCACGATTAATCGTCAGCACTAATCAGAATCTATAATGTTCTGCAGGAAATTTGAAAGCGTAGCTTCGTTTGAACCTCTGAGCTTCTAGGATGTGTGCTAAAAGCACATCGTTTAGTGTGGAGACGGTTAAAGAGGTTAGTGCGAGGGATTAGAATTGTATAACATCTATCTAATATTAAAGAGACAGCTGCGGTGCAGGAGTTAATCCTGTGCTATGGGGCAGGAGCGATGATGATTCCTCTCTGGAGGCCGTGGGGAGATCCAGGCTGGATTTATGGCTCTGAGGGTGTATCGTGGCGGGAGCAGCCCGTGCCGGGCCTGCCTGGACTGATCAACAAACACCCCCCACCCCTTCCCAAACTCACTGTGGCAGGTGTTTTCAGTAAACGGCTGTGAGTCCAGGCACAGAGCCCAATATACGCTACCAGAGCCAGGTGTCAACACCTCCCTCTAGCTCTCTCTCCTTTAATATTTTACAAGATTGCCAAAACCATGCCAATAAAATGTACTAACTATCTATCTATCTATCTATCTAGTTTTCTAGATTACGTGTGAGTTTAGATTCTTATGAATTGTCGTCTGTGATCTTCATGTACCATTTCGGACGGGATTAACATCTGTGTTTATTACAGAGGTGGGAAACTTGCATGTGGTAAGAGCATCTACCGCATATCGCGTTGGCCAAAACACACAAGGAAACGTGTTGTGAAAAATAATATCACCGTCCGAATAAGGCTTATGATTATTTGACCCATTTTACAATATTGTCAAAATGATAAAAATAAAAATAGTAATGCTATTAAAAATATACAATGTTGCATAATAAACTAAATAAACAAACAAAAATAAGAAAATATAGATAAACAAAAAGTAAAATTTTATATAATTAAACGAAAATGCTTAATGGCAAATGCTCTTGTTGCTAATATGTTTGTTAATACTGGAATTCTTTTTCTTAATAATTTTTTTAATATTGTTGTGGTGAATCCTTCTGGTTTAAAAATGAGTTCTTCTCTGGCTAAAACAGATGGCTAAAATTACTGTGCTGAAGTTTTTGGAATCATTTAAATTGGCCCCTTTTTCGGAAAATGTAATATTAACTGGAAGTCAAGATCGTTAAGGAGTTGTTCAGTTTCAGAATGAAAATTCTGTCATCATTTACTCACCATCCACTTGTCCCATTCCTTTATGAGTTTCTGGTAACACTTAACAGAGAACACTTATTAACTATCAACTACAACATTTCCCTCAGTAAATGTATCATTTCTGTTTATAAGGTAGTTGTTAAATTGAGGTACTGAGTAGGATTAGGATATTTGCTTAATTATCACTAAGAAATGTGTAATATTCCAGTAACATGCATGCTAATAAGCAACTAGTTAAGAGACCCTAAAACAAAGTATTACTGAGTCTTTCTTCCGTTAAACACCAAAAAACGATACTTTGAAAAATGTTGGATCTGAACGATTAATGAGCACCATTAACTTCCATAGTAGAAATAAATTTATAAAATAAGCACAGTTCATGTGCTCATACCCTTCACTTAGTTTATACAAGTTCATATTTTCAATTCAAAATTAAATGCAACCTGATTTATGAAAAATGGTTCATATCACTGTTGGTAGTAGCCTGGCTTCGGCGACTTTAAAACTTATAGGAGCTTAATCTGGCCAAGCTACCTTACTAGACGCCTTCTGGCTTAACCTGCACCCATCAGATGCCTCTGTATACTACTGGACGAATTTACAACCAAACGTTTCTCATTGGTTCCCACTTTTTTGGAAACGGAAATACTCTAAAACGGCAGATTTGCCAGACTAACTTTGCTCGCAAAATAGAATGTAGCGTCACAGGAAGTATGGGCGGGCCTAGGCTATGTTGGTAGTTTAATATTTCTACTGTAAAACCGTAGAGATATATGCAATGTTAAGGTACTTATATTGTACCTTACAGTCTTTCACTATTAAAATGGAAGCACTGCTCTGTAAATCACACTCAGATCACTAAAGCAGACCGGCCTAAAAAATGAACTTTTATCCTTTAGTCGTCCTAAAAACAAAGAGAGCCTGTAATAGAGTGCCATCAAGAATATCAAATATTAAGGGCCAACAATTTGGCCATATCTGATTAATGCAGGCGACTGGCCCCTTTCAATGTCAATTGGAGTTATGACCCTGCTGGCAACTATAAATATATATCTCTGACTCATATAAAAATATGTTGCTGAAGATATTTTATGATGGGTCCAGTAAAACTACTGTTAGGCAAGTATAAGCACTGACTCAGCCCGGCCAGCAGAGAAATCCTTACTGGTAGAATGAAGCAGTGTGTCTTGGGCTGAAGTGGCAGGTGAAATAATTAGTTGTGATGGTGTGATAAGGATGTGTTTGTGTGTGAGGTGTGAACTAGTCTAGTAATGATTACTCAGTGTGCAGTTCTGGGGGTGGAGGTGCTCGTAGATGGTGGCGATGTTGAGTTGGGATTTGGGGATGGGGGGGTGAGGGGTGTGGGATATCATCTGATTAATAGCTGGGAATGCTTTGAAGTGACACCCAAGCGCAGCGGCACACTGGGTAATGGTGCTAGTGCGTTTCACTTCTTAGTCTTTATTAGCCTGCATTCTTCCACCGCCATCTCTTTCCTCCGCAGGCGTCATTACTGTACAGTAATAATGGTGCTTTTATTCTTTCATCTTTTCACACGTCGCTGCCATTTTTCTCTGTCGGGCTCTGTAAAGCGGCCGATTGTCTCCCATTTTCTGCTCTCGGTTAGAAGGACAATGTGAAAAGAGGAAAATGGGTGTCAAGCGAACAGCTGACTCTACACCTTTGTTATGTTTGGAAAAGCGTTCTAACATGCTAACATTAATGCAATGCATACTGTGTTATAAGGCATTTGCCATAACTACATGAGAACTGTAACTTATAGTGAGTTAATGTCATGTGAGGACTGTTTCATCTCTTTGACTTGACTTGACTTGTTATTTGTTCGGACCACCAAGGGCCAGATTCACAAAACATTCTTTAGAATAAAATAACAGAGAAATATAAAAAGTAACACCCTATTTTAAAGAAAAATTCTCACTATTAGGCTAACTGTTTACTTATTAGCATGCATAAAGGCACATTGGCTGTTTATTAGCATTTCTAAAGCACATATTAATATCTTATTCTGCATGAGCATATTTTAGATTTCTTAATCTGACACCATAATTTAGCTACGGTACTAAATATCAATAAGCCGCTTATTGAAGTTTGTTTTTTGTTAAAGTGTCTTTTTTGTTATTTTTTCTAACTTTAGAAAGTTAAGAATATTTTATTTTATATAAAATATATTTTATATATATATATATATATATATATTTTTTTTTTTTTTGTATATTTTGTTTTACCATGATTGTTCTAAAGACATGTAAATTCTAAAAATAATCGTGATAAAAGTGATATTACGGTCGTTAATCATGTTAATGAATTAACAATTGTAAACAAAAAATAAAATAAAATAACAAAAACCTGATAAACAAACAATATATATATATATATATTTATTTATTTTTTTACCATAATTAGTCTTAAAACAAAAATAACTTGATGAAAATAATGTATTTAAAAATTAATGTAAATAAATTATTCAAATAATTTAACATCCATCTTGTCATTAATTCCCAAAATTAAAAAAAGTTAACCAAGAAACCAAGAAACCAAGAAACTCGAGGACTTCTTGGAGTTTATCTTAAGAACTTTTTTCCAGAAAACTTTTTCCAGTCCATTAGTTTAAAATCTACATGAAATTTCATTAAAAAGACTAAATTATTGTTCATTTCAGACACCTTGTGACAGTTGTTATTAACATTCATCACTGCATACTGTTTCACTCCCTGTTTTGAAATAGCAGTCAGTAGCCTATAGTGTTTACTGTGCGGTATTCAGTAAGTAGTCAGTTAGTATTCCTCTCCAAACATAAGCTTGGCTTGGGGAGGAACAGACACTTGCTTTTGGTCTGTTTGTGTTTGTGTGTTGCTTGGCTGTGAGTTGCGAATTATGTATTAGTCGCAGGACAGCCTGCTGTTTCCTGCGAGATGGCGATAATTGCAGAGAGGTCAGACTATGATTACAGGCTGCCTGATGCTCTGATGTGTCTTCGTCTTTCTCTGGCCGTGTGTCAGTAGTTGCTCAAGTGGCTGAGAGCCTCTGGACATTCCTTTGTAAAGATGGGTGTGTGTGTAGTGTTTTGTTCTTTTACATGCCGTTTCGTCTCCTCACTTTAGTCTCTTAGTCTTGTATAGCCAGACCTCTGACCGAATGGTAAAAGGTCTGGTCCTTATTGCAGCTTATTCTGGTAAAGAACCCCTCATTTAGACAGAAAGAAGTGACTGACATGGAAAATGAGCGGTCAGTCACAGTTGGTTTTTTTTTTTTTTTTCGATTTATCTGTGGTAGATTTTTACACAATAAAATAATTGCCATTTTACAAATATTTTTAAATACTGATGCTAAAGTACAGACAAGTTTGTAGCAAAGAAGAGAGTTTTGATTTTACTAGTACTCGTTGTTTCAACCTAGTCTTCAAGTTAGCCTATTAAAAAAGGTTAACTTAAAATTAAGACGCTCAAGTCTGAGATAATTTAATTTAGTTTTCTCAGCAATTATAGTAAATGCTTTTGTTATAATCAACATTTTAACCATGTTAACAAATGTATTGTAAGAAATAAGTACATTTAATAATACACTGTAAAAAAAACTGAGAGCCAGCTGTGGTTGCCTAGCCTGAGCCCGCCCTACTTCCTGTGACGCTACATTCATTTTGTGAGTTAGTCTGGCCAAGCTGCAGTTTTAGAGCATTTCAGATTCCCCCCCAAAAAGTGAGAAACAAGCTCCCGTAGATTCGTCCAGTAGTATACAGAGGCATCTGATGGACGCAGGTTAAGCCCGCCTCCCAGAAGGCAGTTAATAAGGTAGCTTTGCCAGACTAAAGCTCCTGTGAGCTTTATAGTCGTGGAAGCCAGGCTAGTGGTTGCCTTAATTTGACCACAAAAAAATGGTTTTACATTTTTAAGTTAAATGTACAGTTAAATACAGTTATTTTATTTACAAAAATAATGTTAATATACTAACCTGTTAAAGTACTAAAATACTAAAATACTCAACATGCAGGGGGGAAATGAGAAAGTCACATGATGAACCAAAGCCCATCACACGCAGCTTAAACTGAAATGTGCAATAAACATTAATTTAACAACATTACTTGTATCATACAACCCTAATAAACATAACTGATATGGAAAATGATACTGATATTGAAATGCAATGCAGGGATTTCTGGGAATTTCAGTTTATAGTTATTTTATATACCACATTTGCCCCCCCCAAAGGCAAAATAAGTGCAGAGTCTTCACATTTTATCTGGGTGAGTTTATCAGTTGAGACACACTGCTGATGATACGGTTCAGCTTGTGAAACTTTATGGTATTCCATCAAATTTAGTGATCAGTAGTTACATAGTGTACTTGTTCCTTGCAGAAATTGCTTGTCTCTACATTTATAGGAGGCTGTAACTATAATGTGAATTAGGACCTAACCAGTAAAGCATAGTAAAATCAGTGTACTAGCTACAATCATTGGCTTTACGGAGAGATCACAGGCAGCTGCACAGGATCTTGTCATGGGCCTTTTACAGAGGTAATTACACGGTCATTACATGATTTGATTTCAATTCTGATTGGTTGAACAAACTTTTAGTTTTTTTTAGTTTTTTTTTTTATTACCAGCTTACATCTTTTGAAAGATGATCCATATCTGATAGCTGCATTTACATTTTACTCTTGGTGAAACTACCCAAGGTTTATATACTGATCCATAAACAGTGTTACCAGGTCTGCAAAATAAAGCCAGCCTAGGTCATTTGATTGGCAGGTGATCTGAACAATCAGAATGCCATATCTGCCATTTTGTCTGAAAACTAATTAGACAGGAGAGTAGGATTTACTTTGGTTGACATAAAACATTTAGCTTTAATTTTGTTTTAAATTAAATACCTACTGATGTTCATTCATGTTTATTTTCTGATTTAGGTAAATAGGAATCTTAAAATGGGTTTGGTGGTGGGATTTTGTGAAGGGTGAATTGCTAATCCCCAAACTAGTTGTCCATTCATTGAAATCACAAAAGAGGAGGAGTTTGTTTTACCTCGTGGACTAAACAATAATCTTACATTAAAAAAATAATTAAATAAAAAATACTTGGCAATACTACAAGAAAACGTCCACCTCAGTTGATGTTATGTAACCATTTTTTTTTTAAGTTATGTACAATTAATCTTAACAACTATTAATAAGCAGCAAATTAAGAATTTTTTGAGAAAAAAGTCATGGTTAATAGTTAACAAGTGTTATCTATTCTAAAGTGTTACCAATAACTTTTTGTTGTTAAATAGCCTACATTTATTTAGCCAAGATTGCTTCAGCATTAACCTTTTTTACAGATAAATGCTGTGAAACAAATTTTCTGCAAGAAGCAATAAGCAAGCCAAGAGCGACCACCACTGTGTCCTTGAGCGAGACACTTAACCCCGGGTTTCTCCAGGCCTTCTGATGCTTCAGTGAGTTCACAGTACTGCTATATGGCAACATTGTGTAATTATTGTGGAAAAAATCCATCAGTCTTGGTCAAGTGGTTAAACATCAAGAAAAAAAAATGCTACATGCTAGATCTGAAGCTACGTCTCCTCAAGAGAATCACAGCTTAACATGGCTCAAAGTCAACAAAGCAATGTTACAAAGTCAACATACATTGTTGCCAAAGCATACAAATTCGTATGGGACTGAAATATCTAAATCATTTTATTAAAGGCTCAACATAATAAAATATAGGTAAAACGTCCGTATGTACTGTTTATTAGTGCATATTTTGCATGACCGTATTCTACATCTCCCCAGGTAGCACATGTACGTCTGCAAGATGTCTGTTAAAGATCTCTTTATCTGGAAAGCGTCTGCTGTTTACAAACGTCTGGCAGACGTCTTTCAGATGTTAGTTTAACTTACATTCTAAGTTATAAACATCTTAAAGACACCTTAAAGACATCTAATTGACATCTAAAAGTAGACGTCCAATAGATGTATTGCAGATGAGCAAACTACCTAAAAAATATTTCTTGCAGATGTAAATGCAGACATCAAATAGACGTCTCCTAGATGTACATGTGCTCTCAGGGTCTACTCCTACCCAATAACTTAACAACTACCTTAATAACTATTAATAAGCAGCAAATTAGGAGTTTATTGAGTCATAGCTAATAGTGATAAATTAGTCTCCAAGCTAAAGTGTGACCTAAGTAGTAAATACTGCTGCTTTTATGCTATATTCAGTCAAATTGTCTGCTAGCTGTTTTGTCCTTTAGTCTTAAAGAGTCACGTCTATAAGTCTATAAGACTGCGTGGGGTCCCCTGACAGGTATGGCGCTGTTATAAAAGAGTAAATATGTATGTGGATATATGTTTCAGCATATACTGACAGTCACATTGACAGGTGGGATGTGTTTGGAAAGCGAGAGCTTACTGGCATGCAAGTGTGTCCATATATACACACTCACATAGATCCCAGGCAGTGTTTGGGACACACTTATACTGCCACTGAACAGATGGCCTCGTAATGAACACTCGTATGAAGTCCCTCAATTCTTTATCATCAGTTTACCACATGGCTGCAGTTACTTTCATTTATATTCTGCCTTTTAGTTGAATCGTGTCTCTTTAGGTGGACTGTTAAAGTAATGAACTGGATACTGCGTTCAATTTCATTAAAAAAATCTGACCTGGGATGGATTGGACCGTGAGCCGTACTTGTGTTTAGGCAGCGCTGTCTCACAGCAATTTGTACATATTTTACGAGGTGGCTAATTGTATGATCTCACTCGTACAACTTCATATGATTTTTGCTAAATTGCATGTGTTTTACGAATTGTAAAATTTGTCTAGACATGGTCTAGCCAAATCGGACAAAATCGTAAGAGTGATGTCATACGAATTCGGTCATTCAGTCACTCATCACTGCTAAATCGTATGCATTTTACTAATAAGTCGTATGAATTTGTCCAAATAACCTACACCTAATTCTTCTTGTAAACCTACCTGTCACTGGGGTCTAGATACATTGTATAAAATAATACAAGTGAGGTTGTGAAAATTGGTTTGAATTAGCCAAACAACAACATAAAAATTACTTATAAATCTATCATCACTGCAAAAAAATTCACATTACATAACACAGAAATTAATTCTAAAATGAATTATAATAAATATCATTATAAAATGGATAGTTTAAACTGAGCAAATATAATAAGAAATCTGTGAAAAAGTGAAATATGTGTTAATATAAGACACTTTTAATAACAAAGTTAGCAATTTTCACATTTATGCCATTAAATAACCATTTAGGATTTTCTAGAAAACTTTTGAAAAGTTCTTAAAAGAGCCCCTTTTTAAAGTAAACATAATTTTAAAAAACAATTTTCCACTATAAAGAACCTTTTTGTGCAAATGGAAAGATTCCCTCTTTGATTAAAAGCATAGTAGTTGATTAAGAACATTTATTTTTATGTTTAAGAACATTATCACAGTAAAGTACCTTTGTATTCGAAATGATTCCATGAATGTTAACTGTTCTTCATGGAACCTTCCATAACTATTAAGATACTTATTGTAAAAAGATTTACTGTTATGCTAGTCGAATGCCAGTAACTTACTGTAAATGTATATTTATCAAATTTATTGGCAACAGTTTGTTCAAAGATAAATGAACATTAAAAAGTCTTTATCTTTACAGAATAAAACTATTTAAAAATATGATAATATGATATGATATGATATGATATTGGTTCCCAGAAATGCTTTGCATGAGGCTGTTATTTTTTTACATAAAGATAAAGACTTTTTAATGTTTAATGTTCATTTATCTTTGAACAGATCATTTTTGATCTTGCCTGTAAATAACATACATTTAAATCTACAGTAAGTTACTGGCATCCAGCAGCTAGTAATACTGTATTTACCATTATATTGCTTTTTACCATTACCATAGATCATGTGACAAACCCGCTTTCCCTTCTTCTGTATAGTGCAGTATCTCT
The DNA here is from genome assembly GCA_032357475.1 of Enteromius thamalakanensis. Taxonomy (NCBI): domain Eukaryota; kingdom Metazoa; phylum Chordata; class Actinopteri; order Cypriniformes; family Cyprinidae; genus Enteromius; species Enteromius thamalakanensis. The sequence goes on from JAUCMT010000068.1 coordinate 22,202,718, forward strand.
TAAAGATTGTACTACCCCAGCAGGATCTATTCAGGCCTCATTGTCTACCATTTAGAATCTTCAAGCCTGAATGTGGTAAGTCTGGACCATCCTGCACAATAAAAACCAGCAGAGCAAGCTCGTCTCAAAACCTTCTCTTTAGGTGGTGGAATCACATACTGACAGTCAGTGTTACTCCATCCATGATTCTGAGCCAACCTAAACACACCTTCTTGCTTTCTTCCTGTTGTGTCTTGTGTTTTTTTTTTTGTTTGCTTTGTATTTGCATGTCACCTCAGTTTTGTAATCCAAATCTACTTCCATTCTATTAAAATAAAGAATGCTTTCAACTTTTCACCTTAAGATGACTGTTTACAAGGCAAGTGTTCATTTATACATTTGTATACAGGTGTATATTTGTAAGAAATGGGTTAAAAGTGAATTTAAAAAAGATATATATATATATATATATTAACTATACAGTATAGTACACTTTACTATAGTATGGTTAAAAACACTATATTAACCTGTAATTTAACAACCTGAATTTACATTAGGCTCAAATATACACTGACAATTATGGATTTCATTTAATGGTCAGTGTAAAAGGTCAGTGTATTTTTGAGCCTAATGTAAATTCAGGTTGTTAAATTACAGCTTATTTAACCATATTATAGTAATATATATTGTATATATTATTTACAACACTTTGTTGATGAATGCTACAGCATACTGTAGTATCAACTATATTGAACTGATAAACTGTAATAAATACTGTAGCATACTTTAGCTTTAAACTGCAGTTAAATATACCCTATAGTTGTAGAAAACTTGGGTAAAATTATTTGTTTGTATATTACTATAGTTGTTATATTACCACACCAACTATAGTATATATAGCATATATTATCACAACAAATTAATTCAAGTAGTTTGAATAATTGTATATAATGTATACAAAAATGTAATATTATTGCAAAGGTGTTTGCAGGGTTATGCTTATTAGATGGGTTTGTGATATTTTGAATGCAGTGCTTCATTTAGCAAGCGATGTGAGGCATTTTGGTTCAAAAACACTTTAATATTTCCTATAAATTACTAGTTGTTTAAAAGAGTAACTGAGTTAGTAAACGTTAAATGTTGATAACACTTTTTGATAGTAACTAAACTGTAATGACCAGTAGATGGCAGTGTTTTGCTATTTTTGAGTATTTTGCTATTTAAATGACCAGAAGAGGGCAGTGCAGCCTGCAAAACATTCAACAGCAGACTTTGTCACACGTTTTTATTTAGCAACATACATAAATATATTCAGAACAAACAAAGCCCCCAAAACACAGAATAAATAATGTTATATATATATATTTATATAAACCTACAACAGACCTAATATGAATTTTAACTGAATTTTAATGTGTTTGACAAGAATCACATGGCGTCAATATAGTTAATACGTGAATGAAACTGTCCTCCCAAAACAATTCTTCTTCTGTTCCATCTTTGATTACATCAAGGAAAAAGTTCTTGCACTCTTGATTCCATTATGAGCTCTTTATGAATGACTCTTAATCAAGTCATCCAGACAAACTGCTGACAGGGGAAAAACAGCCTCCTGTGCCGGGACACATGCTTTGAGTTACTGCTGTGTTACAGCCCTTTCTGTAGCAATGCTAGTAAATGTCACTGGCAGATGAAATTATATCAGATGACACTTTTATTTGTTTACTCAGGCGTTAAAAGTCACGATCATGCGAAGGATCCTTTTTATATCTGTTTGCCATTATACTGATATACAGTAAGATTAATCGTATAACAAGGTATCAAAATACCTACATATTTTCAAGACCCTAGTTAGAGACAGATACACACTTTTTTATAAACACAGACACTGAGTGTGTGAGAGAGAACTCTAGCCAGCAAATAGGTTCTTTAAGGTTCTTCCTTTGACCAGGACACAGATAAATGTGCATAGCGCAGCTGTTTCATTTATAGCTGTCCTGGACCTTTCAGATAAGGCCATTTTTCAGGTTGCCATCCATTAGCACCACAGACTTGCATCCATTAGGCTGCCAAACTCACAGCAAGCCTTATTTAAAGGGCCAGTGTGCACCTCTCCTCTGCTAGAGATCAGACTCAGATCATTGTTTATTGTTAAGTCTCATTCATTAATTATAATGAATGAGAAGGGCAAGGGACATGTATTCACAATTGGAATATAGCATGTTTATACATTTGCTTTTGGGGCAAACCTTTTGGAGTCAAGGAAAATTATGTAAAAGCAAAGCAGATGTGTGCTTCAGCAAATCCTATTTTAATAATGCATATATATATATATATACACACACATACACATATTTTGAAAATATGTATGCATTTATATTTGTATCTATTTTTAATATATAATTTATTAAATATTTGCGTGTGTGTTTGTATTTATAAACTCTATACATAATAAATGTACATATTATATTGTAATACACGCATTATTTTTTATGTGATTAATTGTAATTAATCATTTGACGCCACTAGTTTTTATCTGTTTACTAACAAGTGGCTAAATGGACACCCAAACTCTATAACAATCATAATCAAGTTGTCATGTGACTACCTAAATTTACAGTTTTCTGTTTCCTTGTTCAATTGAATTTTTGCACACTTTTTACATTAACAGGCTAGTCATCCATCTATATCAGCTTATAGGATGCAACAACCCAGCTCCTGGAGAGCTATTGTTCTGCAGGGTTCAATTCCAATCCTGCTCCAATGTTTGGAGACCCCTGCCCTAATATATATGTGTGAAATAAATGGGACTGTAGATCTAGTGAGGGCTTCACATCATGAAGTTAAGACTAATGCACACTTTTATGTGCTTCTAAAAGACAGTGTGTGTTAAAGCAGCATGCATGTAGACTGTGGCGGTGCTTCCTGCCTCACTCAGACTGGACTGAACCAGAGAATCACTCGTATTATCCAGCATGCATAGTGGGCACCAACATTTGCTTCATCATAACGCAGCAGAAAAATGTAAGTTTGCAGGGAATCCACACACACACACAAACACACACTGTACTGAGTCACGCTTCATGTCTTCTAATAGGTGCTCCTGGCAAACAAAGTCACGGCAGTCATTACAACAAGCCACTGTAAATGTCACCTGTTCAAAGCTCACCCGACTATAATGCCACATACAGCCCTCTCCAATTTCCCCTTTCCTGTTTGTTTTTTGTCCAACTATCAGCCTTTTTGTCCATGTTGCCTTTAGACTCACTTAAAACAAACATTTTACACTCTCAGTTTTATTTGTCTACTAACTATGTCTAACACTGGGCACAGAAGATTATTTTGTAATTTGTTATAATGTATTATAATGTATAATGTATTAAATTATGTATTATGTGTTTTATTTTAAACTTGTTTAACTTTGTTTACATAATAAATATATACAGTGGACAATAATATATTATGTAAACAAAATAAAATATAATTTATGTACAGTATATATAGTTCAAATGTGACAATTTATGTCAATATTATTCTCATTTTTATCTCAATATGCTTTTTAGTTTTTTGTAAATCCATTAAGATTTATATAGAAATGATGCCATGAAGGAGGATCATAACTGATGTAATAATGTATTAATGATTTTACAATAAATACTAAAATTATTCATTTTCCTATTTGATTGTATACTATTTTTCCAAAATATAGTAATATTTCCATGTGAATTTCTGTTTTAAAATAACAAATCTGGTTCAATCTGGAACAAAAGTGAACCAAAAAAATGTATACAGTATATACACATATATAAAAAATCTAACTGAAAAGTAAAAATAACAAATGAAGGAAAGTTTAAAAAAAAGTTTTATGACAACTTTTTATAATAAAATTTTAAAATCTGTTACTTCTCTTACCTCAACCCTAGAGACCCATTTGGTCAATGCTAAATTAGTTGTATTATAGAGAAAAGGTAGAAACGGATAAAGAGAAGTGGGAGGCAGACAGAGAGAACAGATACTTTCTTCCTTGCCCCCTTCTCAAGGTCTCTGCTGGAGTCGGGTGTCCAAGATCCTTCCCACAATCCAACGAGGCACTATAAATTCCACCCGGCCGCACCGGATGTGTTTCTCTCTGTGACGACTTTTACTGCGTTCCCACACACAGAGGTGGTAAAAAACGATTGATTTACACACTTGATGATAAATACAGCAGGCTAGTCACACTGTGAGCAATTTTATACAGCTTGGAGATGGAAACCAGGATCAGGGCTCTGATGGGCACCCAAAGGAAATTGCTGACAAATGCATGGCCAGTGTTCCTGAACGAGTGTCATGAAGTCAAATTTATGTGTGCGAGTGAAGTGGGGTGAATAAGGAAGGATTAATGTTAAAAAGGTGTCATACACCAGTAAACATCCAGGAAAGACTTTTTTTTCTTGTGTTTGTTATGTATCATGTTTTCTACTGTTGGGCCTACATCTTAAAGGGATAGTTCACTTATTTAACTTTGTTTACGTAATATTTAACATGTAAATATGTATAAATGTTTTCTAAATATATACTGAATGTGTATATTTATATAAATAAGGGCCTTTCGCACCAGAGAAACCATATCGTAGTATCCAAACTAATTGTGGAACTTTTTGCCGTTCACACCAGAGGAACTAGGAACGAGTTTAGTTTCAGGCACTCTGAAGGAACTACATTAGCGCCTACTCCAGGATAGGGTCTAAAAAGTACTAGGAACTTTCAGTGATGCAAGTATACACTGATTGGCTAAATGTCTACGAAAGCGCGGAGACATGCCATGATAAAACACCTTGAAACATATACTGACATAGACATTGTATCAACTTATTTCTTTTCTAAACGACATTTACCTGAAGCCTACATCTACAGCGTTCTTCTTTGTTTCCCTTGTTGAACACCGCATGCAAATTACATCACTGTCGAGCCGCTTATGTCACTTCTTAGTACCCACTGTCGGTATGAATGCAACTCTTCAAATGGTACTGTGAAGTAGTTCACGCAACATCATCCTAGTACTTTAGTATTGTACTTTTAGTTCTGGAACTAAAGTTCTGGGGCCTCATGTACAAAGACTTGCGTAGAATTATTACTAAAACATTGCGTACGGACAATCCTGGAAATGTGCGTA
>JAUCMT010000068.1:22210987-22223765 GCA_032357475.1 Enteromius thamalakanensis
TCAGGAAGAAAGCGTTGTTTGTTGTGATTAAATTACACTTGTTTAACACACTCTAAATAAACGGATGACTTATTGGATGTTTAAATTGTCGCGCTGTTGTGAATACGCGTGACACGTGACAATATCAATATGGCGGATGTAGTACGTCTGAATTCCATTCATACTATTCACATTCATACTATATAGTACCTACTGTTTAACGGTCGAGTAGTACGTTCGGTTTTAAATGTAGTACCTACTAAAGCAGTATGCAATTTCGGACGCACTACTGGGCCACCATACAAGACTTTTGATAGTGCAGCAAAGCACCAATTTTTATTTGTTTAGTAATAAAGAAATAACTTACAAGCAGTGATTGTTTTTTGCTTTTTTTCTATTTTTATTAGTATTTTTGTTTCATATTAACACAGTATTATACTGTAAATACAGTGCAAAACCAAATACATAAATTCAAAATTTTGATACACGCCAAATTTTCTGCCACCTATTTATATTCTTTCATGACAATCTGTTTCTCAGTATACTGCAGATGGATTTTAGTGTAATTTATTTATTTTATTGAATTCACACTAGAGTACCTGCACTTCGTTTTGAATGTGTATCATATGTTGTCAGTCCAGTAGTGAGAAAGAGTGTGTCTCATTAGTCAAAGAGCCTGAAATAAGCTTTCTGGGTTTGAGCAGCTCTCTGAAATAATTTTCCATATCAGCACCACTGCACAGGCCCTGTGGGGGAAGAAATCGGATTTTCTCTCCGTTGTGCCAATGGGAAGCATCATGGGAAAGGGGAGCAGATTGGATTGTAGGGAGATGGGCTGACGCAGCTGTGGGCGGCTCTTTATATGTGTGAGAGTTTGAGGATGTGCTGGATGAGGCGGAACACAATCTAAATTTTGTGTCACTGTAAAAGGAATTCTGGGTCTAGGTGAATAATGTTGAGAGCTGAGAGGCAAAACTATTTTTATATCTCCATATTAGAATATTTTCTGGGCCGGTGTATTTTGTATGCTTTTGTACAATAGTGTGAATAACAGAAAAAAGACAAAGTAACGTCAAATCCAAAGCAAGTTTTTGTCCTAACCAGTCGTGACAGGACAAGCATAATTTTAGCTTGGTTTCTATCTTTTTAACAGTAAAATCTTTCAGGTCCATCTGCTGTGCATAACAGCACATTAAACATCAGATCATTATCTGACTGGCTGTGATGTTGTCACTTCACACAGCATTTTTAGTGAGGATAAAAATATATATATATATATATGTATTTGGTGCTTGAATTTTCAACTTAAACTATACTATATGTTAGTAATTGTAATTTGATAGTTTGAACTGTTTAAATTATTAGCATCCATACGGCTGTGATTACATACATGTATATGCATAGCCATATTTCATATAGACATGATTAAATTTTAACCTCCTATGGCAAAACTAGTTCTGTCAGAATACCTCTTTAGAGAATTTGTGCTACTGGTGTAGACAGCTCCATTGATAATAATTCGATCCTTCTAGTTTCGTTGCGCTATGTTTTTCTCTGTCAGCATAGACGGGATGCTAGCTGGTAGAGAAGAGCGGAATTTAATAAAGTGAGAGTGGGATGAAAGAATAACAAGAGGTGTTTGGAGAGAAAACAGTGTGTAGCAGGAGTCCACTCTTCTCTGCGCCAAATGGCAGGAATCTGGCGTGAATCGCGGCTCCTGTGAGGTGATGTATGTAGTAAAGCTTTCGGGAGGCTGAGAGTGAACTGAAATGGGTTTAGTTGGCTTCTTCTATACATATTATGGCCAATGGCTGCTGTGTCTTAGCAGTTAAACAGAATAGAATAGTTAATCTGAAATGTATTCATCTGTTCATCTTCATATCAAAGCATGTATGTGTTCTTCTTTCTATACCAAGATTATTGAGTTATTTCCACCCATGCTCTTTTCTATTCAACATAGACTGTTTGTAAAAGTGTATCAAGTTTAAAAAAGAATGTACCTTAAAAGTAGTCCATACAACTCTTAGTATTTCAGCTTACAACTACGTGAATGTTTTTAACATTGTGTTGAAACCAGGCATCGTTCTTTTGCTAGCTGTGAGTAAAAATTCTGATGAAGCAACTGTCAGAAAAGCTCACAAACTCATAAGTAATCTGTTATTGTAAACTTACTGACAATAATACTTGCTTGTACATAATTCATTAGGACGCTTTCTGATGCATAAACAAGAGTTCAGACAGGTTTTTGGAAAGTGTGCATGTTTGAGGAAAAAATTAAGTAACTAAAAAGTGTGGAGAGAGCGACTTACCGATGGCACTGCATCTATAGTACGGTTAAGAATACAGCACTGTAACACAGCTTCTAGCTAAATCCAGCATTAAGTGGTTTTCTGGTGTAAATGTAAATGCAGTCACTGTAGTAATAGTTAATTTACAACATTTTTGTTTATAATAAATGCCAAAAAAGAGGATACAGTAGCATTATTTAGTTTATTTGGTTCATTTGTTTACTTGCAAAATACATTTTTGAAATGAAACGTCTTTCACACTTACAGTCTTTGATATCTTCAACACTCGCAAAGTTGGATGAACTCTCCCTGTGTGTCTGAGTGCACTTGTGTGTGCAATTTGGAAAAAGAGGAATAAAAAAAATACCAGAATAAACTTTCTCCTCTATTCTGTTGATGAATTTGCAAATTTGGAACAACTTACTTACCATGGTAACAAAGAATGACTCAGCACTTAGCTGATCACACTTTCTAAAATGTATTTCAAGAGTTCACGCTTTCCTTGTAATAGTAGTAATAATAATAATAATAATAATAATAATAAAGCAAATTTAGCAAGCTGTCTGAGGAGCGAGCCAGGATCACTGTCCCCCCCCCCCCCGGAAAGGCGTGAATTTTAAAGGAAACGGTGACGAAGGGGAGGAGGAGGGATGCATAAAAGCGAGATGCTGGGAAATGAAAGCTGGGAGAATTTTTTTAGTGAAGGGGAGAGTTTTGATTGGGCGCGAATAAACAAGGGATGATTAGGTAAACGGGCTGCCAGCTGTGTATGATTACTTGTTCAGCGAACCTCTCGAAACAAAGTAATTTGCAAAACTTTTACTAAAAAAATAAAGCAAATACAAGTAAAACACATGCAAGCAAGCCTTGGCAGGGAAAATCAAATATATATGAACTGGCCTTATTTTTCTGAAATGTAAGTTATTGAATATTAACTTCTTGTTTGTTGAACTACTGTAGACGCAGTTTGTTGTTGTACTGAAATTCTTCTAAGCTTCGTGCTATGGCTGATACTAACAAGTATTTACATTTGATTTGTGAGATTGAAAAGCCACTGCAACTGTAGATTGATCCAAATAGACTGGCTTACACGCACAATCCCGTACATCCTGATTTTGCTGAGTTCCATTTGCAAATAAACCTTTAGAAATTAAGCTTCTTTTTTTCTAAGCTGAACCCTAGTGCACCCTAGGGTGAGGTTGACACACAGCGGGTATTACATGTTCCTGCAATGTATTTATCAATACTGACAGCTGATTTGCTTTATATTTCATTTCTTTCACATTCAGTTCATATGAGTTCAGCTGAAAGCTATTTAGCCTCTCTTCTCTAAGCTCTAACCATCGCTGATCGTTTAAAGCTTAGTTCTCTTAAAAACGAAAGTTCATGATTTACTCAATCCATTAAAAACAACAGGAACATTTGCTGTTTTCCATACCAAAAATGCAAAATCATGATGAAAGCACCTTAACGACTATATTCCGTTTCATGTTTGTGGATAATCTGAAATCATTACTTATTGAACCTCCATAGCAATCTTCTTACTTAATGCATGATAACCAGTTGTGTTAAGCCTCATTGAAGTCAAACTTGCCGGGACGTGTCCGTAAATGCACCATGTTTCGATATGCCTGTATATTGTGTTAACAAGTAGATGCACTTGCTATTTGAAGAGTTTTCAACCCACATTGAGACTTGTGTTGACTTACTGAGGTTTAGTTTGATTTATCCCCATCTTGTTGGCTCAATGAAAGCAAACAATCAGTGTTCAAAACTCTCATTAGTTTTGGTGTCAGTTCAGTTTACATTAGACAAGAAATCTTGGACAAGAAATACTTGTCACACCACCCTCTTTGATTTTGAGTTTCGTGGCTAACCACCAAGCCACTGTACAAACACTGGCTGCCACCTCACATACACACAACCTCGAATTCACCACTTCCTCTGCCCTTATCGTTTTGTCACTTTTTTTCACTTTATCCTACTCTTCTCTAAGTAAACACCATTCGTTCTCTCTCTCTTTCTCCATTCGTCAACACCCACAGACGGACCACATCCATACTCTGCTGACAAGAACGCAGCAAGCGTGGAGTGTCGGAAGCATGTGCAACCAATACTCTTCTCTCTCTCTTTTTTTCCACGTGCTTTCCTCCTCTTCCCACATTAGTCCTGGAAGCACTCCAGCTTGACTCACTTTGGTACTGGTCAGACCGGGACCGCTGTCTGACCGGCCCCCTCCAATTTACATGCTCACCCACTCACCAACTCACACACACACGCACTCATCCAGATTGGCCCCTGAGGGTCCCTCCACTTCCCGCTCCACATGTCCCTCCAGCATTGTGAAATAGGAGCGCCATCCCAGTTGTCTACAAACCAATAGGAATGTTTGGCTACCAATTCTTCTAATGTTTTCAAGATGGCTTTGACTCTTATAAGGAAATCCCCCCAGTTTAGTAGCCATTTGAAATTCCTGCTCCTTTTTTACAGCGAGGAAGTGTTTTCCGAGTCACCAGTCGTGCGCCCCAGTCATTCCGAGGCTAGGGAGTTTGGAGGAGCGCTTATGGTGTTAGCTGTCGGTACGCGAGGATCATACGAGGTGCCGTAGCTCTTATGAGATTCTGAGGTTCTGCTTTCTTGAGCTGCACATCTAACATCTGTTTTCTATAAACGATAAAGAACGGAGGACTCGAGTTACCCTTACGGGATGTTTTTACTGGGTAAGTCAAAGTCAGACTGTTTCCCCACTGCTAAAATACTTTTTTTCCTTCTATTCCGACCACTGTAGCCTGTCGCGTGCGGTGTACGCTGTGGTTACTGAACCAGGACAACTGTTTCTTTAGGACTCTAACTTAGTCATTAGGCACTTTAATTTACTACCAGAGGGCTGATTTATACCTAATTTCCTCTTCACTTATTATTCCATTATTTGGAATTCCATTCTTGTGGACTGTAGCTGCTTTCTTAGATGTCAGTCAGTCTACAGAGGGATTAGCAGTAAAAAAGTGTGTGCGTGTCTCTGCTTTCAACAGTGATGTGGTATGGTTAATATGAGCAATCCAAGCAGTGAGTCCAAACTGACGATGTCATGTCTAAGTGTTACTTACCGCCCTTGACACAAGCCTATGATCAGTTATTGCCCTCTTAGGCTTCACTCCACCAATAGAAGACAAACTGCTTGACTTTCATCAGATCAGTGTAAAAGAGCAAGTTACCAACACCCCAGACCGGCTCAGCCCACAGAGCGTCTGGTTTGGATGAGGCCATGCTGTTCTCACTCATCTTTCCCGTTCTTGCCATCCCCATGACAACAGCACCATCAGACGCCTCCCTCTGAGCTGACTAGGAGCTGAATGAATCTTCCTGCCTCCGTTAACGGGTGGCCGGGCCATGGCATCCACTGTGGCGGCACATGAGATCCAGTGTGTACACATAGGAAGTGCCAGGACCCCGCTGGTTTTTACAAGCCTGTGGGTGTATGTGTGGTTCCTGGGGATTCAAAGATTCGCTTATTCCTGTGTTGGCAGTCCATCCATGCTTTTCAGATATAATGGGATTTTTTATATTTTTATGGTATAATAGGATTAATCTTTGCTGTGACGGATCAACGGCAATTATGATGCACATGACCTGGATGTTTCTTAAACTTTCAAGGTAGAACCAGTCTGGCATGACCGAAGATGTAAACAGTGGCGGGTCAGGGAAAAAAAAAGTACAGCTCTAAGCTTGAGTAGAGCCTCTTCTTGCTTTTAATAACCTGCTTAATAAACCCCTGGTCTGTGTTCCACTCCAGAGCTCGTTTTCATTGGCGTCCACCCCTGGTCGTGTGTTTTTACACCTCTACCCAGCAGCTCAGTTGCTATTTCTTGAATAGGAAATCTGCATTGCGTTACAAATTATTTTAATTTGAACACGTAGCTGAAGCAGCGATCCTGAACTAATCAATAAACAAGTGGGGTTATGCTGATTTAGGGTTATTTAGTTCATGTGAATGGGTGGGGCATGGGGAGTGGGAAAGTCTCTGTCCCGTCTTTCATCTACCCAATGACTTGGTAGGGCCAACATTTGTCTAGTTGGATACTGTGAAGGGCAGAACAGAGAGTGGGTGGCTGTCTAAAGTTTGTAATTACAATACTCCTCCTGTTAGCTCCCAAGAAGGCCACTTCCATTTCCCTCCACCTCCAGTTTCCTGGATGCTTATCTGTCATGGGATAAAATGCTAAGTGTACATAAGTGTTTTTGTGCTTTGTTCTTCTGCGATCACACTTGATTGCCTTTGACATTGGAGTGGCTTTGTTTTGCCCTGTTGCGTTGAGTTAGAGTGAGACGTCTGTGTTCCGTTGAGTTAGAGTGAGACGTCTGTGTTCCGTTGAGTTAGAGTGAGACGTCTGTGTTCCGTCAGCATCATACTTGCACTGTTCATATGTTTTGTTTGGAGCCTCGCCTGTTCAGTTTTGTGTGTTTGGCTGTGTATGATTGAAATATTAGCTCATAAACTTGGTGTATTGAACATTTTTTGTGGGGCTGCAAATATTTGCACAGTTCACTGTGATAGTCAATGCTGTCTTGTGTATTGTGCACCAAATAAAACGGTTATATAATACAACAATTTTTTAAATATATGCAATATTTTTAATTATTAGCAAAAGTCTGGTCCACAAAGACATGATTCGACTCTCATTATTCTCATCCATTCACTGTGTTTTCCTGTCTTTGGCCTGAGATGTTGGGATTGGCTTCAACATCCCCATCTGGCATATCCAATACCACAACTTCAGAAGATACTAGTCTTGAGATCTACAAGTGGAAAACTGGGAGTAAAATTAAAATAATGCTCAATCAGTCTGTCTGTCCGGGGTGTTGCTCTGACTGATCAATTACTCATCTTTGTCTAGCTGGCAAATGCAAGGGTTGATGTAATTCTAGCAGCTATTATGAATAGAGGCAAACAGGGTCATAGTTAGAGCTCAGAAAGGACCATAAAATGTCCTTGCGTAATTATGATGCAGTCTAAGGCCAAGACTGCAAGATTTACGAAGCCAGACTGAAGATGTAGAGTCAAAGGTTAAAATGCTGATTTACTAAGGCTGTAAATTCTGTATAAAGCGTTTGCTTGTTTAGGTCAGGCTTGTGAGGATCTCATCGTGCTGATATTCTCACCAAATAAGTGTTTTTGCACATTCTTTGGACCCACAGAGAAAACATGATGTTCTGGATGGTGTCAAACCGATGCTGTAAGTCTGAGGTCGAAATGCAGCTGATTGTTCTTTTGGATTCTTCATATACAGTACAGAGCATGTGAGAATAAGAGTGGAGGATGGTGGGAAATTCCAGCAGGACAGAAGAAGGTGCCACGGTGGAGAAGGCTGCTGACTAAAATGAAGAGAAAAAGAGAGTTGGGTTCAGGGAGCAATGAGTGAGGCCGTGAGAGTGAACGACAAAAAAAGAGAAAAGGGTATCAGAGAAAAGGGGAGGAAATATTGGGAAGGGAATTCACAGGAGAGAGTGAAAGAAAGGGTGGGCATTCATCTGTGAGATGAGATATCTATCCAGTGATGACTTGACGTATCTCTGATGTCCCAGGGCTAAACTATATTATGTATGTGTGTGTGCTGAATGGGTGGTGTCCACTCCTGGTTGTGGAGAATGAATGGATTTGGCAGACATTACCAGCTTACCTCTGAGCTGATCAGACATGCTTTGAGGGCACAAGCAAGTCAATTTGATATTTGTTGCTTAAAAAAGGAACCCAATAACTTAAAACACAAACCAACTTACAGACCTTTTACTACATAGAAAGTGGATTGTTTGAGGCACTTTGTAGTAAAGAAAGAAGACATCCTTGCGTACAATTGTATTTTATGTTCCTGTTATTTCAGATTTATGTTCCATTAAACATTAAGTAAAGAGCAAAATTGGTTGCTGGCTCTTGGCCAGAATATTTAACAATGTGGACTAGAACAGCGTTTCCCAACCATGTTCCTGGAGGTACACCAACAATATGCATTTCAGATGTATCACTTATCTGACCCATTCATTTCAGGTCTTGAGAGTTTCTACTGAGCTGATGGATTGAATCATGTGTGTTTGATTAGGAAGAGTTCATAAATGTGCAGTGTTGGTGCGCCTCCAGGAGTAGGGTCGAAAATCAAATTCCAAACAAGCTCCAAAAGTAAACCAAGAGTGTAGGAATTGCATTATAAAGTCTTTGTATCTTTATGCTCAGATATGTCAGCACACCTAACCACGGCTTAAAGAGCAGAGAGCAAAGAGCCGAATTGATATTTTAACGTTTCTGTTCTGTTACGCATTAAACAATGCGTTCCGAAAACGGTTTTCTAGAAAAAAAATACTGGTTAATAACATTATAAAAAAAAGAATATATGTATTATATATATTACATATATTATACATGTATGTGTGTGTTTGTTTGTCTTTTAATAACATGTCTGACGTAATATTTACAAATGATTAGACCAGTTTGCATGTTCGTGTTATTTTGTACATCATTTGTCTTAAAACCGAAAGTAAAGCAGTAAAATTTGTTAAAAGCGCGCTAATTAAAGATTTTCTTGTTTAATAATTTACTTGAGGTAAATAGTCGTTTAAGCGGAATAATGTACAGTATTGTCTTCGACCTTTGTATTATGACCTAACCATCCTTTCCGTCTTTACACAGGCAGTGGACTGATGGGCAACTCCTCAGCCTCCTTCATGGGGACGTTCCTGGCCAGCAGTCTAGGCTCACCTCCCTCACACCCACCACACCCCTCCAGACCACCGTCCTCTCCCTCCTCTCCTCCATATCGTGGGGGTCCTCACTCCAGCGCCTCTCAGATCTGGTTCCCCCACTCACATGAAGGTAAGATTGCTCCGTTCCGCTCACCTGCTCATCTGTCTGTCTGGATTTGTGTCCATCCATGTGTTTTTGCCTCTGGACTTTCTCATCAAGAGGAAGCAGCTCTCTCTTTTTTTATGCACTGTGAAATGTGCCGCCCCAGTGGTTTTCGGCAGTGCAGAAAGGGGACAAAAGTTCAGCCAAAGAATCTTGTGGTCTGTGATGTGCATCAACAAGAATTTATGCGCACAACGTGCAAACTCAGACACACACGAAACATTGGAGGACGAACAAGCTAAATGGTCAACAGCATCGCAGCTGTCGTGTAAAAGCCAGTGTGGCTTTTCTCACTATGCCTTATACTAGCTTGGCCCGAGCCACACCCGGCACCCCAGCCTGCCAAATCAAGAGCCGGCCTTCTCCAGCACTGGCTCCAGATCCCTACAGATGACAGACTCCTACAGCTCCACAGAGAGAGCAATATAGAGAGAGACGGCAAGAGTAGGAGATGCCCAGGCATGCCCAATGGCACTTATTCACACATAAATCCCCTTCGGGCCATGTCTAAATGTGCCAAAGTGTCATAAACCATTAGGAGTTCATCCGTGTGTTGTTTGTGTAATCCTCAAACTCAGCCTCTCTGAGCGCAGCACTATCCCCATGCCTCTTATCACTATAGCCCAGTCTATTTTCACTCTTTTCTTCACATACCCTCCCTTCTCGTATGGTGAAAGACAACCCTGTCCCATTTGAAGTTCACACTTGAAAGAGGTGTGTGGAGATGACTTACATTTTTGAGCCTATCAGTTGTCCATTTCGAAGATTGAATCAAAACAAGTCGAGTTCAGTTTTGAGACTTAAAGACAGGGTGCCATAAACCTTACAAACGAAGTAAAATACAAAAACTTGTTGATATAGAAGTCTGGTAAACTGTAGGCAGCCCGTTAAGGCCTGTGAACCCTGACTCCAGGAAATTACACAAAGCCAGAACACAATTTTTTTTAAACCTTCTGCTATTTTTATGTGCAATATGCATCAGATGGTCTGTAGGTGTTACTTTTAAGGCTAGGATTCAAAACATGACTACCCAGAAATTGCCCATATGTGCAATTTGAGAGACACGCACTACCTGCATGGTCACGTGAAGATAAAAACCCAGAGATGTTAGTATGTTCCTTTGGCCAATGGCACATCGCTCATGTTCGCAAAGAAGCCGGACAGTTTTAATATGAATGATGATGATAATGGTTACGTAAGTAATAAGGCTGATTAGGAGTGGGATTATGATAGCAAGCTATTATCTGTATTGCAGTTTAATTGTGCAGAACGTGGTGTGAAAGTGATTGAATCCTGGCTTGCCGTCAGCATCATTCAGCTCTCTCCTCTATAAGATAATTGCAAATTGTCTTTTCTTCAGTTTGCATAAAAAAGCAAGTGATCAAAATGAGAAGCACAATTACCCAGCCTATTCTATGCACCCTGTGGGACAGTCTCCCGCCAGCAGCAGCAACATAAGCGTATCTGCAAGAGTACTTTGGAGATATCCTAAAACTCCTTGTGCCTCAACGGCTGGGAACAGTTTATTATGGCGTTCAGTGAAACGGAATAAATTGTGTAGCACTGTTATTGTACTAAAAACATTTTCATTTTTTCCCCCCAGTACAAGTTCTTGACAAGCAAATTGAGTGTAATTTCTTTTTCATAGGATATATCTTTAAATCTATTCATGCATATCTTGAATTGCACACAAGCATAAACATAAATCTAACAAAATGTAAATATGACATATAAATTTGCAGCAGCTCTTTAATCACAGTATTATGAATCTTAAAACTACAATTGTCTTAGAGACAAATCCCCATGCCGTAGTTGGCAAACGCATTTTGCGTTGACATACATTGCATTAGCTGTTGTAAATCAAAGTGCTATTTTTGATCTGGTATTACATCAGTGAGAATAAACATTTAACTTCGGCAGAACTGCCCTGGGTTCCGATGGGACTCTCAAAGGAGTTGGTTGCAACGGTATTAATCTAATGATGCACGACCAAATAATGTCATAACAGTGCGTATGAATTTAGTAGCATACGTTCAGCCCATATACAACAACTACTGTATATTCAATTTCTTGTAGAAGCGGGAAAATGAAATACAGAAAAGACAAGGAAAGCCCTGCAGGCACATTGCCAGCTGGTCTATGTCCAAATTACAGCTTTAACTGTGCCAAACAGGGGCTGCCGTCCTATGCTTTCTTCTACCCCATTTTTTAAATAAAATGTTCTTATGGCAGATCTGGTGCTTGGATGTTTAAATATTAGTAGTTTCTACAATGACTTGAGAACCAAACATAACAATCCCAACCTGAAGACATATTTTAATACCTAAAGTAATTGTTATGTTATAATAAGCTTCTGCATCATTTAACTTGTTGTATTGCCAAATTACATTTCTATGTTGGTCATAATGATAAAATTGTTGGAGCTGATGTTGCCTAATGTTAATACCCATTTTGGGCCATTTTCTTTTTTTTTTGGCAAAGAATCACCTTTTTTATGGTGAAACAGTTGCAGATTGGATACCAGGTCCCTGGTGGTGGAAGAAGGGCTTATGTCTCTTTATAGCCCTCATGCATCACTTGTTTCATCTCTCTCAATCCAATCAAGTCTTTTCTCTGTCGGCAGAATGCTGGCTGTCCTCTCCCCCCCTCCTGCATCGCCAGGCTCCATCACTTCCTTTCAATTAGCAGTCCTGATGAGTACCATTCACCTCCTCCCATCCTCCTCTGTCTATCCTCTCCACCCTCTGCCATTTTTGTACTGCTCTGTCACTTCTTCTCAATTTGCAATCTCGACAGGCAGCTTTATCTGCCCCTCTCTGTCTCTCCTTAAACAATTTACTCTGGGCTATTTACAGATGCGTGCTTGTATGCGCTGTCATGAGCAGACATAGGAAGAACGATCGGCTGTCCGTGTGAACAGGAAGATTGAGAGATAGGATTAGCAGGAATGTGCAAATTGCGTACCATTAGCATTTGTAGACGTTCAAGCTCTCTTCAAAGAATCTGCCCGCGTAATAACAGCTTTATTGTCTGGGAAAATTAGACAATTCTATAAAGTGCTTTTCAACTGGTTTAAGCAAAAAATGGCTGTTATTTAATTCAGGAGTTCATGAAATTTGAAATTTGCCACAACCCACAAGCTGGTAAAATGAAATTTGAATCTGAATGACAGGAAGAAGGATTTAATGAATTGTAACTAAAAGACATTCAGCAAAATCACTAGGTTCTGCACAGTCAGAATAATTAAGAAAGACAGTAGAATCATCCAGCACTATAAATGCACACCACATTGTTTTATACAGTAATAAATTCTGACATAATTCTTTTTAGAGGGGCCGTGGAAGGGCGGTTTGAGGGGGGGTGGTGTAAGTTAGCATGGATTATTTTTAAATACATTTAAAAATATTACAAAATATACAAAAATAATATGTGTATAGTTAAAAATGTTAATCATAATATTGTTTCTAGATATTTAATGAACAATAGCAGTTGCAATGTATTTATACTACTTCTGGGGGACTGAACTGATTAAAACAATAATATGTCAAGTCAAGTCAAGTCACTTTTATTTATATAGCGCTTTTAACAATACAGATTGTAGCAAAGCACTGAACAT
>JAUCMT010000068.1:22223865-22238713 GCA_032357475.1 Enteromius thamalakanensis
TCTCTTTGTGCTGATACACCATCTGATCTGGATACGGACTGAGGAACAGAATAAGAGAGAGACAGACTAATATTAGCAAAGATGCCATTCTTTTTTTTTTTCTTCAAAGTAATAAGTACATCGTGTGTTAAGGGGAGTGTTCTTGGTTCCGGCTGATCTAATTAATGTAGCCTAGCAATCCTTTAACGAATTTGATTAATAAATGTGTATCAGTTTGTTATGTGTAAGCCAGAGTAAAGAGATGTGTCTTTAATATAGATTTAACTGACAGAGTGTGCCCGCCTCCCGAACAATATTAGGTAAAACAGTAAATTGTTCCAGACTTTGGCTGCTAAATAAGAAAAAGATCTGCCACCCGCAGTGGATTTTGATATTATAGGTATTATAAAATGGCCTGAGTTTTGAAAACGCAGCAGACGTGGCAGACTATAATGTGATAATATATGATCCATATCAAAATATTGGAACAAATATAATTGTTTCCAAATGTATTATGGCCCTGGTATGTACTGTAAAGGTACAGTTAGCCTTTAGCTCTTTTTATTTTTGCTGATTTGGAGAAAAGCTTCCAAAGTTTTCCCTGTAAATATTCTGCAATAAGCTGCAGTAGCATCCTGCTCAGATAATAGCAGTTCTGCATGTGCTGAGTGAGCTGGTGTCAATCACTTACAGACAGCTACCGTCTCTGTGAGTGCAACAGTGTTAGCAGCATTAATGTCAGCACTAAGCAGTAAAACCTGCCTCATCTGTCCTGCTGGCACAGCACCTTCCCTTGTCCTGGTCAGATTAACGGCTGAATGTGCAGTGCAATGCCCAGCGGTGTGTGCTCACCTGCCCTGAGAGGCCTCTGCCTACCACCGAGCAACCAGCCACTATCGGGCGCAACCAGACGTCACTGTGAAACAGGATTACGCTGCCAAGTGTCACGCACAGAAATACAAAAGACACCAGAGAAACATCCGAAGACTGATTTGCATAACGCAAGCTTGTATCACACTTTTGCATAACCCACAGAAGTAATGTATTGCTCAAAGAGAGCCTTATTTTTTCCATTCTTAAATGAATTGGCATAAATGAATGTGCTTATTAATGCTGACAGGCAGTGTGAATAAAAATGGAGCTTGCAATTATCACTTTCCTCTGTGCATTTAAATAAATGGAGCCGCTATATAAAGGAAGAGGGTTTTATGTTCTTCAGTCTGAAATGCATTATACAGAGAGTTTATGCAAAAAAATTTAATTAATTAATTACTTATGTCATCCCAAACCTGTCCAGTTTCTATGGAAAACATAAAAGATATTTGGATCATTTGATATCCTGTTTTTGCCCATACAATAAAACTCAGTGTGTCCGAAAAAAAGAAATATAAAAAAAGAAAAATGAACTGTCATAATTTACTCACTCAAAAGAAGATAAATTGGAATATAATGGAAGTAAATGGGGACCAAATACTGTCAGATTGACCAATATTTTCAAATATATTGGTGGTCAGCAGAATAAGGAAATTCATTACTATTGTTATTTTTTCAGGGTAATTTATGGAAGGTAAAAGAAAGTGTAAAAGGAGAAGAAATCAATCAATCAGTCAATCAATCAAATTGACAGAAAAATAACTGTGGCTTTGGTAATTATAACTTCATCCTACAGTATTTCCACTAATAAACATAGTACTATCCAGGTTGCTGCAGGTTAACTGTTTTTGGTAGATCAGGAAATATTTTCTTTTTCTCAGTAATGTAATGTACTTTGAAAAATGTCATAAATATCACTCTTGTGTAAGTATTTGAAATGTCACAGTCAATCAGAGCACTATAATTGTCCCAGAAAGTTATGAGGCATACATTTATCACATATTTAAAGGTTAAGGTCTTTTCCTTCACTAAGCTTCAAAGGCTTGTGCTTGAAAGGTGTTTGGTTTTCTTGTAAATTCTTTCCCCATGGCTTTGTTGTGTTAGTCACAGATTTTGGAGAGTCGAGACAGCTGAAATAAAGTTGATCCTTGGCCTTCTTCTCGAATCACCACATGTTCTGGTGTGACGACTCTTTGCTTATTGTTTTACTGTGTTATCTCTTACCTCAGCACTGGGAACTTGTGAGATTAGCACGGTGAGAACCATATGTTCAGGAGACTGACTTCATCCATTACTTGAATCCCCAGGACTGAACTTGTCTCCTTGTTTGCATTGCAAACCCAAATAGGAATGGCAAATATGACATCCAAAGCCTGTGGTTATTGGTGAATATGGAACACCAGCTGCATTGGAACGGGGGGATTAGATCCGGACCAAAATGCTTACGGCCAAAAGAAATGTGGCTCAGTGATTATTGTCTTGTTATCAGAGCTTTCCTTGCCTTATTGCTCACTCTCTTCCTGTTCCTTTCATTTATTCTGTTGCTACTGTATTTTATGTAATGTAATTTTATCTTTCAAGACATTTTCACTATTATAATTACTTTATTTTTTCTTTTCCTTTTTTTTACAGCAGTCCCAGGGTATCCTCGCTTCTCAGGGAGTCTAGCCCACACCTTTCTTCCCATAAGCCATTTGGATCACCATGCCAACAGTGGGGTCCTTTATGGACAGCATCGTTTCTATGATACACAAAAAGGTGGGCAAAATTATGTTTTGGAATCTCTGAGTATTCCGTAAACTGTTATAATGATGAAGTTTCAAGTTTAAAATGCAGCTCTGCTTTTCTGTTGTACTCTCTAAAAAAATTATAGTTCTGGCATAGTTCCATAAATTCACCCTCAAGGAAAGCTTAAGTTGGCACTAGTTTAAATGATTAACAACCCTATCTGATCTACTTTACAGAGAACTTCTATTTAAGAAGCCTTCCGTCCCAGCCCCCACTCATCTCAGCCAATCACAACATCCAGCCAATGTCAAGGACAGGATCGGGACAACCACAGGGCTCATGCAGCAGGGACAGAGATGCAGGAAGTGGAATGAATCTACAAAAGGGTCTAAAAGAGCCTATCTTAGAAAGAGGTGTTGTTTCAGCAGCAAAGGAAAAAGACAGGCCTAGTAATAAACATGATTCTAAAGACAGACATCACCAACAACTGCCCCATCATCACTCCCATCAACCTCAGCTTCACCCACAACATCCAGCCACTATGGAAGAGATGAACGGTAGGGGGCACAAAGCCACTCTGCCTATGGAGTATAAGGGGCATCCACAGAGCATGGGAAAGCCTTTTAGTGCCTGTCTGCTCAATGGAAAGATGCTAAATGGGGACCATGGAACAGGGGCAAAAGTCTCCATGGCTACTTGTGGTGGGGATGGGGTGGGTAGAGGTAATGTAGGGTCCAATAATGTTCAAAACAGACATGTGGGTGGTGGCACTAATGGGCGCTGTGGTAAAGAGGTGATAAGTGGGGAGATGCGGATCAGTGAACAGCCTCCTACAGATTGTCTGGAGAGAGGTCAGGCACTGCAGCATTCTTTGCCCTACTCTGTGCCTCCTCCACTGCCCATGGCTGCTGGAGGGGGGCATCCAAGTGGCTTCCACTGTCTGCAGCTCCATCCTGGTCACCCCCATCACCCACACCAAAACCGGCACTCACACCATCACCCTGACTTTTTCTGCCCTCCACCGCCAGCCCCTATGGGAAATCCTTCCTTACATGATAAAGGAATCAACAGTGGTGGCTGCAGAGACCCCAAAGTGACTGGAGCCACATTTATTCCATCTGTTAGCCACCTTGGGGAGAAAACCGGAGGCCCCTTCCAGATGGGCAGCTCTGAGTGCCAGGGGGTTGGGGGAGGAGGAAACAGTGTCAAGGACAAGGCCATGGAAAAGACTGGCAATGGGGGGCATCATGGTAACTGGCCCAGGAAACAACAGCATCAACCTCCGACCCAGCAGCAGCATCCCTACAGAAAAGCTGAAAAAGCCCCTGACTGGATGCACAACCACAACCACCACCATCATCTACAGCAACAACAACAACAGCAGCAGCAGCAAAGTCATTCCCAGCAACACCAGACTGTGCGCTCCCGCAGTGCTGACTGCATCAACACTATGGAAACAGACATGTTCAGATCTACACTGACTCAAGAGACAAAGACTGTTCATCCACTACCCAACCAAACCAACACCAATTCCCAGCCCTACAGAGACTGCTCACACTCCGGGCCTCCGACCATTCCCTCACCTCTTGCGGGGAAGACCATGACCCAGCACACGGGTGGAGGAGGACATGGAAGCTGCTCTATGCAACGAGATGGACAGAAGGTTGCCCGAATTCGCCACCAACAGCACAGTAGGGCTGTCCCCGATACCACTGGTACAGACATGGCCCAGGTTAATGGGAACCAGGAGATGAAGCGAAAGATGGAAATGTCTCCTTACGGCTACAACAACAATGTGCAGCATCATCCACATCAGCAGACATCAGTGCCACCTTGGGCAATGCAACCTCATCACATCCACTCTGAAGAGAACCAGCACAAAGCTTACATGGAACCCAACAGTGGAGCTGCCAACAACAGACCGCCCACACAACAGCAGCACCAGACTACAGGAATGGGTCCTCCTCATCCTCCCCCGCTTCATCCAGCTCCTCCTCAAAACCAGCAGGAGGTCACAGGCTCACAGGGAGAGAACAGTGCCATGAAGAACCTTCTGAAGTACAGCAACCAGCAGCCTCTCCTTCTGTCCCAGAAGAGCCCATTTGGAGGGCTTGGGAACCTCAAAACAGCTGCTAATGGCACCAGCTGCTCTATACAAGGAGGCAAGCAGACCCTACCCTCGAGGAAAGGCCAAAGCCATGAAAGCGAGCGAGCTGATTGTGGTGGACGTGGCAGAGAGATAGGAGATGTCCCACATGTAGAGGGGGAGGTGCGACAGCCTCCGGTAGGGATTGCAGTTGCTGTGGCAAGACAGAGAGAACCTACATGCCAAGCATCAGGCAGCCATCCCAGCAGCCGACAGGGGCGGGTGCACTCCACCATGAAAGGTAAGCTTGACCTTTGATCTGTCAGGGCCATCCTAAACAAACAATGGGCAGGGATTCAGAGTAGTTTGTTTATTCGTGACCTCTGGAAGACTTCACTGATGAAACATAAATAGCAGAACTTGCCAAGTGGAAACAGCTTTTCCCTCTTACAGCTGAAAATGCCGGTGCAGGGAGAGAAAGAGCACATGCCACTGTAGAAAAAGCCTGCTCAACGGCTGTTTGCATGTTGAGTGCCAAAGAAAGTGAGAGTGGCATTTGAGAGAAAATCACTGATGTAAATTTGTTAACCATTTTGTAGGCACTCCACGCTCCATGTATCCTTCAGATTTAACTGGAGAGGAGGAGAGGAAAAGGATGAGCGTAGAACACATGGGCCACCGGTGCCTAGAGAGAGAACGAGACGTGTATATCAGGTGAATGATCCACCCCTCACACACTTGTTTGGACTTGTAACACATGTTCAAGCTCTGACCTTTCTCCTGTCTCCGATCTGGCTTTGCAGGGATAACAAGGAAAGGGTGGAATTTGCACACATCCATCCCTCAAACAGTTGCCATGGTGACCTCACCTCTCACATCATGGTGCCAGGTGGCACTTCCATGCAGTCGGGCCAATTAGGAGACCCAGCTGCACATACACACTCTGCTCACCACCACTGGATGCCACGTACAGGAAGTCCCTCCCTCTGGATGACAGGTCACTCCTACGGTCAGTAATGCTGAGTATAGAATAGAGTCTTCAGTCTTTTTCTTGTTTGCTTTTTGGTCATTGTGATGTGTTCCTTTCTGCTAATAAATTTGTTTTCAAAATGAACTCAAACAAAACTTAAACTTGTTTAAATCCTTAAAGTTGTCTTATGTTTTGTAGGTATCGGCCACACAGCTCTGCATCAGAATCTCCCTCCTGGGTTTTCTGCAGCCATGCCTGCCCCTCTTCAGCCAGTTCTACCCCTGCCCCAGGACCCCTCCACCCAGCTGGTGGTGCTGCCCAGTGAGCCTGCCACACATCCGGCTACTCACCTTGGTGAGTATACCATGGTGTTTTCTGACTAGTATTCTCATTTCCTCCCATATCCTCAATTTATTTGCCCTGCTGTGCCTGACCCATTTGTCAGATTTAGCATTCATTCTTTTTGTTAGGCACACAGCAGCTCTCATGGGTTTCTACCTGAAGATTTTACTCTCAGGTTGTCAAGCCTGAAAAATTATGCTCTATAACAGTTATTCCACTGAAGTTTCAAGGATATAAGTTCACTTTACACGACTCGTAACTTGTAACTGATGCTCTAATAGTGGGATCATTTCCAAAACATACTTTGTCTAGGAAGGAATGAAAGAGCGGCTATGAATAACAACCAGTAAAATTGTTAAGATGAAATAGCAGAAACGTGCAAGAGGAGAACACAATACACACAAACAGTTTCTTGTCAACCACCTGCTCCACCCCCACATGGTCTTGGTCAGGATGCTTTCACCACCCCCCTCAAAGCTATTGCCATATGCGCTCTAAAACACTCTGACGTAAGGATACCTCTGAGCCTTATACATCTACAAAGGCCTATGCTCTGCAAACAGGCTGTGAAATCTAATTATCTTCATGTCTTCGAAGGCAGACTTCCTTCCGTGCTCCACAGGAGTTCCAGCTGAAAGGGGAAGTGCATCCACATAAGCCTTCCCGCGGGAAACATTAGTAAAGCTGGGTTAATGTTCCAGAGCAAAGGTCCGTGATGCGTCAAGGCAAGCGCAGGGGAGGGAGAAGAGAGGTCAGGCTGAACATGCACATTAATGATGCTATGTGAAATGGGAAGAGTAGAAAAACACATCTGACTTGCGGAGGCAGGGGCTGAGGATGTGTCACTGTAGATGTGCACGGCTGGATTTCTGTTCCTGCCAGGGGAACGGCAGGAGTTTATCCCTGACATGGGAACTAAGAAGTCGCCTAGACTACATGCTGTATGGGTCCACTGTGGTTTTCAGCGAAGGGGGTTTTTCAAGGGAGTGAATATAGTTTGTCAAATGCCAAGCTTCTCATGCTAATATTGATCCTAATGGGAACTGCTTCCTTTTCTTCACTTTTATCTTAATCAAATAATTATTATTCAAAGCATGTATCATTCTGTGCTCACATAGCTGTAAATTTGGGTTGGAGACTTCCAGTGTGAGAAAAATTGAGGGAGGAATGTTGTAAGTGTAAGAAAAAGAAAGTGGTGAACAGGGAGCAAGACACCGAAAAGAGCGTGGGAGTGCTGGTTGAAGGGTCTCTCTCTCCTGTGTACTCAGTGTAGGCCAGAGTTATTATAGATATAATATTCTCACAAGGTTTTGCTTTTTTTCAATTTCAGTTTAGTTTCAGTTTTAATACTTTGAATGACATTGGATTTTTAAAATAAATCTTTTTTATATATATATCATTTTTCAAAGCATCATCTTTTGTGTTGAGCAGAAGATAAAAAGCCTTAGAACAACTCTGTTTTTATAAGATATGGATAGATGTCATCTGTATAAGTGTGTGTAAGAAGTTTTTATTATTTTTAAGTGGTTCAGGACAGGTAAAGGTGATGATCTCTACTGTATTTAAGACCCTATGTGATATATATTAACATTCTGTTGCTTAACATGGTCTTCTACGTGATTCCACACATCTCTAACACTTCTACTCCTCTCATTAGATGTGATGGAGCAGCCTGGCTTGTGGCCCCCAGTCTACAGGGCCCGAGGGGCCCACTCCCACATGCAGCATCCTGCTGTGTATCCTCGCTCGCAGTTTCTACGGCAACAGGAGCTTTATGCTCTCCAGCAACACCAGCAGCTGCAGCATCAGCAACACCCCAGCCATCACACGCCACCACCTCCATCACACAGAGTAGCAAACAACATAGAGCTGCAGCAGAGAGCCACAGCTGACCACAGCCAGGTACACAAAACATACACAACCCCCTCATATAACCATGGTACAGCAGAAGTAGCTGTGATTTTCAGCTGAGCTAATGCTTGACACCTGATACTGAGAGAGGATGCACTGCTCTCTGTGGAAATAGACAGTAATTTTGTGTGCAGGGGAGTAAACAACATTTGGAGCCAATAAATCATGAGTTTCATTGAAAAATCACCCTTTAAAACCACAACTGCTCCCTTGGATCCATAACTTCCTCCAAGGTCCAGTTCCATTTTAGACATAACCAAATACAGCCAACAATGGACTGTGGTAAGATTGGGCCAAGCACTACTCTTTTTAATTGCAGGTCCAAATCAATAGATCTGAGCAAGTAGGGCCTAAATGAAAACCTGATTCAGCAAAACAGGGGTGCCAAATTTCTATTACGTTGATGTGGAGATTGCATGACCTGGGGGACTTCAGACTATGTGTCAGTTTCTTTAAATGAACCAAACTGCCCAGATCTCATAATGGGATTTCCCATCCAATTCTTTCAATGCCTAGGTACAAAAGAAGCCAGAAGAACAGAGCATGGAGCTAGAAGACATTTTAAGTGACCCAAGGACTCCCAAACCTGCTAAGTGCTATGCCTACGGTCCATCCAACCGGGCCTCCTCACCTCCAAGGGGCTCCACTGCCCACTTGTCTCCATGCTGCCAGTCCCCTTGTATGCGGCCTCACCCTAAAAGCACACCCTCTACTCCCTGCCCTGCCCAAAGTCCGGTAGCTGCGACACCCCGCTCACCAGCCATAAGCCCTTCTCCATCACAGATGCCCAAAACTGTTGAGTCCCAGGAAAAGAGAGTGGAAGGGCAGCCACCACAAGACTATCCTCAATCCATGGAACCTGGTAAGAAGTTGTTCTCCTTTACATATAAATATTAGAACTTGTTGACTTGGCAAACTTAAGTCTGTTTTTACGTCAAGAGGCTATCTGGAATTTGTGTGGTGGTTCACTCAAGATTTGTCTCTTTGTCTTAAAGCTTAGGTGTCTGCTTCTAGTCATCGTGTCTCAAAAACGCATGAGCCACATGTTGGTTGTTATTTATGCTGAGCCCCTCACACAGAAACAATCAGGGCTTTTTTTAGACTCTGTGGCTCTGTGTGGGCGGCTATATAGGCAGGAACAAGATTGACTAAGCTGCTGATAGATGCAGAAAATGGCTGCCAGCTCAGCTCCCCAAGCGCCATCACATCAGTAATGATGGAGAAACACCTTGTCCAGACTTGCCCTACCCCCAGCCCACACCCTCTTAATCATCATTAACACCTCACTAACTGTTACAGCGTGCCAGAGGGTACAACAGTGTCAGAAAGAGAGCCCTGTTTTACTTCAGAATTACCCTTTTAACAGCTGCACTTCTTAAAGTTGAATCAAGATCAAGGCATAGTGTTGCTGTCATGTGGAATGAAATGCTCTCTTGTTTAGACCTCTGGTGTAAAGCTTATTAAACATGTCACTCTTATAAGGTTGTCAGAAACAAAACTTATTTTTTTAAATGCTGCAGCTTTGTTTATGTTCCCTGTCACAGATCTGCCACCTGGATATACCTATCCAGAAATCAACATGGAATATAGGAATGTCTCCACCACTCAAGAAGTTCAGCTGGCAGAGCCTGCTGATCTGGAGGCTGTTCAGACCGAACCTGTTGAGCATCCTCCTCCAGCTCACTCCTGCTTGGGAGAGGGCTTAGAATGTCATGCAATGGTGAGGCCACTGCGAGAAACACTAGAGCCAACAATGGACGTTGATGCTACCAGTCTAGTTCAAGATCAGCCTGAAGGTGTGTTTGTGCAAGGTGAGGATGTCGAGACAGTCATGTCCATGGGCTGCTGTGAATCCATAGAGGAAAATCATGAGAAGGAGCATGCAGAGATAGTTTGCACACCTGCTGAAGTTTCAGGCTGTGAAGTAGAACAGATAACTACCCTATCATCTGAGGAAGTATTCCATCAAGAAGAACCGATTGCTACCTTTGAGGAAAAAGCGGGTGAAGATATACCTCCTCAGGAGAGTGAAGACGTTGACTCACTGAAGAATCCAGTATCACAACCATGTGTCTCTGATTGTTCACTCAACCAGCTGCCAAACACAACTGTCCAAGCAGATGCTGCGGTGGTTGCTGAGGAAGATGAAGAGAAAAACTGTGTGCAGGTTTTATCTCCAACAACAAATAGCTGTTCACAGAGTCTCACGACAAGTTACTGGAGTTTGGAACTTCTGATTGCAGCAGCTTTCTGTGGGGACTGTCCTCCTTCCTCTCCACCTTCCCCTTACCAATCCCAGAGATACTGTGGCCCACTCAACTCCACCTATCATGGCATGGAATTGCTAAGTGAGATGGCTGATCTGGAATTGCAACGGTTTCACCAAAGTTGCGGTAAAATTAAAGGTATGCCATTAAAATGTTTGCAAGGAGAAAATAAAAAAAATGGTTTTGTTTTTTGTTTTTTAATTGTTAAAAAATACTTCCTTGGGGCACTGGTTCCTGTGGTCCTTCAGGACCCAGATTTTCATTGAAAAATCTCTACTGTTTCTTTGTAAGGATCTGTGTTGCATCTGTTATTTTCTCCTGCTGTTGAGCTTTCTGCAAACAGAAACGTGGTTTGTAATCACAAAAGCAGTTGGCGTTTTCTCTTTAGAGCAACCTTTTGTTAAGGCTTCAATCATATTAAGATGTTTTTTATTCATGCAAGATGATGTTAGCTAGAACTAGTTTTAACTTTTAATCTAGTCCCAGAAGATCTACTAAAACTCTGAATTTTCACATTTGATTAATTTGTATAAGATACACGTGCTCTCTGTGAGGCTAGGTTTTGTTAAAAAAAATATATCATAGTTGTCTTATTTAGTGTTCTGAATGTGGCCACCCTTCACAGTGATATTCACTCCTGTGATATCTTAAAAGGGGAAAATGCAATCTGTTTCATGAGAACAATCTGATATCTGTATATCAAGACATAAATCATCCCTTCAGTTCAGTCTTTTGCTAGCCTCTTTCTTGCTAGCATAGCTGCTACATAAATAGCTAATATATGGTAGATTTCACAGTATGAGAGCTTTAATATATTATTATCGTGTTTCTTTTTTTCATCAAAGAAGAAGATCAATGGATTTTTGACCTGCAGAGTCTTGCTACTTTGGCAGCAGCTCGTGCCCTTGAATTAGGGTCACAGGAAAGTAGCACCACAGATGCGGAGAAGCAGTTTCCTGCTCGAAGAACTCTTAACTTGCGCCGAAAATGCAGCTGGACGCCTCGCCATGAGCCGGTAACACATCCATGTTTTTTCTCACATGCATTTTGAAGCTACAGTCCATAACTTTTTTGGGTAAAAAATGATCAGCAACCGATATTTGCGCAAATACTTAACCAGCCAATGTTCAAAACTATTTGGATGCTCCAGGTTTGCCCAGTGAAAGGTACCATGGACAGTATGGATGGGCAGGAGCTGGCGATGCGAGTGAGGTTAGCAGAGCTGCAACAGCGTTACAAAGAGAAGCAGAAAGAACTGGCTAAACTCCAGAGGAAGCATGATCACCAGTAAGCACTATATCCACCATCACAAAACTATTCAGTCTTTACACATAACCTGTCAGAAATCACAAGCTCTCAAAATTTGCCCTCCTTGAAATGCAAAATGTGTAATTTCATGTTAACTTACTTTATTCTGTTCTCAGTTACATACAACTCTGTTCAGTAAAACCATATTCATACCACTAGAGCTGTACTGCAATGGTTGTTAGTAGGCATCCCTAGTTACCCTAGTAACGTTTACAAGCGTCAGTACCCCAAATGTCATTCTGTGTTAAAAATAATCACATGTCTGAAAAACTATAATTAGCCTATTTTTGCAATTATACTTTGTGCGCTCACTTCATAATGAAAAATGTTTTGCAAAAATGTATTTCTTTAGGAAAGAGGAGACTCCTCGCAGTCCAGCACGTCGTGGCCCTGGTAGACCACGCAAGCGCAAATCGGTCCCTGGTCTTGGCTCTGGGGCCCTTAATGAACCCCAGAAAAAAGTAAAGTAAGTATCTCCCATTCCCTTGTTCCCTTAGCTGCCATCTCTCACACACACACAGCAGATAAGCCTCGCATATCAGCACAACCCAGCAGATGACTCCACAAACTATAAACAGGAAACAGGAGTACTCATCTGACCTCTGTGAGGAAGTCCAGTTAGGCTTTATCTCTCCTAATCAGTACTAGGCCTGAATTGCATTACATGCATTTGCAAAACTAGCGATTGGCCCGTGTCTTCATATCTCCTTGCAAAAGTTCCACAGTGTTTTTGCTTGTTACAGGCTTAAAGACAGTATCCTAAATCTGTGTACATACTGTACACTGTGTGTGCGCCTGTCAATAAACTAGTTCTATGTCTGCCAATCGTTGATGTGAATGGCATGACTATCCTGCAGCCCGGGGGGATTCAACAGGCCGAGGATGTAATTAGAGCGCTGTGAATTCTCCTCTAATCTATTTTATTGCCAGGAATGTGACAGATTCCTGTCGTTTAGCACTTGGGTCAGTGCAGGCCAGGAGAAGAGGAGGCCACGTTGACACACACATTCTTACCCCGCAATTAATTAGTGTGTGAGTGTGTTGTTGTGGAGGACAGCTGCCTGTGTAGACAGTAAACCCCAGAAAAAAAAAACTCTTTCTCTCATTGTGTTCTCGACTCTCCCACTGTCATGTCACCTCCTCTCTGTTTCCGCCCGCCTGCCTCTGCCCTCGTGCCAACCAGCCACCAAAACGTGATTCCATATGACAGTGACACCCAGTCGCACGGGCAGGCAGCCAGGGCCCCTCACCGAGGGCAGTGTGTTTGCGTGTGTGTATGTGTGTTTGTCTACAGTATATAAAGGAGGGCAGTGTGTCTTGTAGCATTTAACAGACTTGCAGCCTGATCTTCATTGTGTACAACATTACACTAGATTTTCTCCTATTGTGCTCAGGGCAGTGCTGCATACTCACCCTTTGGCAAAAATTACTGTTCATATCTATGTGCAGTGACATTTTAACATAATTTAAAAAACATTTAAATATGATTGATCTGTGTGTGTATTTTAAATTACTTATTAATTAATTTATTTATTTATTAATTCGCTGGAGTGCTAAATTATTTTTGTAAGTGTAACCCTTTAATCATCTTCAACAAATGTCGACAAATACTACAAACAATTATATTACAAAACACATTACAAATTCAACCAATTGGCTGCAACCAAGCAGGAATCAGCACATATATTTTACAAGGTGGCTAATTAATACAAATTAGTACAACCTCACTCGTTTAAATTCATACGCATTTTGCCACATCATACTTGTTTTACAAGTTGCCAGTTCGTAGGAATTTGTACGATTGACCTACACCTAACCCCACACCTGAACCTACCCATCATGGAATTTTAGACAATTCGTACAAAATCATTAACCTAAACTTCGTACCTCCACCACGTTTCTATTTTACTTGAAGCCTAGAAATGTAATATACAGTTTTTATTACTTTTCACAAAAATTGGGGCTGATTAATGTTTAATAAAGACTTGCACAATACTGTGTTATGGCCTTAATTTTTTTTACCATGTACATGCTTTGTAAACTTATACACTTTGACATTTGCATAACATAACCAGTTCGATATTGCATTTCTGATATTGTATACTTGCTCAGTAGCTCACCCGGTAAAGCATTATATTTTGACGTTGAGTGTTCTGTAAAACACATAATGATAAAAGACCTCTAGGATTTAAAGATAGAAGTATATTTAAACTAATGCATATTTATGCCACATTTAAGATAAATTACCTTGAATATTAGTGATGCATACAACCACTAACACAACACACTTTTTTTGCCGGATTCACAGTCATCCATTTCAGATAAAACTGAACATGCTTTAAATGGCACTCAGCAAATATTTTACTTTTAAAGTGTCAAGTAACATGCAAAATTGCAAAGTAATATGATTTAGCAGAAATGTCGCCATTGGCACAAGTGAACAAAGTCTAAACGGATGGTAAAGAACAGATTTAACAAGTAACTTCCCCTCAGGCCACCTAAGCTTGTTTGTTTATCATGCATAATCTTCCTGCCTACTAAAAGTAAATTTATTTATAAATCAAATAAAGATGTTACGTTAAGTTGAATCAGGTTTGGAACCACAATCCTTAAATACTTTACAATCCCCTTCTTTAATTGGTTTATTGTTTGATAGTATAATACTGCTGTTTTTGCACTCGGGGTAACACAGCGCGACACTGCACTGCATAATGAGAAGCTAATAACAGACAGGTTCACACGTTCAGTGTTTTCTCTAGTGCAGGTGACTGCATAGAGGCATTGTCACTTGCTGCTTTCCATTTAGCCTTTTGAGATTGAGAGCAGTGGGTCAGTAGGTAATAACTCTAGTTCACATCCTGTGTGTATGTGGGTGTTTTTGTCTGACACTGTGTGTCTGTGCTTCAAATTCCTTACAGTGATGTTCAATGTTTGTGTGTGTGTGTGTGTTTGAGAGAGCTCTGTTTAATTAGCTGCCGTGAGCATGCACCAAGGGGAGGGACCATGTCATGTTGTGTTTGTCAGTTGGTTGCGCGGTGGGCCTACCTCACGGGGAAAGAACACACACTCCATTGCACCCTCTATCCCCTTGCCTGTCAATCACAAACACATTCTGTATTTGTGTGCGCATATACAAACTAGTAGGCTATTTGAGTGTCAATAGACACAGATGCATTCTAGAACAATACACAGCCAGTCTCATTCTATCTCAAGACTTTAACATCCCAGGACAGTAATGAGATTAAATGGAGATCAAATGTAGACATCAACTTTTCCTATGAAAAAGAGCTCAGTACCTTGTTAAAAATATTTCAAGAGTTCACGCTTTCCTCATAATAATGAATAAGCAAATTTGGCATGCTGTCTGGGGAGCGAGCCGTGAGA
>JAUCMT010000068.1:22248201-22261284 GCA_032357475.1 Enteromius thamalakanensis
TTCAAAGATCAAATAAAGCAAAATGACAGTGAACAAAAATAATAAATTAGTCAATATGTGTCATGTTCAATACTGCAACATCTTAGAAATCTCTAATCCAGTGGTTCCCAACCTTTTTTAACTCAAGGCCCGCTCAGCCAAACACATATGTTTCCGAGGCCCACTGCAAAAGAATTTAAACGATCCCGCTTTTTGTGTCGGTACTCGGAAGCAAGACTGTTAATTGTCTATTTTGAATAAACTGGTAATGTATTGAATAAACAGAAAATATACACAACGGATCAGCAAACTAGAATTTTTTTTATTATATTATTATATTTATTATATTATATTTATTATATTAACAATATTACAATTTCTATTAATAATAATTGGCGGCCCCCCTGCAATACCGTCATGGCCCACTAGGGGCTCTAATCAGTTTAGTAGCAGAAGGTATATCTTCAGGACATGCGTGTGACGTCATTAACAATGGCCCTATGTTGTTAAACTAACGTGGTTCAAACGACGGAGATGCGACCCTGTTTGGGAAACAGTCCTGTGTATCTAGTTCGTTTCCAAAACAATGCATCGTACTATGGTGGTTTATCAGCGAGTTGTTCAGGAAACACACCCTTGATTAGTCAGTTGGCCAAGTCTGTTGTGATTGGTTGCTACAAATAGATCTTTCACAAGACTTGACTTCAATGAATAAATGAGTTGTACATTTCAAAATCGAAACCCATGCGGGTGTGTTTACATCACTGTATTTCTGAAGGAAACTGGTGGTTTTCAGAAAATTTTGGATGTCATTTTCATGTAAAGTTATTTCTGATAAATTATTGTTTACGAGTGGAGTGCTGCTTTGTATACAGCGTTAACAGGGAAACCTAGTCCTTACCACGACAACGGTCTGGCAACGATATCTGGCAGAGAATGAATTCACATTAATAAATTTTATCCACTGATTCTAAGGATCATTAGTAATCGTCATTAATCATTGGGCAAGAAATATAAAACACACTTGCTTTCACAGGGTCTTCTTGACATGATGTATAAACCGAGTAGCGGAAGTGTTTGTGGGCAGATCAGACTTTGTTGGTATTTTGCAGGCAGGCAGGGATTATGCAAATATGTTACATAGTGACGTATACCCATTACAGGCAGCCTAATTTGTATGATTTCTAGACCTGGAAAGGTTTTGTATAATTAGATGGATAAACATCTTTCTAGAACATTTTTGTTAGGCAGAAAATGTGAGTAAAAATTTATATTAAATAAATAAAATAAATAAATACTTAATTAAAAAAAAAAAAATATATATATATATATATATATATATACACAATTTGTATAATAATTGGACTGCAGTGTTACATAAACTTGATATGTTTGGTTGATGGCTGTAATATCTAGATCTGTACTGAATGACAATCAAGATTTGTCGATCAGAATAAAATTTTTTTTTGGTATGTCAGATCTGGGTTTACTAGCCTGGTATTGACATTTATATTTATAACAAGATTAGATTTCAATAGCTGTGCAAGCAGAATAAAAGGTCAGATTCAGTTTCTTCTTTGTAATGCATTCAACAGATGGGATGTCTCCAAAGAAAACACTCACCAACAGGAGTGGTTTTGATTTAAAAAAAATATATATGCATAATTCATCCTTCTTACAGAGAGGCGCTCTGCTCAGTCATAAGTCTGCACCCGTAATACCCATACTAACAAGATCAAAGTCTAGTGTGGTGAAATTGCTTTCTACAAGCCGCTTTCACACTAACAATGTTGAATGAGAGTCTTTGGTGCTTTTCTGAAGGTTTTCCTATAGTGCAAGTAAAGAAAGGTAATCAAAATAGTGAGATCTCTCCAAGCAGCCCTTACAATGCAATGAGACAGTTTTATTATTAGTCTGTTTTTCTCAAGACCCAATTGTAGCCATAAACAAAAAAAATCATTTTCATTGTTTTGCTAAATAAAAATTCTTCTCATGTCACTGTCTTTTAGTCTAAAATTGAATCCTTCAGGCTCGACCTCAATATGAATGACCTCAATTAGGTTTGTCCTTACTTCAGCTCTCAACTACAGCTCTGACATTTATATTAGGTGCAGATTTATGTGTACAAACTAGTATAAATGTAACTTTTATGCTACCTGCCAAATTTTACTCTAGAATTGTTCTCATTTATGTGTGGGCTTGTCTTCATTTCTCATGAAATGTCTGGCTCGTGCAGGTTTTGTCTAATTAATTCCCTGGTATCTATAGTAGAATGCTCTCTCCAGTAGCTCTTGTTTCTGAAGTGTTTTTCATGAAAATGAGATTCAAGTCACACTCTCTGTATGTGCGGATGTGATCTGGATGTTAGATTTCAACAGCCTTTTCACAAAACAACAAGCACGGCTTTCTCTTATCGCGCTTCAATATCGATTCCAAAAATACTGGTCCCACTTTATATTAATTTACCCTAATACCTGTGTACTTCCATAGTAACTAGATGTGTATGTAGTATGTAACCACAGTGTAAGTACACACCAGTACATACTATCTACAGCTGTAATATGTAACAACCCTTAGAATGGTGGGTGTACAAATGTTTAACAAGGCATGGGTAAGAACACATTTTTGTAATGAAAGTACAAATGTGTAACAGTACAAACAACAGGACTTTTTGGTAAATAAAGTTACACTTTATATTAAATAGACAATTGCTATGGATGTATGATGTAATTACTCTGATGTTACACAGCAGCGGGCAGTAAATTAGACTTTACATATAAATTGTGGTTGGTGACCAGCATGTATACACATTGGTATTACAGAGGTGCACCAACTCCATCCACTTTACAAAAAAATTTAAAAAAATATTCTCTCCTTCTCTCTCTCTCTCTCACACACACACACACACACACACTTGTTATTCAGCTGTTCATTGTGTAAACGGTCAACAGCAGCTGTCTCTAATTACACTGAACTTCCACTTTCCAGAGCGTTTCATTCCACCGTGTACCTTTGACACCAATCTACGCGCACAACCTTCCAGCTTCACATCCCATCAGTCAGAGAGCGCCTGTTACCATAGCAACAGTAAATTAAAGAAACCTGAAAGGGGTTTGAGCTGAATGGGGGGATCTGGGTGCTCTGTTAGACAGAGAAACGCTGCAAACCTGCAATCACAGTCGATCCATTCACACACTCCTCATTATTACTCAGCAAGTTAGTGTTTACCGCACCTCCGCTTCCGTGGCTTTCAGCCCTAACATGCTGGCATGAGATAAATGCTGCTTTCATAAGAGCTTTACTGATTGACTTCTGTGTGTGTGTGTCATTTATCATCCTTGGAGTCCAAAACCACTTTCACTGGCATTGACAGAAGTTTGTTCCTGTGTGTGTTAGGTACTGGATGTACGCCCTGACACTGAGGCTGTGCTAAAAGAAGGGACAAGAGTGTGTGCTTACTGGAGTGAGCGCTCACGTTGTCTTTACCCAGGATATGTGCGAAGGGGTAAGGCATGGACATAGACTTCTAATCAAATAATCAGTATTCTTCCAAAATATCACATATCGATCCAAGGGTTAAAGCACTACTTTCAATTAAATTTACTAGTTCTGGTCATCTTCTAGGAGGCGATGAATCTAAACCTGGTGGGGTTATGGTGGAGTTTGATGATGGAGATAGAGGGTGGATCTCTCTCTCCAATATTCGCTTTCTTCCTCCTGGTTACCAAATCCAATGTAGGTATCAACTTTTTAATAGTTCTTCTACCTCACTTGGCATTCTAATTAGCTCTGTTCTAAGCATCTTACCCTGCAGTGATTTGGGTGATGGTCCTCGAAAGGCATCTTAAATACAGATTCAACCAGCAGAGACAACTAGTCAATTCCTCATATCATTTGTAATTAGCTAACAATATTATACTAAATGCAAATCTGCAAAGTAGACAGAAATATGGGGTGAATTCTATACTCATGTTTCTTTAAATTTCTGTAGATTCAATTC
This sequence comes from Enteromius thamalakanensis, assembly GCA_032357475.1. NCBI lineage: Eukaryota > Metazoa > Chordata > Actinopteri > Cypriniformes > Cyprinidae > Enteromius > Enteromius thamalakanensis. The sequence goes on from JAUCMT010000068.1 coordinate 22,252,181, forward strand.
AGTCTAGAGTACATTTTTTGCTTGTTGCAATGGATTTGCTTTTTCTGGAATTGATAAACATGATTTTAGCATAAGTAAGTAGGAGGTTCTATCATTGATTCTTCCTTCACGTATAGTTGACATGTATTGTAAATTAAAAACATGAATTACACCACCTCTGGCCTTTCAGGTTCTGATTTGAGTCCTGGACACATCTCTGAGGGGCAGCTTGACAAAAATAGTTCCATGCAAGAAAATAAGACTCTGAGTGAAAGGACAGCAAGAAAAGACAGATTCAAAACTCAAGAGAAGGCTGTTAGAAGACCAGGTAAGACTTTCTACAATGAACCACCAGAGTCCATATTTTACTCTTAGTATCAAAACCCTGTCTACCTATCTAGACAGCTTTCCAAATGTGCTCTGATTCAAAAACTGCTGTCTAAGAATATTAATCATGCTAAAGTTTATTGTAAACGTTTAACTTTTCTTTAAAGGGAGGCCTAAAGGTTCAGGGCTAAAGAAGTCTCTCTCAGACAGTGTAGCCAAGAGCTCAGCACCTTCTGTGACATGGCCATTATTGGCTGCACCCAGGAAGAGAATGCCTGTTAACTTTTTCCAACTGAATGGCTCAGCCTCGAAGAAGGCATTGAAAGGCAGAGTGGTGGATACATCTTCTCGACCTTCATCCTCAATGGCGGCACCAACCAAAGGCCTTTTTAGCAGTAGCTCCTTTGAGGTTGACTCCTTCAGCAGCATAGCTAATGGGTATTCAACCTTTGGAAGCCAGACATCTGGGATTTCACTGGAGGGCAAGAACAGTTCTTATGGTCAAAAGAAGAGGACTGAGGAGCCAGCACCACCTCGGGGCAAGAAAACCGAATTTCTAGTCAAATTGGACCATGAAGGAGTAACATCTCCAATAACTAAAAACAGTAAGGCTCTCCTGTTGCTGGGAGCCTCGGGATTTGGCTCCAATGGGGTGGGTGGTTTGCCCAGGGCAGAGGCTTACTCACACCCAGTTCTGCTGGTCAAGGACAACAGGAAAGGAGATGGCTCCCGAGCAGAGCTCCTACTGAAAGGAGCAGCAGTCCAGAGGAAGCCCTCACCATCATTGCGCATGAACCAGTATGGAGAATTGAACCTTGGCTGCCACAGGGAATGCCACAGCTCTTACTCAGACATGGATGAGGAAGAGGAAGAAGTGGAAAGAAGGACGGGCCGTGATGCACTTGCTTCTGCCTCTGGAGGTTTGAGAACAGCCGGCCGTTTTCTCTCACGCATCTCAGTCTCATCATCTTCCTCAGGTTCGTCCAGCTCTTCCAGCTCAGGCTCTCTGTCGAGTTCTAGTCTGTGCTCTTCTGAAAATGACTCATCTTACAGCTCAGAGGACGAGGAAAGCTCCACGCTGTTGCTCCAAAGCTGCTTGACCCCCCACCATTCTTTGCTCCAGACCCCTGATCCTCCCGTGGGACCCCCACGGCACTCCTTTGTGGCCAAAGCTGTGGCAGTGTCCAGTGCCAAAGGTGGGCATAGCAACAACAGTACTAACAGCAAGCAACAGAAGAGGAAGGAGTATCCCACTTCACTATCCAAAACCTCTAAAGATCTGGTTAAGAGGCAAAGGCTTCTAGCAGACCAGACCAAACCAAGAGTGTCACCCATCCTGCCATCTAAACAACTGTGGAGGTGGTCAGGAAACCCCACGCAAGTGAGTCATTTTTAAAAAGACAATTGCTTTGTACATTTAGTAATTGGTAATCTATTTGATCCCAGAGTCAGCTTTAACCACAGTTTAAACATTTTAACACTTAAAGCATTTCTCTGAGAAATCCTATTGTGGTTAAACTAGGGATGATTCTGAGTGCAATAATAGAGGCTTATGGTTTAGTATTATCCTTTAATGTTACCTATGTCAATATAGTGCGTCCCAACCAGTGGTGTGAGCTTCTAACCAGTGACTACATTTAATAAGTTGTTTAGTGGGTAGTTAAGGGTTACACCACCCCAAAATTAATTAATCAGTTAACCCACCATGTAATTCCAAACCTGTAAAAGCTGTGTTCGTCCTCGGAAAACAATTTAAGATATTATGGAGGAAAACCAAAGGGCTTTTGACTTTCCCATTGACTGTCATTTAATGAACACTGTGCAGAAAAAGGATGAAAGACATCATCAGAATAGTCCATCTGTCATCAGTGGTTCAACCGTAATGTTATGAAGTGACTAGAACAATTCGCTCCTCCTCTTGAGTTGCCACGTAGAAAACGTGTCCTTGTGTTGCAGCTGACACAGAACTGTGTATGCTGTTTGCATTCATCAGATACTCTCCTAAATGGTGCTATGGTGACGGTTCTTGTTGCTCCTTGAAATTCGGATTGAACCACCAATGGCAGTAGTACTATTTTAACAGTGTTTATTATTTGGCAGTCAATGGGACAGTCACAAGCCTCCCGGTTTTTATCCAAAATATCTTTGGATATTTGGATATTAGTTATTCCGAGAATAATCAGTGCTTTAATGGGTTTGGAACGACATGGGTATTAAATAGAAACATTTTCACTTTGGTGTGGAGTATCCCTTTAATCATAGCGCAGATAATAGCAGATGGGCCTTAGAAACAACATTGTCTTTTTACCTAAACTTCACCTTTAATCAAATTAAATAATTGCATCTACAAAAAATCTAAAGCTTTCTTTATCACATTAGCGCCGTGGACTGAAGGGAAAGGCCCGGAAGCTTTTCTACAAGGCCATAGTTCGTGGCAAGGACATGGTGAGAGTAGGAGACTGTGCTGTGTTCCTTTCTACTGGGCAGCCTCATCTGCCATTAATCGGCCGCATTGAGAGTTTCTGGGAATCATGGCAGAACAGCATGGTCGTGAAGGTCCAGTGGTTCTACCACCCTGAAGAAACAAAGCTAGGCAAGAGACATCGTGATGGCAAGGTAAGCATCCAAATATAAGCAAGCCTGTCAGGACGATAATGCTATATATATTTAATCATAAATTAGCACCAAGGTGATAACTAATTAAAGCTAGAAGTGCTGTTCAATGTTTGTTCTTATGTCAAGTCAGGTGTTAGTTTTGACAGTTACAATTGAAATGTTAATGTTGTCAGATATAAAGAGATGTTAAAGGAAATGATAACTTTTGATTGTTTCCAGCATGCTCTGTACCAGTCATGCCATGAGGATGAAAACGACGTCCAGACAATCTCTCATAAGTGTCAGGTGGTCACAAGGGAGGAATACGAGCGATTGACCCACAACAGGAAGTCTGATGGGAGCTATCATGACCTGTACTACCTGGCCGGCACTTACGACCCCACCAGTGGCCAACTGCTCACTGCAGACGGGATGTCCATACTTTGTTAGCACTGGACTTGCATGCCTGCTTATACTACTGAGTTGACTTTGGTCCACGTCAGAGATGTTGCACTGCAAATTAGAGGCTGGACTTTCTGACAAGAGGAGCAGGAAGTAGACTACCAACCTCGTACCCACAAACTCGGTCTACTCTGGGGAGATATGTGCATGCTCCTCCTAGCGATACCTTACAGTACAGTAGATGCAGTTTGTCCATGGTCCCAATTCTCTTCGGAGGTTTTCTAATGGACATGTTGTGAATCTAATTTTGTATGAACCGTTACCTGATCTTAGATCACCAAAGCAAAACTCTTGGTTTTAGAGGACATGGCGTTTGTTTATGAAGACTTGAGCCATGTTGTAGGCAGTGGCGGTGTGGTGCGATCTCCGCACGTCACTTTCATGATTCCAGGGATATTTAAGTACATATAGATCTAAATATATATTAAGTTCATGTATGTATATATGGGGAAGTATTTCCTATCAAGCCATACACTTCAGTACCTCTTAACTTGTCTTTTTATTCAGGTGTATATTGTACAGAACAGGTTGCTGGTGTTTTTTTTTTGGTGTTTTCTTTGTTGTTGTCTATATGTAAATATTTGAAGCTATTTTATATAAGTGTAATGTACAGAGGCTTATCTTACCATGTTCTAATTGATTTATTTTTGTATAAGTGGGTGATACAGTAGTTGTTGATTTCTGTGAGAGGGTGAACTGAGGATGTATGCATTGCACTGCACTCGGCCTGCTGATACAGTGAGAGAGTCCCTGCCCTGCTTTCTCTTTCAGGGAGAGGGGTTACACAGGGCACCATCCTTTTATTGGCTGCACTTTGGGCATTTGTTCCTCTAATGTCTTACTTCTTTTTTTTTGGTTGCTTTGTTAGCAGACTCAAAACACTTTAATGTTAAAAGGTTACTCCATCCCAAAACTAACATTTTGTCATAAATCACTTGTCGTTTCAAATCCGTAAAATCTTTGGTCTTCCTCAGAACACCACACACTGTTGACTGCAAGGTGATGAACACTGTCATGGTCCAGAAAAGTGTGAAAGATATTGTCAAAATAGTCCATCTGCCATCAGCGGTTCAAATCTATATTCTATGAAGTGACGAGAATACTTTTTGTATGCAAAAAAAAAAATCAACAATTTGTCTGCTCTGTTTCTCTCCAAATTACCGTATTCTTGTTGCTTTATAAAATACCACTGATGGCGAAAGGACTATTTTGACAATATCTTTCATCATTTTCAGGACCATTATTGTGTTGATGTGCTAATGGGACAGTCACAAATTTACCGGTTGTCATCCAAAATATCTAAAATTGTGTTCCACTGTTGCACAAAGCTGTTACGGTTTGAAATGACAAGTGATTTATGGCAAAACTTTCATTTTGGGGTAGATTAACCATTTAAAACAAAGGGGAAAAAAGTATTGACACCTTAAAATGTTCTACAGGTTTGACATTCAGTGGCTAAATCAAATCAGATTTTTTTTTTAAATGGTGAAACTCGAAGAAATCCAGGTCATATTCCATAAAACCAGGACAAAATCACAACGCCTGATTTCGAGACCATTTTAACTGATGCATAGTGACATTAAACACAATGTCATTCTCATTACCATATTACAGTAATTAAAATCAGAAGGTATGCCTGGACTCAATTACTTTTTTTGTTCTTGGCCTAATTTGTGTGATTCACCTTAAATACTAGTATATAATACTAGAAGGAACTGAAGAAAAGAATTCTGACATGTGTTATTACTGTATCTGATGCATTTTTCTGTTTCAAATGCATCCTGCACTGTATTTACATATTTCTTTGCTTTGATTTTACCGCATTTTTAAATTTAGCACCCATCAAAATGAGTAATTCTATTAGTGGTGAAATACACCTGATTCTTTATCTTAGTATTCGTGAGTCAGGATTGCTAGAACACTAGGCACAGCTGGAGTTCATAAAGAAGTTGGCGTACAGTCAGACTGTACTCCATGCGCTCATTTTTCACTGTGAGGGACAATCGCATTCATGCATGAAGGAGCATCCACTGTTTTGAAAGGCTCACACAATCATAGCATTCTTCTTTTGTGCCAAAAATAGTCATTTCTGATTATGCAATCTTCACTGTGTTGTACAAGTATTATGTTGTTGTTTTATCATTAGTGTTTATTTATAGCCAGTGTTACTGTTTTCGTTACAAAACCAATAGATCATGATGAAGATGTCTTATTTGCCGGGATCTATACGACCCAGAAGTGTCGTACTAACATGCATACGGCTCGAGCTACAGTCAGACCTTCACCTCCTGTCACCCCATTAATAACAGCTTCGGCCCTGCAGGGGAAGTGACGTTGTTCACTGACCCTCTCTGTTTCCTGACCGTTCACCCCCATCCTTCCAGACAAACAAATGAACTTCTAGAGTTTCCCCAATGCCACATTTGGCCTTGTTATTTGCTTATTGCAGAGAGCCTGAAAGAAAAGCTTATGTGCTCGGAGTAGCACACTTTTCTTATGCATGTATGTATACTGTGCACAATATCCATATTTTCTGTATGTATAGAATACCTGGATGAGCTACTACATTGCCAAAATGTGCAGTATACATTCAGCTTGGAATTCTGTATCCCACAATGCAGTGCGCTCAACTTGACCTTCCATTTTCAGTGGGACTATCGAACAAGTATCAGCTCTCGCTTTCCTGACTAATTGTTTGTGAATTACACATAAAGCTGGATAATTTTTGCAAACAGTATAAACAGCGCAGTATTCACACAATTTTGAACATAGCCTGTGCTTATGACTTGTTCCCCATTAATAGTTTGACATTGTATTTCCAGTATGACTGATATGTAGGATTTATTTAGATTTATTTAAAAAAACTCCTCATGTAATCAGAGCAAGGTTTATATAAAAGGTCTGTGTGTTTGTGTGTGTGTGCCTTTTTGTACTCTGCCTTTACGTTTGACTGTTTTGACGCAAGAGGGCACTGGATAAAGTTGTGAATGTACTTAGCATACGTTAAGCATGCATATTATGTAAGGACCTGTCTGTATGCTCTAGCTCACAGCTCTAGCGGTTACACACAGATTCAGAGTTGCTGTTGGTTACAATCTCCTTTTAAATCAGAGGAGAAACTTAATTAGTGTTCCCAAATGAAGGTCAAAGGTGTTTTGTTGTGGAGGGAGCAAGGGTATTCAGGTCAGCACATCTGATATGTTACAAGAGCAGGTCACTTGTTCATGGCAAAGGTGCAATACTACTTTGGCTTAATATTTGAACGGCACTCAGCATTTCTAAGCTTTTTGCAAAGGCTGGTGGGTAACAGGAAGTGATAAGGAGGACGCAGGATCGTCTGTCCTATTAAGCAGCTTTCTTTAAATGCCGCAAGGCGTGTACTTAATATTCCGCTTGTCCGAGGATCTCTGATAAATGAGATGTTATAACTTTGTGAAAAATGAAAAATGATGTATATCTTTATATGTTTATTTTGTTCCATTATATTTTTTTCTCTCTTTTTGTTTTGAAACATTGTAAAGATTGTACATGTGTAAAGTAAGGTTTGATTTTGGGGTAAACATTTTACAAAAAAAAATAATAATACTTTATGAGTATCGACTGTAAACGTGGTTTAGTATTACAATTTTTTTATAGAGGGCTTATGAATAAATATTACATTAAAAAAATCTTTGGACTTTGATTTATTTTAATAATTTATAGAGTTTTCTGCAACACTTTAGATAAGACCAGGGATTATTATTAAATAGTTTAAAAACGAAGTGAATGGGTTGGTTTTAATTTCAAGTTCAGTTTAAAAGCCTGTTCACTGTCTTAATATAAAAGTTTTTGTGTGGTTCTTGAGGTTTAAAATGTCCCAACAGTGATAGAAATGTTTGATCTTATGGGGATAATATATAGGAAAACAGCTTATAAATCATGCTAAATTATGTTTTTAAGTGCAGAATGATTTCTGTGGGTGTTGTGTTCATGGTTAATATACAAAATTTAAAAAAATGTAAAAACCTGGCTGCTGTGGTTGCCGGAATGTGAATGTGTAAAAAATACGGTAATAAGGTTTTACAGTTTTTAATTAAATTTACATTTAAATTTTGTTATTTCATTTACTGATATAATGTTAATATACCAAGCTATTAAAGTACTGAAATCTGTTTTGTTGCTTTGAAATACACTGATAGGCACCAAGTGCAGCTGGTAATGAGAAAGTATATATATATAAAGTATAAATATATATATAGAAGTAGCTCAATGTAATTTACACAAACACTAAACACCATCATGGTGACACTCATTAAACTCAAATATGGAATAAACATTAATTAAAACAACACAGCATGTAACATACAACCCTAATAAACATAACTGAATTTTACAGGAACTTACTTTTAACCATTTAACAGTTTTTTCCTGTTTTTTCCAGCATTACTGTTAAAATCACAGCATTTTTTTACAGTGCAGTTTTCACAGTATGAGAATCTATGAAAGCGTGTATGAAAAGAGTGTGTGTGTGGTCCAGGTATTTCCTATGTTGTGAGGATCTGAAATTTGAAATCTTTGACATTGATGAAGGGAAACTTGTGCCCACGAGGAAAACCATAAATAAATCATATTAAATTCATATAGATTTCTGTAAAGTATAGGTTTTTTTCTATGCATCATAAAATCCCAATGTATGTGTTTGTGCTTGGCAAAGCTTACCAGCTCTTCAACCACATCATGAATGGTCCAGGTACTGTAGGTCTTGTCCAGAAAAAAGAAAAGAAAGTAAAGTTACACCAGAAGTAACATTTGCAGATCTGTTTAGTATCGATTTATTGATATAATTAAGCAATGCCATTTTACGGTTACAGAAAATTTGCTTAGCCTATTAGCTGTTAATAGCCCACAGTAAATTAACTCTATTGCAAACAATAACAACCATTAAAATATGTCATAGCAAGCCCATTTCCCAACAAAGCATAACTCAATTTCTTTAGGCAAATCCTATTAATAAAGCATTTACCTTCTTTTGTCATAATGCAAGTTTTTGCCGTTATTATTGAAGCTATCAGTAGGTGTGGCAGGAAACAACTACTCACCGTGACAGGATTCCTTTCATCATTCAAATCCTTCTCTACAGGCATAACACAATTTACGACACCAACTTCATTTGACTTACTGTATCTATCACGACACATAGCAATACAAAACACAAACTGTTTAAAACTATGGCTTTGATAGCTATACTTTGATCATAATTGATTTTTATATGTCTACTTCACATAGATTGACAGGTGTGTGGGGCCATATTGATAGCAGATTTGTTATAGTTTTAAAAAGAAACATATTTATTTATATTGAGTTAAAAATTTAAGTAAATAACAAAAAAAAAACGTTCTCCTTAGAACCATTTTTTAAATGTATGTACTGTATATTAATTACACACACACACACACACACATAAATATTTTGATATATATTAAGCACATTTTACATAAGTTTTTCTATTGTCTTTTAATTCAGCTTGTTACATGCAATCAGCAATATGCTGATGTAGGGCTGTAGACTCGAGTCCGGTCTGGAGACCGTTTTTTTACACTGCAAAAAATGCTTTCTAAGGCAAGATTTTTTGCCTTCTTTCCAGCCAAAATATCTAAACATTCTGAAAGCAAGAATTTTCTAGACAAAAAACAATTCAGAAAAAACAAGCTAAAATTAAGTGAGTTTTTACTTGAAACAAGCAAAATAATCTGCCAATGGGG
>JAUCMT010000068.1:22278698-22293869 GCA_032357475.1 Enteromius thamalakanensis
TAATGTTCATTTATCTTTGAACAAACTGTTGCCAATAAATTTGATAAATATACATTTACAGTAAGTTACTGGCATTCAGCTGCATAATTACAGCAAATCTTTTTACAGTGCACACCAAGCTACAGTTTTTTTACACACATTTTCTAAACTGAGCCTATTTTTTTCAAAGCGTTACGCAAACCCAAGAATTATAAACACAAAATGCAAAATGCCTCACATCTCTTGCTAAATGAAGCACTGCATTCAAAATATAACAAACCCGTCTAATAAGCATAACCCTGCAAACACCTTTGCAATAATATTAATTTTTTGTATATGTTATATACAAACAATTATTCAAAACCTAAATCGCTTTTATAACCTGACCTCCCATGTATAAGATTGAAAGTAATTGGCAGATATGTTGAAACGTAAAGCAAAAAGCAAGTTATAACCAAACTATTTTTACTGCAAGCATTTTTGGTTGTGAGGACAGTATTACACAGCACGAAAGGAAAATGTGTTTTTATACGCGTGTTCTAAAGCCATGATTGGTTGGTGTTTAGTAAGCACATGTGAGAAGTTAGTGTGAGGCACCGATCAATTAGTGTGGCATTTTGAAAAAGGAAATCAGGAGACTTCCTGTTGTGTTTAGTTTAACTTTCTGCATTTCTGCATTTTCTGATGGTGAAGCACATCCTTTCCACATCCATCTCATCTTTTTTTGGACTTTATTTATGGTCACTGGTCATTTGCAATCATTGTTTTCCATATTGTAATCCTTGGGATTAGAAAGGGGTTATTTGAATGCCCAATTGAAGAGTTTTAGGCACAATGCCAGACATCCTGTATTTTCATATAACTCATCCTATAATCATCGAGTACTGAGTTTTGATTTGCCTTCCCCACCTGAGTCCAGAGGTTCACCAGAGGGCACCAGCTGTCATCACTAAACTTAGACAGACATGGTTACAATTAACTGTCGTAGTACAGAAAAGTGCTGCTTGACGATCCACTTCTGTAAACAAAACAAAAAATATTTCCTTTTGTATTCCACAGACAAAATGACTGCTCAAAAGACATGAGGGTGAGTAAATAAAGACAGAATTTCTTAAGTTACAGTCAGTAAATTCAAGAGCACACTGAATGAAAAACTTTTTTTCCCAAGCCAGTTCTGAATTTCCATGAAGTTTTGACCAGTAAGCTCCATGCAAATATGGATTTTGTACAACCATAACAACTGGTCAGAAATGCATGAAAATAGCCTTTTGCCATTTTGCACACATGCACTTTTAGAAGTTGCATGTTTTAGCAAAAGCAGAAAAGCAATTTGTCTTTCAGTTTTTTTTTCTTTCTTTTTTTGTGTAAATGCTGTCCAGGCAGGCCAATACTTTTGAGCTGAGGGGGAACTGAAGACTGCAGGACGTTAGCTCTTTCAGGAGTAGGGTTGGAGAGCCCTGGGATAGAAGTTAAATGACTTTCTTCTACATAATTAAGAGTCCTGTGTAGATATGTAATTGGATTTCATTCTGCATTTTAAATTTTCTTTAAAATCTTTTCTAAGCTTCCCATAGCAAATAACACTAAAATAGGTCATATGGCCTACACTTGACCAATCAGGCCTTGCGTTATGAAGATTGTACACTTTTAAAGGGATAGTTCACTTGCTGTTAATTTACATACCCTCAGGCCATCCAAGGTGTAAAATGAACATTATTTACAACATTATTATCTATAATCCAGAGCCTCAGACAAACAGTCCAGAGTACTGTTCGGTTCACAAACTAATCATTCTTTTGAACACAAGAGAAGCTTGACATGTACTGGCAACTATATTTACAGGTATTTTTTTTGTAAGAATTTTGATATAGCAACTATTGGTGTCATCAAGTATGTAGTAACATGCCATGTAACAGACTAATTTGTACAGCTAAAATAACTGGAAGTGAATGACCAGAAGCTTGACACATTCAAGTTACTAATACATGAAAAGTAAAGCTCATAATTATTCATAATTCATCATCAAGAATTGGTTAAAAAGCAGAACTCTTCCATCTATGTTTGAACCTCTACCTCTAATTTTCCTGTAGCCAGTTTGTATTTTTTGCATGCAATTTGGTGTGATTTTTGGCAGATATGAACAGAAGACAGCATGAACACAATATTATTTTTTGCCCTTTTAATGAAAAAGTGATTCTGCTGCCATAAAGTGCATGTATACAAACAAATTCTGCAAAAAAGATCAACACAGAAAGACCATATAAGTATATAAATATTTCATATAGTCGTTTGAAAGATGATTTTTAGCACTTTGTAACCCTAGATTGGTCTCTTAATGATTTACATATACCTTAAAGGCTTACTCCTCCCCAAAATAAAACTTTTTCATTGATATTAAAATATAAAACCCCTGTGACACAGAATGAATCAATTCATTCTCTTTTTTTATCCATAAAAGCATGCCTTCATTGTTTGATCATCTCTGATTTTTGTAAAACTGATTTTTACATTATCTATTTTTATCAGAATTGGCATCACTTTGTCAAAGATGTGTTTTTTCTTACTACATGTTACATGTACTTATGATGAAGTTCTTTCTTATTTTGACCTGCATTTTGTTAATCCATTTTGCTTTTCAAGTATAAATGTATCTTATTTTAACTATATTTGGATTTACGAACAAGTATTGTATAAGGAAAGTAGTTTTGCAGTGCAATCTCAGCCTTGCTGTACCTGTCCATTGACGCAGCGTGAGATGACCGGCAAAGGGTTTTCAGTCATTCTCTAAAAAAAAAGAGGAGCTGATGTTGGAGCGGAGAAAATGCCAACATGGTGAGAGGCTTTATGCAAATGAAATGCAAACATTCTGGACAGGCGGCAATTGGTCTGAGGTGCATTGAGTGTGGTCTACCATATGTTCAAATATTAGTGGATATAGTGATTAAATCACATTGATATTGCTACATTTAAATCTGATTTCAAATGCAGTTTGCACGCTTTCATTTGGTTGGGTTAACAAAAGTGAATACTCCAGTTATCTAGATATAAAGTTTCCCCAATGCAGAACTCTACAGTAATATTTCCCATTAAAAAGCCCAGACAGTCTACAGACCTTACATTCACACTGTTGAAATACAAGCAGGAGACTGAAGGATTATATAGAAGTGAATCATGAAATCATGTAATAATATGGTTTCACACAACTGTGGGAAATAGCTAAACTTGAAGTCTTGTGTCTGTATTGTTTAAATACAGCTACAGGTCTGACAAGAAAAAAATATCATAGGACCCAAATTTGTTGCATATTTGAAAACTTGTAGTGTATGATCAGTAATGCCCATATAAGGATACAGATCGGCAGGTGCTGTATGAGAGATCATACGTCATGATCATCTGAACCTGAGCTACTGGCTAAAGAATACACATTTGACTGGGAAATATGGAATGTCAAATAAGCAGTGTTTAAAAAAACTCCTCAAAGAATGTGACACTACCATATAAAAACAAGTAAACAACAATTGTCCTAAAGCATATCGATATTTATTTAATATTATTTATCACTGGAGCAAATATATATATTTAATCTAAAAGGGATACTCCAAGAGAACAAGCCAGTGTTTAAAGAGAAAGGAAGAGTGAGGCAAAAGTGGGGATAGGTGGTGGTTGGGTTGGGACTGAAAACTAGGAGAGAGGGAGGGGAAAGAGAGAGAGAGAGAGAGAGAGAGAGAGAGAGAGAGAGAGAGATTTGCCAGAGGACAAAAGGGAGGAGTCAGAGACGTGACGTGAACGAGGTCAGAAGCTTCTTGGATTGAGGTGCTGTGCCCTGCTGAGTTTAATCCAGGCTGATTAGGAAGCAGCAGGCAGTCACCTGTGAGAATCCAGAGAAGAAGCCAAATGTAACCTAGTGTAGCCTGGGACTGCTGCTCAAACTAAAAAGGAAACTCACAAGGACAACACCCATAATCTGTAGTTGAGACTAGACAAGGGAAGAAACAGGCAAAAAACTTAAAGTACAGAGCAGGGAAGAAGCTTTAAATGACCTTTTGATAGCCTCAGAGGACAGTCAAGGGCATATTGTCATCTTTTTAGAATTTTTAATCTGCAACACAAAACAACTAAAGCAACTAGTCAGGATGTCCACGAATGGAATAAGTAAGGCACTAAAGCTCCAGTTCGGACTTATTAATTACGAAAATCGTTACCTCACGGCAGAGGCATTTGGGTTCAAGGTAAATGCATCTGGAACTAGCATGAAGAAGAAACAGATCTGGACCCTGGAGCAAGACCAGGACAGCCCGGTGGTTTTCTTGCGCAGTCATCTCGGACGTTATCTGGCCACAGATAAAGATGGCAAGGTGAGCTGTGAGGAGGAAGTGCCAAACACATCCTGCCGTTTCTTGCTTGTGACGCAGCCAGATGGACGCTGGGCTTTACAGTCTGAGCCATATTCACGTTATTTTGGAGGCTCTGCAGAATATCTGTCCTGTTTTGCCCAGACCATTGGAGAATCTGAACAATGGGCCATGCATCTTGCTCTTCATCCACAGGCCAGCCTGCTAAGTGTATCCCGCAAGCGCTATGCACGCTTATCCACCAGAGATGACGAGCTCTGTATGGACAGTGACATCCCCTGGGGCGTTGACTCACTGATCACTTTGGTCTATCTGGATGGCAAGTACAGTCTGAAGACCTGTGACAACCGCTTTCTCAACAATGATGGTAAACTGGTAATGGATCATGGGCCTAACAATAGTTTTACCCTGGAGCTCAAGTCTGGCAAGCTGGCCTTCAAGGACTCCGAGGGCAAGTTTCTCTCACCAACGGGCCCCACAGGCACTCTGAAGTCCGGCCGCTGTTCAAGGCCTGGGAAAGATGAGCTGTTTGAGCTGGAAGAAAGCCACCCACAAGTTGTTTTCCAGGCAGCAAACAAAAGATATGTGTCTATTCGTCAAGGTAATCAATAATTATGTGTTATCCAGCTCTGTACCTGGAGCCCCCCTGACAGTTTTTGTATTCTCCTTTGTCTGACACACCAATTTCACATCTCAGAGTGTCTACCAACAAGCTATTGACCTGAATCAAGTGTGTTAAGAAGACCACGCTTGATTGAGGAGCAACTTGTGTGGTGTTGTGGACCTCCTGGAATGTGGCTGGGAACCACCCAGTGGCTTCCAGCTGCGGTCCTTGAGATCGACCTACCTGTAGAGTTCAGTTTAAAACCTGCTCCAACACATTTGTCTGTAATAAACCAGTCAATCTTATTTAGCAGGTTCAAATGTGTTCGACCAAGGTTGAGTTGGTGTAAAGGTAGATCTTCTTGAATAGGATTAGGTAACCCCTTACAAAACTACAAAAATTAACTATGAACTAACAACAAATACCAAAAAACCAAAAAATAACAAAAAACATGGCTATATATAGTTAAACCATGGTAACCATAAATTAGCCATGGCCTTGATAAACATACCATAGTTTAACCATGGTATTTAAAACTGTGGTTATACAAATGGAAATCGATTCACCAAAGCTACACTTTTCTACAATAAAACCATATTTTTTTCCTTAGTCTAAAACAATGTGTGGGTCATAAGCAGCATGGCTGAATGTGACAAAAATGTATTCTTGAGATGGTCCATCTATATTTGTAAGATTTGTAAGTTCAATAAAACGATTGATTGAGAGGGATCAGACTAAGGAAGCTAACCATATTCTTGGAATATACTGTATCCCAGAGCTGTCCAATCCTGTTCATGGGGCAGCAGGGAATTACAGACAAGTGTGTTGAATCAGGTATGGAAGAAGACTCTGCAGGACCTTATCTGGTGCTGCTATGGTCACTTTCATTGTAATTGCATGGAGAAAAAAGCAACAGTAACACTTTAGTGTATGGACCAATTCTCACTATTAACTAGTTGCTTATTAGCATGCCTATTATTAGCATGCTGGATGATTTTTGGTTTATTAGTAATAACAATCTTAAACTAAAGTGTGACCAAAGAACCAAACAATTCTACAATTCCTTTCTATTTTAAAGGTGTATACCAGCAGTGTCCAGTACAGCTAATGGCTCTCTACGGAGAGATTAGTTAAACATACTTAAAAAAAAAAAAAGTCAAGGTCTTTAGAATGACTACAGGTAAGTGTATTAGAGCTGAACTCTGCAGCACGTTAGCACTCCAGGACCAGGACTAGAACTGGACCCTGTATTGTATGTGCCGATAGAGTTTGTTGTTAGTCATAGAATAGCATAGAATGCACCTATTGAATCCATTGCCGCTTTTCAGACTGTTTCAGAATCAAGAGCAAGACATCTGTCTCTTAGAGTCATTGTGGACAAATAGGAGTCTGACATTTGATACAGATTGGAAAAAGACAAGCCTTGAACATATCTATTAGCCATTATGATGACGGCCTTTCAATCTCATAGCCAAATATTTGCAAGCTTTTAGCTGCTTTATAACGTAGAAGAATACATCATCGAATTACCAACAATAATGAATACCAAACAATGTAAATGGTTTTCCATAACTTGGCCATAGACACTTTATATACTGCATTAAGTGTGTAAACAACATTAAAAGCTACAGCTGAAATTGTTAAAGGCTGCATCCGTTTGACCAAGGCGGAATGTTTCTTTCACCACTTGATTATTAGGCCGCCTTATTCATTTGCTTTGCACCACTGTAGGAATTATAGCAGCAGGCTGCTGGGGTGAGTGTTAGGGATTACTCCAGTAAAAGGCTTAAGGGACAGTCAAGGGATATTTCTGAAACATCTCATCTGAATCTCAACCCACATAATCTGGCCGCTTTGACTAGTTAATATAGACGTTATTTAGACCACAGGTTTAGAGACAGTGACAGAGATAAACCGGGTGATTACTGGTTTACTGAGACTCAGACACATTGTAAAAAAGAGTATAAAATAAGAGGCAATTTCCAATAAAAGTTGCTGTCGTATTGGCAAAAACACTATTAATGAAATAGTGCAGACAAAAATGCTTGTTTTTTGAAAGGCAATGAATAGGAGGCCAAGACTGTCAGGGTGAGTGTTATTACAAGATGAAATATAAGATGTTCCTGGATCAACATTTCAATCAACCAATGAGATATGAAGGATGCATTTTTTTTTTTTATATTTGTTTTTGCTTATAATCAGGGTTGGGTGCTTCTACACCCTTGCAAGACCAGGAAGGGATGATTGAAATCAGCTTTAGCACATCTAAAGTCACATATCAGCTATCATTTCCCACTGATTTTAAGAATACATTTCGGGCAGGGTTAGGTTTAGGGGTAGGGATTGGGATAAATCTATATTTTTGGACAGTAATGTTGATCCAGGATCTTATATTGGCAAAATCACGACGGCCGTACAATCAGCTGTAAGTTTGGCGGCAAAGTTTAATCAACTCAACACACTTTTTATGTCATTTTGTAATGAAAACGGTCATCAGCCACTGAGAAGCCATGAATATGTCCTTGTTTCCAGGTGTTAGTATCTCAGCTAATCAGGATGATGAAACAGACATGGAGACATTTCAGATGGAGATTGATAAAGACACTAAGAAGTGTATGTTCAGAACTTATGGCGGAAATTACTGGACACTGGTTACTCACGGAGGGATTCTGTCCACCGCCACAGAAGTGTAAGTGTTTCCTTTATTATTACAAATTACAGTAATCGTGATGCATTTCATTAATTAATGTTAATGTAAATAAGTAAACATCTTAATTTGTATGTTCTTGTGAATGACAGAGAAGAAAGCACCATGTTTGACATTGAATGGCTGGGCAGGCAAGTTGCTTTGAGGGCAAACAACGGAAAATATGTCTGCACAAAGAAAAATGGCCAGCTTGCTGCTGTTAGCGATTCTTTGGGTGAGTGCTAAGTTATTTTCTGACTTTTATCACGTTATTACTGACCTGTCACTACTGAATACCCACTTAACATGAGTCAGATAAATCCTTGCATGTGTTCGGCAGGGGAGGATGAGCAGTTTGTGCTAAAGCTGATTAATCGTCCAATCCTGGTCTTGCGTGGGGAGAACGGCTTTGTGTGTCACCACAAAACCTCCAATACACTGGACTGCAGCCGCTCAGTTTATGACATCTTCTCTTTGCTTTTCAGCGATGGCGCATACCAAATAAAAAGTGAGTCATATTGCTGTTGAGTCATATTGATATTGCAGTGCCTTGGGAAAGTATTCATACCCCTTTAAAATTTTGTTATAAATGATTTATATTCTCATATCAGTCTACACTCCATATAGATGAAGCAAAAACAAAACTGTCATAACTTTATTAAGTTGTAAAAAATTATAATAATTACATTGCATAAGTATTCATACCAATATTTAGCTGAAGCACCTTTACAGTCTCAAGTCTTTTTTTTGTTTGATGCGACAAGCTTTTCTCATCAGCGTTTGTCAATTATCTTCCATTCTTCTCCTCATCTCTTCACCTCTGAAGCTCTGTCAGGTTGGATGGGGGGGCAGATGCACTTTTTCAGGTTTCTCAAGAATATTTGAATAGGTTAAATTCCACTCAATTCCACTCGGCCACTCAAGGACATTCACAGAGTTGTCTATAAGCCACTCTAAATGTGTTCTTAGATTCATTGCCCTGTTGAAAGGTGAACCCTCTGCCCAATCAGAAGTTCTGAATGCTCTGGCCTGGGTTTTCATTAAGCCTATTTCTATATTTTGGTTCAATGAGGTTTTCTTTTGCTTTGATGAGTCCCCCAATCCCTGTCCGTTGAAAAACTGCCCCACGGCATGAGGCTGCTACCAGCACACTTTACGTTTGGGATGGTACTATCCAGGTGACAAGCAGAGCTGGTTTCCTTCAAATGTGATGCTTGGTTCATCAGACTTTAGGTGATTTTTTTTGCTAATTCCAAGTGTGTTTTCATGTGTCTTCACTGAGAAACCCTGGGCATAAAGCCCAGATTGTCCCAGACTGTTGCAGTGATACTTGACCTTCTGTAAATTCCTGTACTGTAAGCTGTAACTGACCAGGGTTTCGCTGAGCAGCACACTTCTGCAAACACCTGATGGATGTACATATGTTAATGTGTTTTTTTTTCCTACCACAGATGGAAATGAAAAGTTCTGGTACGTCTCCAGCAGTGGTCTGGTCTGCACAGATGGAGACAAACCTGAGGAGTTCTTCTTTGAGTTTTCAGATGGAAGGGTTGGCATCAAGGGTCAAAATGGCAAGTACCTGCGTGGAGACCAGGGAGGCACACTGATGGGCGACGGGCTCAGTGTGGAGGCCTCATCTCTGTGGGAGCACTGAATGCTGTACCAGAGACCCACAGAGACACAAATAAAGACTCGCAGAGTAACAAGAAGTTCTCCTCCTAACACCTTTTCAACTAATGACTTTCCAGCAACATGTTCTTGATTGACTTTCTTTCTTTAATGTCTTTTTGCTTTGTTTTATTGTGAGTATGAGTGGTTTATTTGTTTCTAATACTGTAGATAATATTAGTATCATCCCTTTGCTTTCTAGGATACAATACAAATTTTACATTGTCAGTTTTAAAGACAAATACAACAAGAGTTGGTTATTGAGGCTGTTATGTTGTTCTGTTGAAATGAGCACTACTCGAAGGTTCTTAGCATGTTATAAAATGAATGGTATGTTTGACAAATATATTTGTCAGAGGCCTAAAGCAGCAAGTGTATCTAGACTCCATGGTGCATTGGTTTAGTGGTCCTGCTCTATCATAAAACACCTTCATTTGTTAAGTACCAACAGTAAGCATGTCAGCCACTGACACTTTTAAATGCATAAACTTCTAACTTATAGGTTGTCAAATATTTAGCAAGGTTTCTACTATGGTGAATGTTTTCAGGTGTGTTTCTTTGGGTTTACTTTTGCATCTGTCCAAGAGTTATTAAACTGATGATTACACAAATACTTTGCTTTATGTATTAACTAATTATTTTTTTGACAATAACAATTACATAAATGGTCCGCTTTATATTAATTGGCCTTAACTCTTACGTCAAAACACTTTGGCTGTTGTTGAGGTTGGACATGGGTAAGATTAGAGACAGGTTTGGTGATATGATTAAGGGTGGGTTAAAGTGTAAAGAATGGGTCAAGAGTTTAATTATAAATGTAATTACAGAAATTAATTACATATGTAATTACACGCAGATATTTTTTGATGAATACAAAACTTTAAACAAGTGCAATTACTTTACTCAAGTACAATTTTAAAAAAACATGTATGTACACAATAAGTGCATTGTACCAAATATTAACTCATTACCACTTAATTTAAATCAATACCGCATAAATAAATCAGATTTCCTAGTAAATTAATTTATATGAAAAACACAAATCAGATGGTCATGGAATTAATAAGAGATCAGCCTCTAAACAGTCTGCTGTCTAAAGAGCAGTGGAGTTGGTTTTTAGACATGCATTGCCATTAGTTCATTATTTTCCAGGAGTTGAGTGCTGTGCAGTGGAAGTACCTTTAGCTAATTCACAATCACACCATCCATCCATCTATTCATCCATTCATTCATTCTCCAAAACACTTAGTTTAGAGAGGGGATGCTGGAGCCTATTACCCTGGACACAGTCACTGTCATCAGGTCTGTCCTGTAAATGAATAGTAAATGAAGAGCCTGTTGCCAATAGTTTACTGGTAATTTACAGGCAATTTATTTTGTGGTTTGTCCACATTCAGTCAAATTCAGGTTTAATTTTGGCCATATCACCCACTTCTAAACTGTTTTTTCACTGAATCACACTGTAAAGAAGTCTGAATTTGATAGTCTAAAGTTGTACACCCTCTGCTACAGTATTTTCTGCACATAGAATAATAGTTTCTCTCATCTAAACTACTTATATTTAAAAACTATAATAATAATAAAATGGATGACCCTGCAGGCCAACTTCACAGTCAATTATAGTGCTTTTGAATTTCATTAGAACTGTCATGAAACAAGCAAGGGAGGCAGTGGCTGGAAGTGGCAACCTAAAGTCCAACCGGCACTTCCAGCAGATCATCGCATAATTTGTCAAAACACAATCACGTCACTATTTGTATTATCCTGAGATTCAGACAGGTACGTCTTCGTTTTGCTGATAAGTCAAGTCAAGTCAAGTCAAGTCATCTTTTATTTATATAGCGCTTTTAACAATACAGATTGTAGCAAAGCACTGAAAATTGATTAGCCTAATGATAAGATATCCTTATAAAGTTGTTAGTTTTATTAATATCTCTTTAAACAAAAAAGACAATATTATCCAAATGGTCCATGTTTACATTATCTACAAATCTGTATAATGTACAGCAGGCCAGTAGTTGGCAAAAGCCCTGAAAAGAAACATACCTATAGACTAAATACTATAGACTATAGACCTAACACACATTATGTAATAAATCTTGTTATTTAAATGTTTGGATTTTGCATTTTTTTCATCCCCCAAAACCCCTTGTTTTCTTTTTTTTTGGAGCGAGGATTTGGAATGTATCTGGTCATAATTACATCACAATGTTATTTTATTTGAGGAAATTAACACAAGCACACAAGAAGTGAATGAATGCAAGTTTTGCTCAATTTAGGCCAAGAAAGAATCTCAAATTGCATTCTGCTGTTGTGGCAAAAATTCAGAGACTCTCGATCAAGAAGACAAATTGAGCAATTGCTTTTTTTAAAAAGATTCTTGCAAGAAGGTGCACATTCAAACAGAAGAAAGGTTCCTGCTGAGTGTGACAAAGGAGGGGCTTGTAGTCCCAGATTTTATACCTCTTTGCACACTCAAGGTTACATACTGCAAACAGCTGGCTCTTTCCTAAAGAACAGTTGCTAAAAAATAAGTCGGTAGATCATCATCTTTAGAAACCTGCTCACTTAGATTTGAGGCCTTGGTGACCCCTAGGTCACCATAGAATGGCCCACTGAGTCCCTTTTTCTAAAACTCCCTATTGGGGACCCTTGAGAGACCTCCCTCTAGTTCAGCACTTTACCACATGATGTTTTTCATTTACTGTTGCACACACACTTGCACAAAGGTACACACAGAGTTCATATAGAATAATTTCTAAAGAATCAAATGGGTTAATATGGATTAAGATGACAAATACGAATTTTCGCACAACACTGCAAAACATTTTATTTAAATTCAGGGGTATGTACAGTCTTCACAGAAAACCCTTCAACCTCCTTCAAGTAAGAGACAATGCAAATACATGTGTAGGTCATATGTATGTTTCAGAGCTTCTCTGTTCTTGCTGTTCAACACAAACTTTCATTGTTTATACGAATGAAGCAACACCACATGCTGTTGCGAGTTTGGGTTTTATGTTCACCTTACCTATTTAGTGTTAGCAACAGCCATATCACCCTGCAGCCCAAAACTAAAACTAAGCAGGGCTTAGCCTGGTCATTAACTGGATGGGAGATCTACTGGAAAAACTAGGTTGCTGTTGTTAGAGGTGTTAGTGATGCTTCACCTGGGAACGCAACATTTGTAAAATATTTACATTTCTAAATGTATAAAAAAAACGAAAGCAGTAGTATTCGTGTCATATAGAAACTGCCAGATATTACCAAGGTAGGATGAATAACTGAAATGTTAATGAAATATAAAATCAGAGTGCATTTCATTTGAATACATCATAAAATTATACTGGTGTTTTTCATCCTTTGCTTGACACTTCTCATCTTCATGTCACTGTTTGAGTCTTTACCATGGTAAATGTGGGTCATGTGATAACAATAAATTACAAGGTGTATTTAATAATTCATATTTACTTTAATATAAAATATGAATGCGTTTCTTTTAAAACACCATCAAAGTACTTCTGATACTGGTCTTCTGTGTTTCCTCCTATGTTTGAGTCTCTTCATCTACATAACGCCGTTTGAGTCTTTACCATGATAAATGTGGTTTATGTGAGAATAAATTAAATGTTAAGTGGACATTTGAATTAAATGATGCTTGGTCAATATCAAACAAGTATTAGATCGTGCAGTAAACTGTAAAAAAATCGTCAGGCCGCTGGCGCCTCCTGTAGGTCTTTGTTGTAATTTGTAATGAACATTAGCTCCAATTGTTATAATTTTTTATATTAGTAGACCAGAACATATGAATATGTTGTAATTCTTACAGTACATTTCAGTGATTTGGAATATGAGATGGATGTTTGTGTCTTGCACTCTATGTTGTCTTCGTACTTTTACTTTTTTTAAAAGAAAAAAAAAAAGGTTTCTGTTCATTTTTTTCATCATGCTGGAGATGTCTATATTTAAAATTATTCCTCTACATATGAATGATTTTTAAAGCACTACACACATCTGTAACAAAAGCGGATGGATTTTCATATTGTAATGTGCAAATGGTCTAAAGTCATGGATTATTTTTGAAGTACTGCCTAGCATTACATTATTATAATTCAAAATAACTGTTTTATGTATTAAAATGCAGTTTATTCCTGTTCATTTCCAGCATTTATTCAAAAGCTAAATATCTATAACAATGTAAAAGTCTTTGCGTAGACTGCATAAACTGATAAAACAAGGGTCACTTTTTGACTTTAGTCTTCTCATTGATTCATGTCACCTTGTGCCTCCTTGTGCCGGCAAAATAATACATTTTCTTTAAAAGAAAACCACCAAATTATTTTAATAAATGATCACATCCATTTCATCTATGTCCCATACATTAAAAAATCAAACATAAAAAATTTGAAATAATGAGTGTGACATGTAAAGAGTGAAGGATACTGTTCCTCCAGCAGCATGCTCTCATTGGTCTGTCTCTTCTCATCTCTGATGAAGCACACAAAATAACAACAAATCAGATCAATTTTCAGTGGACCTTTAGATATAATGTTAACAATTTTATTGTTTTAGGATGAGCTTACCCTTAAGATCCTTTTTATTTTACCGGTATACTGCTGTTTGTCTCTGAAGAAGATTGTAAATGATCCTGGATAATCTCACCACTGCTCTGCTTCCTTTTAAGAGAATGGACAAATAAAAAAGATGTTAATTTCATAATGTGTTCACAGAAACTAATTTACAAATGACAATTATGGAGTTCATGATTACAGTAGATTTAAAAGTGCATTTTTTATAAGTAAAATTGCTTGGCAGCTTAGATATGCAATCTTATAAGGAAGTATCATTTTATTTGGAAAGCACCCCTTGTCTGCTCACCCTTATGGAACACCTACTTGTGTCTGTAAACAATCCCAAAGTGATTTTTCCCTTCATCAAAGTCTTCCTTTTCCATTCCAAGTCTCCAAAAATCTCCTATACTCACCTTCTAGTCTCCAGCTATCTCCTATACTTAGCTCTGTGTCTTCAGCGATCTCTAATACTAACCTTCTAGTATCCAGCGATCTCCTATAATCTTCTTCAAGTCTCCAGCCATCTCTTATACTTGCCTTCATTGATAGTTTTCCCGTGACCTCACACTCTTAGGAACACCCACCTGGTGGGCAAAAAGAAGCTTCGCTCCACTGACTGCTAGTTATTTTTATGCAGTTTGCATTTAGAAGTAAAAAATGAACACAGATTAAGGTGAAATTCAGTAAACACCTTATTGATGATGTATATTTTGTACCTGATGATGTATATTCTGTACAGGCAAGCAGATGAAGCCAGAATATAAACGCAATGTGCAAAGTTTCACGTTAAGTGGTTTGCCACAGAAACCCGAAGGAGAACACTGAACCATTAAGAGGATTGCGTTCATATTCTGGCCTCATCTGCTTTCCTATGTAAACTACACATCATTAATACAAAGATTACAGAAACAGATGCTTGCATGTGTTCTATGGATGTTTTGCCCTCCAGGTTGAATCGGTCACGTGACTGAAAACTATGAATACTCCAGTGATCTCCTATACTCATCTTAAAGTCTCCAGCAAGCTATTATTCTCTGCTTAAAGTCTTCAGCGATCTCCCATACTTATCTTTAGTGATCTCCTCTACTCATCTTCAAGTGTTCAGTGAACTTCTATTTTCGCCTACATAGTTCTAAATGTTTTTTTTCTCTCCAAAGAAATTTATTTTTATATAGGCTATGCGTAGCATATTGTTGTCACGCCACAGGACTACACTGATCTCAGTGCAGTCAATTATTCTAGCACTCTGGTGACCCAATTAAGGATTGGTGTCACCTGTGTGCAATCAAGGACCTAGCTTAAAAGCTCCAC
>JAUCMT010000068.1:22293969-22318639 GCA_032357475.1 Enteromius thamalakanensis
CTCTAAAGTCTCTGTGACCTACTTATGGTGACTCAGAAGTTGACTGCACTGATCCCAGTGCAGTCCTAGCCTGACAGTAACAGACTTTATTAAGACTAGTTTTTTAATTTTTTTTGTATTGCCCTTTGTATATTTAGTATGTTTAAACATTGTTTAAGGATTACAGTATTTCCGTTTACGGGGGACTTTTATTTTGAAAGGAAATCTGTTTTTTACGTAAAAGAGGGTTTAATAGAAATGGCACGGAGAGCAACAGTGTACAAAAGGACTATTTATTTTTATTTAGCACCCCTCGAAAATGCATAAGGTTTGTGTTTTTGTATGCTATTAGTTAAAACAAGTATTTTGTGGAAGTTGCTGAATATGTTGTAATATTTATGTAAAATTTATATCACTTCATTTAGCTCTTACGGTAATTTCTGGAAAGGAAAGGAACGCTAATAAAAGTAGAAACATCAGTAAAGCTTCAGCCATCATTCGGACGGGGTTGCTACATAGTGCTTAGTTACAAAGTCCTTGTCAATAAAGTTTCCTTCTGCTCCAGAGTCGAGGAAGGCTCTGGTATTGAGCATACAGTCATTAAAGAGCAGCTTATCCTCACTTTTCAAGGCAGAACTTAAGGAAGTCGCACTCACACAAAGTGGTTTGGAGCGTGAAGGTCTCACTGGGCAGTTGACCTGAATGTGGCCAGGTTTGCCACAGTATAAGCAGAGGTTATTATCTCTTTGTCGATCGCGCTCCTCAAGGAGACAGATGTGTGGCCCCGATCTGCATGGGCTCCTCCGAGGAGAAATAGGCCGAAGAGGTGCTAGCAGTAGTCGTGCAACGACCCTTCCTGGGGCAAAGTAAATGGTCAGTTCTGATGACCAACTCCATTTACTCCACAAAATACTTGTCGTCAACCTTGCATGCCAGTTCAGACTGTAATTCCTCCTGCAGACCACGATGATATAAGGACTTTAGTGGATCACTGTCCCATCCAGTACGGGCCACTAGGGTGCGGAAACGCATTGTTTATTCAGCTGCTGAGGAAGTTCCCAGTTTGAGTGCCAGCAACTCTTCCCGTGCATCTCGGCCATTCACGGTGTGGTCAAAGAACTCACGGAACTGACGAAGAAAACTTTGATAAGAAAGAAAAGCCATTCTCCAGCCCTCCCACAATGCAGTCACCCATTTGAGCACCTCTCCAGTCAGTAGGGAACAGACAAGGGAGAAAGAAACCTGTTGCATTTACCTTGAGCTCCATTGTACTTTTCAGGTAAGGCCAGACGATTTGGGTATGGCGCAGGAGTGGCTGGTTCTGATGGGCGACTCAGTGCAGCTGTAGCAGTAGTTAAGATCTGAATCGATTGAACCAGCTCCACTGTGAGGGTACTCAGCGAGTCATCTCATTCAAGATCTGAATCATGGCTGCTGGATCCGTTGGCTGCGAAGTCTTCTGTAATAGATCACAAGACTCTTGAGGATCCATTTGCAGCTTTTTTATTACTCAGTAGTCAGACAGGCAGAGGTCGTAAACACAGGCAAACAGATACTGCAAGGGATAGACAAAATCGTGGTCGTAGAACAGACAGAAGATCAGGACAGGTAGCAAGAATCAAACAACGAATAAACAGCCCAAACAATACCAGAGAATGACAGGGAGAAAACGCTTGCAATTGAGAAGCCGGGGCAAATCAAGACTTTGCGTCGATTGTCTCTAAAGTCAGTGTTTATATAGTGGAGATAATAGCTTACACCTGGAGCGGAAGCAAGCCAAGGTATGTGGGTAAAAAGGGTCGTAGGAACGTTAGAATTCCCGCTGCTGTGCACCGGAGAGAGCCACAGAAGCACGGCTTGTGACAACCGGTTATTATTAATTATATAAATTAATTAAATGACTGCCAAAACTCAGCATTTTGTT
This sequence comes from Enteromius thamalakanensis, assembly GCA_032357475.1. NCBI lineage: Eukaryota > Metazoa > Chordata > Actinopteri > Cypriniformes > Cyprinidae > Enteromius > Enteromius thamalakanensis. The sequence goes on from JAUCMT010000068.1 coordinate 22,295,873, forward strand.
TGCATACCTCGTCCATGCACCCCACAAACCCCCAGGGGTACGCGTGCCCCCATTTGAGAACCACTGACCTATCCTATCGAAATAAACTATCAATAGGATATACTAAATAATTTGCATCAATGCACATTTCCCGCTAGTCTTGTGTAAACTGCGGCACGAAAAGTTTATTTATTTTAATATTGTGAGATGGTCGAGCAGTGATATCAGTGTCCTAAAACAATGTTATAATGGACTATTTACACTCAGAGATGTAGGATCAAATGATAAAGTTACTAAAGAGAATGAGTCTGACGACAGTCTGTTATAGGTGCACTGTGCTCGCTTTTCTGAGGTACACTTTTCATGCTGTCTAAACAAACAAGGGGTGTTCCGGGAGTTCTGAGACCATGCCGATGATAAACAACAGAAAACTGTCCTTTTCAGGGCATTGTTAGTCTGTTTGTGTAATGCAGTATAGAGCTACAGCTCTCGTTAAACCTGTGAAGTGAAACTTGTTTAAACCTGTTTTTCTAAAAATCATCATCAGCCAACTTCAGATAGCCATGCCTTTTTTTAGTCATGCTTTTTTTTAGTCATGCTATGGACAAAATAAAAAATATAATAAAAAAGTTACATTTTCTCAATTGGTCTCAAACCTTACAATAAAAGACAGCTGTGACAAATGTTTGCCTCAGTGCATCTGGGAAAAAACACACAGAATCTGTGGTTGTTTACGCATAGAGGAAGGCATACGTATTGATACTCTTTAAAATGGTGGACGACATAAGTCAGGGGAGAAGAAAGGCATTGCTGATCATATGATCTTTTTTTGTTTTCTTTGCGCAAAAAATAAAAAGTATTCTCCTAGCGTTGCAAAACTGAAGTTGAGCCACTGATGTCACATGGACTGTTTTACAGGTGAAACTGGTTTTACCAGTTTTCATTGTAAATGCATCTAAATTCATAATAGACTTAAAAATGTTTAACCTTTACCAAAACCTTTAACCTTTAACTTCTGATGACCTTTAGGCTTGTGATTGGCTGTTTACCATGATGTTACACATTCATGTGCAAGCGCTTCACAAACTTAGAATCAAAGTCTGATTCCATTGACAAAGGAAGTTGATGATGAGCATCGATGGTACCAGCAAAGCCGGACTAGAGTAGTTTGTTTTTGTTAACTCGAAACTAATCCTGTAACTCTAATTTGATTAGCTACTCTCATGGTACAGGTCCCAGAGCTTCCTCAAGGCAGAACATCTGGGTTACAACTGTAACCTTGGTTTACTGAGAATAGAACAAGATACTTTATTGCCTTGCCACACTTCTGGCTTGCCTGTGAGTGACTTACTTAAGCTAATCAGAACCTAACAATTAGCCTAGTTTCTATGCAGTTTTTATGCTGTTTTGTTATTGAAAAAAAAAAATTGTGTTTTAATTCACTTTTATTAAACTGTATTGGAAATAGAATGTTAATTTCGGCTATTTTACTTCTCCTACGTGACAATCAATGGTCGTTAAGCCATTAGCTATTAACCAACAGGGTTATGCTAATTTACAAATCAATTAAATTTGAATTGATATGTGTCTGTGAACAATTAAAAATAGCTTAATTTGTTTCCAGGGATTCATTTGTATGAAAAACATCATAACGTGAAGATTGAATATAACATCACATGCAGAGCTTGCGAGAAAAGAGAAAATAAGCTAAAGAAGAAATAAAAGCCTATATGCCAAATATATATATTTTTGCAAATAAAAAATAAGTTAACAAAACAAAAAAAACAAACAAACAAAAAAACGCAACAAGTAGCAGCCTATATGCCGAATTTCAATTAATGTTTGTGATGTGCTTTTGAAAGCAGCATCCAATTATTTACAAAGGCACAGCTGTTTTTTTACGGAAGCTCTGAAACGCAAAGTGGGGGAAAAAAACTTATGGGTAGTGAGGAAAAAAAAAAGCTTATGGTTGGGGGAAAAAAATAAGAACACTTATCTTGTTATGTCGACATAATAACTCGCTATTTCGAGATAATAACTCGTTATTTCGACATAATAACTCGTTATTTCGACATAATAACTTATGGTCTGGGACAAAGAAAAAAAATCATGGTGGGGAGAGAAAAAAACGTGCGGTTACTTCAAGATATTAAGTCGTTATTTCGACATAACTCATTATTTCGAGATATTAAGTCGTTATTTTGACTTATTAACTGGTTATTTCGACTTATTATCTCGTTATTTCGACTTACTATCTCGTTATTAACTTGTTTTTTCGAGTTATTAACTCGTTATTTTGACATATTAACTCGTTATTTCGACATATGCCTTATGTTAAGGTTTGTAGTCATTTTAACATGAACCACTAGATGGAGCAATAACACAGTTAATTCTAGTTTAGTCTATGTAGCTTTCATTAGGCTACACTGGATATTCTACTCATTTATACTTTTCTAATAAGGGACCAAATAGAAATGGCGGTGTAAATGATAAGCTTTCGTGAAGACACGAAGCCGTGGCCCGTCAACTGTCCTGAGCATCTTTTTAGGTTGGCCCCTAAAATCGTCCCCACCTTTCACCCCACTAGCGACGGCCCTGCATATTATATACCAGATGCATATTATGAACCCAATAATAAAGTAAATTGCATAAGCATTTTCCCAAATACACCCAGCCACACACACACACACAGCTCCCAATAGCCAGTAGCCTACTGTATGTACTAATATTACCAATCAATGCCTCAAAATAAAGATCGTAGGCTATATGACATAAAATGATCTATAAAACCATACATGCTTTTTATTACTAATAATATAAGTATATCACAACCGTTATTTATTGGGCCTATTAAATGTAGCCTCTCAAGATTGTGGCCTTCATTTATTTATCCCACTGATTCGAATTAGTAATCCGTAATTATTTACCATAATTTTGCTCGCCTCCCCAATTCGTTCTTGCGCCTGATCATGCAGCATTTCTGTCACTGTCTGCATCCTCTCTGACTATGGTGCGCGCAAGCGGGACAGGACGAAGCGGGCACGGGCGCGCGCAATTCTATTTCTAAGGAAGCCAGCGCTGCGGTCCTGATCTGTGTCTTTACTGGGGGTTTTGTGGATTTATTGTGCATTTGTGACTGGATTACCTTGTTCATGTTGGACTGTCACGATTAGATTATCCAGTGTAGCCTAATGAAAGCTACATCGAATAAACTAGAATTAACTGTGCTATTGCTCCATCTAGTGTAGTGGTTCATGTTGAAATGACTACAAACCTTAACATAAGGCGTATGTCGAAATAACAGCTTAATATGTCGAAATAACGAGTTAATAACTCGAAATAACAAGTTAGTTGTAACATTCCTAGTTTGTTTTCCGTGTCATGTGATGTTTTGTTTTTGTCTCCATGTGCTTTGTCTCTCCCCATGTGCTCCTTGGCCTAGTTTCGTTAATTGTGTATTTAGTTCAGGTGTGTCTTGTCATTAGTGTGTGTATAAAACCCATGTCTTTTGAGTTCCTAATCGTTCGTCAACCCTTACGTTACCTCGATGTCTCCTAGTGTCTTTGCTCGTGCGTTATATGTATAAGTTTATGGATACTGCTCCACACTTTTGTTTTCCCTTATTAAAGTACTTTTGTTTTATTATACTTTCGACTTCCCGATCTCCTTCGCCTGCTCCACACCACTTCATTGAGTGAAAACGTTACAATGTCTAGCAAATTGGCATCGGACAAAGTCTACAGTGAAACATCATGATGAAAAGTGAAAGTGAAATGCGATCATGCATACAAAATCAGTTATGCCATGCACATTACTAGCGGCCCCTCTGATGCCCATAGACAGTGCATAGACAATCAGACAATGGTCATTTTGAACAAATCTTTCATTCGGGAAGAAAGAGTCATCTCATGGGAGTAATTTGTTTAGTTGTGCACGGCTCAGGCTGCATAGGTTAAGCTTATGGGGCTGTAATGTGATGATCGAACGACTCGAAAAACCTGAAGACGCGAGAGATGAACAAATTAATTCTGTTTCCAACTCAGTCTGCATAGGTTAACATTTTACTCTACGACACAAGTAAGAGTGTGAAGCTGAAATAGACTTGAGACATATTTTTATATATGTTTACATTTTAAATGACCTGTTATAATAGGTCAAGACAGGCAGTGTGTGTGTCACACAATTTGTCTTTTGAGACCCCGGCCTGGATACGTACCAAAGGGTCCCACCACTCCCTTCAGGGACCAGGTGGTGAACCTGCAAGCACTGCCCTTGGAGAAGGCAGATCCAGCCTTGGCGTTGCTGTGTCCCGTCAGAGCATTGGTGTCCTGCTTGCTTCACCATTTACCCTAACAGGGAATGCGAGCGCCTTACTCTCCCAGTCGTGCCTCCTTTTTGCGGACCCTGGCCGAGCATCCTCCAAGCAACAATGGTGTTCAGACTGAGGCAGAGCAGTCTGACGCTAGGCCCAGTATCCAGGTGATGCTAAGTCCGAAAGGTCAGCCCCTGTACTGGGATAGGTGGCCGCATACATGATTCCCCACGGGTAATCTCTTGCGAAGGTGTTCCACGAGAAAGTTTCCCAAATGGTAAATTCGTGTCTTTCTTCGGCCCGTCTATGTGAACTAGTATTTCCCCCTGCGGGCAGAACTAGCCCCTTAGGCATGATCGTATGTGACATTACCCTGTGGGTTAGTCCATTCTTGTTACCGCACATTACCTCCCTGCAGACAGGGTGCGGTTCTCCGTAGCGCCCTTCCACGGAAGACGCGCTTCCCCCTCGTTCTAGCCAAACTGTTACAACAAAAAGGAGGATCTGAAGCTGTCCTCGTGAAGGTCAAAATCCCTTCTCTAGAGTTTAAAATACTCTCTAGTTCAGGAACGTGCAGTTTGGCTCCCTCCAGCGGCAAAGTACTGCCATATGGTCCCTACGGGTACCATGGTCAGCGAATTTACACTGGAGTGTTGGAAAGGTTACGACCTTGCGCAGCAATCGTCAGTACGCCGGAGCCTGTCTAGAACGATTGCAGTGCTGTTGGTTGTGACGGAGTTTCTTGGCTGTGGTGCTTTCCATATGGACCCCAGTCTGTTGTTACGACATAACGTCATAGTGACTGACAGACAGGGAACGTCTCGCTTACCTATTGTAACGTTATGTCCCCCTGCCACCACCTCGAACCCATCGCTGGGGGCCCAGGGACCTGGCTCTCGACTCCTCAGCAATATCTGAAGACATGACATATTATGACATATAACTGTGATTATTAATCAAAATGCGTGTTTTGTTTAAATAGCGTTTTACAAAATGAATTTCAGGAGGAACACACACAAACGATTAGCCAGCTGCCACCAATCTACTCATTACCAATTACCCTATCAGCCACTCGCTCCCCCGCTTTAAATACCTCTCTGGCATATTTGTCTCTTGAATCCCACCGCCTTCCCCCGGCTCCGCCAGTTTCAAATTGCTAATCGATAACCTACATTACCGGATCTTCCACCTGGGGGGCAGACAGGGATGCGTCAGGGCTCTGAGTATCCCTCAACTCTCGCCCTCTAGGGGTAGATTCTCCTAGGGCTCCGGGTCTGCCAGATTCCCTGCCTGTTCCCCGGACAGTCGCCAAACTAGAATACTTATTTATCACAGAGGAAGTGTGAACTAGTGAAATGCAGCTTGTGGACTGTTTACACCAATCGCACAGTGATTAAAACACTGGTGTAATTTGTATGAATGACCACACTAACCCACCCCTAAACCTACCTGTTACAAAAATCTTGCAAAATAATGATTTATATGGTTTCATGAGCTTCATGAGTTTGTTTTTTGCTGTGCACCTTTAATTTTTCTGTTACTCACAAGTTGATGTTAGGAATAAAGGTGCTCTCTTTTGATATAAAAGAGCTGCAAGCCATGTTAACAAAGTATCTACTGTATTTACAAGCCACTATATAGAGACTAATTTATGTACAAAAAAAAGAAAGTAAAGCCTCTGGTCGTTGGTGATCAGACGCAGCACAGAGAGAGAGCGAGAGAGAGAGAGAAAGAAAGAGAGAGAGAGAGAGCTGTGCACAGTTGTGCAGGAGAGATGCGAGGAAAACCCTGCTGTTGCTGAGAGCTGCTTCTTCCTTCAGCCTGGAAACATCTGTAGAAATAAAGCTGGAGTCATGTGCTTTAATGTGTCTGAACGCACAGGGCTTCATAGGACCTGAATTGGAGCAGCTCAATGAATCATCAGAGGGATTTCAGCGCGGATGAAGATGAAGTTTGGGACAGTGGTGATTTCTGCGGGTCTGTGCGGGCTGCTCAGCTTCATCCTGCTCTCCGTGTCCATCGCCACTGAATATTGGTACATTATAGAAGTGGATAAAGAGAAGAATTCTAGCCTGGAGTACAGCGGCTCTCACTCCGGACTCTGGAGGATATATGAAGGTCAGATCACAAAAAAACACCTGTTGATCACATTTAGTAAATTCTGCCAGTGATCTCTCTTTATCTCCATTAGGAGGATTTAAACATCCAGAATAAGTGCTCAATTAATTATTACACATGTAAATGTGAATATTAAACACTGAGTACTGATAAACTTAATGTGCATTTATTAATTCTCCTGTTGTTTAACATTTTATGCGTCTCATCAGATGGATGAAGTATTTTTAATCTGATTCCTGTAGCAGCACATAAACTTTTAAATCGTTCGACTGACTGCAAATGAAGTTATTTGAGAAATGTTCACAGATACAGTCCTTATCACTGGCTGAGTCTCCATTATGTACATAATTAATGTCTTGTCCAATTATGTAGCTGTTTCATGAGACTAGAGACAATTAAACAGAGAAGCAAATCACAAAACTGTAAATGTTTAATGTTAGACACAGTTACTAAATCTGTTTTCAATTTCATTTTAATTGCAATGAAGATGATTTCTTGCCTCTAACGTAAAAGCTGCTTTTCCTTGTAAAAAAAACATATTTTAAATGTATGCAGTGAACTTTGAAGGCTGTAATATGTCATGATTACCAAGTGAATTGATTCACAGACAGCTGTGTTTTCAGCTTTGACTTGACTGGTGTTTGGATGTGACCCTCAGGACAGAACGGCAGTTATCATGACATCTCGTTCTACACGGACTCGTCCGAACACACAGAGCAGGAGAAGCACCTTTTGAGTGAGTCTCTGAAAGCTACACATTAGCCACTATCAGAGAATGACACAGGAAATAGGCTTGTTATGTCTAGTTAGTGTTTTCTCGCTATCTTTAAGAGCTGTGTTCTCAGAAGCACATCCATCATCGGCTGCCTTTATTATAAGTGAGATTGCACAATTATCAGCTGATGGCCTTCAATTAGTAGTCACAGGGGTGTGCTATATTGACAAAAAGATGGTATCTCCATATTTTCCAGGATTTTGTCGATAGCGTAATTTATAAGCTACTTTGCTGAGTGTGCTTTTGTCAAGTCACTTTCATTTATATTGCGCTTTTAACAATACAGATTGTAGCAAAGCATTGAACATTATCAAATAGAACAACAGAGTAATGGTAATGTATAATCACGAGAATTAAACTTCATTGATCAAATGCAGAGACGCCTGTGGTTAGACGACGTGTATGGTTAGATCTTAAATTGATTTCCATTTCCTTTGTTCTTACATGTATTCAATACATTTGTTTAGAATAATTAATTTTTTGTACTGCAGAAATGCCACAGAAGATATTTTTTTATGTACTTTATCTAAAAACACCAGTAGGTGGCAACAAGTCATGTCACAAAGAATGAGTCATTGAATCATTTATTTAACCATTTTGTTTAACAGCTAATTTATTCAGAAAGTAAATGTGTTTATGAATGGCTCATTGAATCTTTGGTTAATTTAAACAGCCGATATTTTTAGGGACAAATGAATTATTTGAGCTAACAAAATAGGGCAATATTTACAATATAAACGTCTTGTTTGCTGAACTATAAAATTAATATCACATTTAAAAATCATGCTGATCTTTGGGAAAAACCTTTAGTAATGTAAGACAATGTTGTGAAATGTTTGCATTCTACCATATTTGTTCATTTTGAGTCAGTTGCATTCTTGAAAATGTCAGTTTCCAAACTATCAAAATACCAAATTATGATATTACCATATACAATAAACATAACACACCCTAGTGGTCAGTAGTAAACTTGTAAATGACTCTAATTAATGTCATTGATATTTTAATAATTAATATATAAGATTACCAGTCATCGTCTAAACAGCTTACATTTCCAAAAACCTTCAATACGCAAACAAGAAAAGTGTGTACGTCTGCTCAGACCCTGATGTTATGCTAAGCACTTTTCCACGTCAAATTTCATTTGTATAAAATTTTTATTGTATACACACTCTAAGATCAAATTGAGAGTACACACTTTATATATGAGTCTCCAGATGTCTGAAGTTGAAGCAACAGGTTACACTGAGTGTGTAATAAAGGCCTGTGTGTGTCTCTGCAGGCCTGCACAGGGTCATCGTGGTCCTGCTACCTCTAAGCCTGGTGCTGCTGGTCTTTGGTGGGATCTTCGGTCTGGTGGCATCTTTGGCTCAGAGCTGTACTCTTCTCAACTGCATCGCTGCGTACTTCCTCATCTGCAGTGAGTGCCTTTACCGGCTACACATCTGCTTACATCAGCTGAAATTGAGCTCTCAGTATGTGTTGTTGTGCAGAGGTCAGTGAGAGATGTGTTCAGTGGCTCAGTCAATGTCACATGTGGATATAAAACACAACGGGAAAGAAAGAAAACAAATGTGAGGTGCTCCAGCTGAGTGCAGCTCTCAAGTAAGTTAGTCACACAGTGAGCGGTTTTTAATAGATTTGGAGGTTTTTAGTTAAATAATTCACTTCCACAAAACCTGCAGTAATGAATAGCAAAAATACTTAACAGATGTATTTGATGCATTTAAAGTGTTTAGGGGATTTATTTTCTAATCTAGATCCATATTCTTGGCCAGGGGTAGGCAATGTCAGTCCTGAAGTGCCGATATCCTGTATAGTTTAGCTCCAACCCTAATCAAACACACCTGAACAAGTTAATCAAAGTCTTCAGAATTACTAGGCTTACAGGCAGGTGAGGGTTTTTTTCAGGGTTGGAGCTAGTGTTCATTTCAACAGCGATTCATATGTATAGGTACGTTTTTCAGTTTTGCAGAAATATAATATTGCAGAAGAGGCACGTATTTCCAATGAGCACTGCAAGTAAGGTACCTCTGTGTGTGCAGAACATGTTTTATGTTTTTAAACTGTATATATTCATATACTATGATCTTATGAACTAATAATGGAAAGAAAATAATGGAATCAGAAAAGTGCACAATCCAAGTTTTAAAGATGAAATATTAAGTGCCTTGATTTTAATCACAAACCTTTACAACTTATATTGTTATACGCTATATCTTATAGCTGTGTGCTTATCTGTGAATGTTAGAAATTCACACAAATAGATGTATAAAGGCTCATTCTGACAACACTAAACTTCATAGACAGAATGAAAAAGCACAGCTGTCAAACAGGAGCAAATAAAATAAACATTGTTCTAAAACAATTTGCAATCAATCAGTAACCATCTCTGAAAAAATTGAGAAAAATATGTGGGAGAAACCAGTTGGGGGCCAGTTCTCCTCCGACCAGATGAAAACAGCACTTAATTTCCAGTTCAATTAGTAACGCGGCCATATCAGATTGTGTAAAGGACTGTGTGTGAGAGTGTGTGTCTGATTCTCTTGATCTGTCTCTGGGGCTCATTAAGGTGTTCTGGTCTACTGTAGGGCTATAGATCATCTCTTGTTGCTGATCCACTATCAGAATAAGAAAGAAGAAACAGACTAATATTTTAGTGTAGATACTTTTTTTTCTTTCGATGTAACAAGTACATAATTTTGGGGAGTGTTCCCAGTTCTGGTTCATCTAATTAATGCAGCCTAACAATCCTTTTACGGATTTGATTAATAAATGTGTTTTCGTGTGTTGTGTGTAAACCAGGTTAAAGAGATGTGTCTTTAATCTAGATTTAAACTGACAGAGTGTGCCCGCCTCCCGAAAAGTATTAGGAAGATTGTTCCAAAGTTTGGGGGTTAAATAGGTGAAGGATCTTGTGCCTGAGGTTAATTTGATATTCTAGGTATTATCAAACGGCCAACATTTTGAGAATGCTGGGGAAATGGAGGGCTGTAATATGATAAGAGCTTGCTTAAGTTCTAATGAACTAAACTATTTGGGGCTTTGTAAGTAATTAACAAGATTTTAAAATCTATCCAATGTAGGGCAATCCTCAACTAAGGATTTAGTAGTCATTAATTTTAAGCATTAGTTGACTAATCGCACAGTTATTAATATATAAATATAGAGCTGAGTATCATCAGTCTCCCGATATTATCTTCCAAGGGTAACATGTACATGTTCTGGACATGGTGAGCATGAAAAAAATAGGTTTAAGAATCACAGTGAATCAGCCTCATTTACTGTCACCTTTGCTGTAAAGAAATAGAATCTCTGCTGGTTACTATATTCGATACAATAAACATCAAATTTAAATGCTACAATTTGATCTTTTCTATTCATTTTTTTTTTTTACAATTCAGGAGGCATCACATGACAGGTATGAATGCTTTACTTGTATATCTTTAATCAACAGATTTTGTGTCTGTAAAGAAACTATTATAACATCAGAATTGGATTTAATCTTGAATGACACATAATTAATTCACTAATTCATTAGATAATCACTTTGTTTTTTTCATATTTGAGATGAGTTGAAGAACACTTCAGAATATAAGAGAGGGTGCCACAGACTTTTTAATATTATTGGTTATGTTTGTTATGATATAATAGGATGTGATGATGGAGTGTAGTTTGGGCTCTTTTGCAGCACTGTACAGGTGCTTGTGTCTCAGAACAACAGAAAACTGAAGTGCAGCTGAATTAAGGGAGAGATGGAGCAGAGAAAACCACCCAGAGGTTTAAACACAGAGGTCAGCAAAGACCATCACAGCTTTTTATTTGTGTTCTGTTTTCTATCATGTTAGATAAGGCTTCTGAAATGAAAAATACCCTGCCCAAGAACAAAGAACTGTGTCTAGTCTATATAGATATGAATTTAACACAGCTTTCTATGCTAGCATAGTTCAGTTTCCATTTATTTCTGAGATAAATTGTTGCTGCATTTGTGCCAAGTGTGTTTGGTTCATATAAGGACTGAACATTGCACACAACTGATGGATTATAATAAAACAGTGGAAAGATTGAAGCCCCACAGGAGATTACATGAATCATTACATCTGTAAACATAACACTTTTCATCCAAAACACACAGTCATGACAAAAGAAGATTCTGATATTGATTTTGTCTGCTCTCTGAATTTATTTTAGCCAGGAGTGCTTCACTGGATGTTGTGTGTCTTTCACTTAGTCAGTGTAACGCTATATAAGTTTTTATTTATTTTTTTATAAAGAGCAGTTCATGACCTCCAGGCTGTCTGTGCTTCTGAGAGCTGATTCATCATTTTGGTTTTAAAGCTTCTCTTCTCACGAGCCTGTGAAAAAGACATGTATGCTTAATAATACCAAATGTACACTTGCTATTTATTTCAAATCTTATAATAAACAGTACTTGCAGATATTATAACGATTAAATAAAAGGCAGTTACACATTATTTTAAGATGTCCTTTTTACAGTGTGATTACATATTTAGTGCAATGAGTGCAATGTACAATGATTAATATAACTGACTTACTTTACATGACTACATGACTTCTATCAGTGACAGGTGCAAAAGCTTCTACTGTCATGGTATGGGTGACTTGCATACTCTATGTGTGAAAATAGAATTGAGTCTGAGGCATATTATAGAGGGACATACTGCGATCAATCTGACATCTTTTTCTGAGAAGTCTGTGATTAGAGTGAGTCAATGCCAAGTCTCTTTCTGCACGTGCTAGCACTTCATGGATGTGGCTGAATGGTCTTTTTGGTGGGTCACGAAGAGGAGAATAACACAATGATGAACAAAGACTGTTGTGCAGCTGAAGTCTTTTTTCATGCAAGACTGGGCAAAAAAATTCTAATTGGAACACCATAGGCAATTAATCTTCTCAGTTCATGTTTTTGCTTAAAAATGAATGTTAAACTTTTGAATAGTGCTGTTGCTTATAGTAATTCTATGTGTGATTTTTTTTTTTAAATTTCCAGCCAACAAAATAATAATTTTTAAACAATAGATGAAATAAATGAAAAAAACTCAGCATGGTGGGTAAAATCTTTAATGGAAAACTCCACAGTTTTTCCATGTTCCATTCTTCACGTCTCACCACTATGTTAGCATTTAGCTTAGCTCCATTCATAGCTTAGCTAGAGTGATTAAGTGCACGCACTAAGAGGGGAGAGATATGTTTTAGGTCGTCTAAGTTGAGGGAACATAGTTTAATATGAAAAAACGATCGCGTTTTCCTTTAATGCAAGCCAGCTGGGTCCAAAAAACCATGTGTTTTGTCCAATATTTATCCAGCGCTGGGTTGCCAAATAACCCAAGTTGGACTGTTTTTAACCCAGCATTGCTTAGAGTGCAATTAAAAGGAAAGGTAATCTAAAATAGTTGCAAATATGCCTCTGTCCCTATGTTTTGTAGTGTTGCAGCCATCAAACTAAATGTGAAAAAAAGTACAAATACAGTTACAATTAAGGTCCATAATTATAATATATAATATAATTCCATAATATTACATTTTAGTTTATTTACTGTCTCCTTTCTTTATATCATTTAATGGCTAACTATATTAATACACAGTGTCTGGTTTATAATCTGTTATTCTCTATTTTTGTAATGATTGCAGTAAGGCTTATTACTGTGTGTTATCTATTTCTATAAAAAGGAGAAAAAATGAAAAAACTTAAGAGTTCATTCTCTGCAGAAGCAATTTTGTTGTGTGTATGTTGATCTCCATTATTCACTACCAAATATGGGTCAGATCTTCATCCAACTGTTTTCAGAGCTTTATTTCCTTACTGAAATTAAACTTAGTATATACTGTAAGTTACTAATACAGTATATCATTACTACTACCGTAGGACAGAAAGTTTAATAAAATAGCTAAATGCATGGCTAAATTGAACAAAATATGGCTAAATGTGCTTCTCTATTCTCATGTCATGTTTGTCTATTGACGCTTTCTCTGACAGGCATAGAATCTTTTTTTTTACTGTGTTGAGAAACTAATGCATTGTTTGAGAAATGGCTGATGTATAATTGCAGAGCAGCAGGAAAACCTCTCTTTTGTTCTTCCTGTCGTGTATCATGAGTGATCGTGAAAGGTCAGGGCTCCTCTGAGCTTCATGTAAGTAGGTTAATTACAGCAATAATGACTGAGTTCATGACATTTCCTTAAGAAAAGCCCAGGTCTTTTCTTACTATCATGGTGGTTATCTGCTTTCCTATTAATGCTCCCAGCACTAAATGTATGACTGTCATAATCTGTGCTTGTGTGCTGCTGAGTTTAGAAAAGAGTCATATGCTTAGATAGAATTTTGCCATCATGCATTTACCGTATAGAACATGATGAATCAAGCCATTACAGTTTTCACACGGAGGCTGTGCAAACTCCTGCCATGCCACAGAGACCCACTCACATAGTTTTCCATTAAATTACATCATATTTGTCCCCAAATTGTTGTTAATGTACATAATGGCTTCACCCAGAATGGAAGATTATGCATTTTTTCAGAAGTACTTTTGTCTTTCTTTGGCTGGAATGATGTCTATGCTTTATACAAAGAAAAAACTATATTATAGACACTTATATCACACATTACATCAATTTTTCTTTCCAAACAGCTGAACTTTCAACATTCATGTTCAAAATGACATGCCCATTGTGCGGTATAGTTCTGTGTATACTAAAATCAATACAAACATTATAAAATGTTTGTTAAAATATTATGTTACTGATGCAATTCATGGCATTTAATGACTTGGCACAAGCTGATTGGTTCACGCTGCATATTTAGCCAGTTAGCTTGCTGTTATATAATAATAATAATAATAATAATATACAATAATCTACAAATAAGCAGCAGTGTAGCAGATCTATTCCACCAAGACCCAATACCTAAACGCTTTCATAACTATTATCATGCTAAAATCTTTTGAGAGTTGTCATGACTGACATAGTTTTTTCTCTCTTCTGCTGGCTGTCACATGCGACCCATTCAGGTGAAGTGCTTCTGGTTTGACATCTTTTGGACTGACATTCTAACGCTTGGAAGAGCCAGGAGCATTTTTAACATCACCAAACCTTTAAAAGGGATAGTTATCCCAAAATTGAAAATTATTTCACCTTTTATTTAACAGCAAATGCTATTTAGGGGCTGGTGTAAGCTGGTCATGTGCTGGTCCTAAGCAACTAGCTTATGCTTACGATCTCATGATCACCAACCTTGCTTTAAAACATACCTAACCAACATATGCATACAGATTTTTTCTTCAACAGTGTATTGACGTCTGTTTGTCCACAGGTCTGTTGACGGTGTCCGGTGTGAGCATTTATATCAGTTACTCACAGCAGGCTTTGGAGGAGCTGCAGCTCATGGTGGACATTGAGTCACTGTCTCACGTCCACATGTCCTTCGGCTGGTCTCTGGTCATGGCCTGTCTGTCCTTCTGTCTGGAGCTGCTGACGGGGATCCTGCTTATGCTAGCAGCCCGTCTCATCCACCGTCAGTGTCACCACGAGCCTGCTGCAGTGCTCTCTATGAGCCAGAGCTCACCACAGCTTCTGAGGCTGCAGTGAAGATCATTTCATCTGACAAATCAAGAAATGAGTTTGTGCTGCATAAAACGAAGAGTGCCAGGCGGCAAATGAGACAGCTGCATCAATTATTGAATGAGAGTGCTCCAATTGCAAAATTTGTCTGCATCACTCGAGTGCAATCACATGTTTTTCTCAAGGCTTCTATTTTCCAGAGTTCAGCGGTCACATGTCATTTACTGTATACATATACACTTAAAAATAAAAGTTCCAAAAGAGTGTTTTTTTCCAGTGATTTCATAGAAGAAAATACTTTAGTGAACAGTTGTTAAAAGAACCACATTGAAGAACATTTAAAAAATCTAAAGAATGTTTTTTGACTATAAAGAACTTGTTCTGCATTCAAAACAGTTCATGGATGTTCTAGGTTCTTCACAGAACCATTAATGCCAATTAAATAGAACCTTTATTTTTACCTCAATCAAGCCATTACAGAATCTCTAAACACACATTTTGCAGCATAGTATTTATTTATTTATTTTTTTTAATGAATAACTTTTGCTAGAAGTTTGTTTTTGCTTATTACCACCAGCCAAGACCTCTAACTGTTACACTGTAAAAAAAAAACATTTATAGTGACAACATTAATACTTTTACATGTTATAACAAATAAATGTTTTAACAAAGATCCTTCTTAAATACTTGTACAATACAATTTGTCATACTGATATTTAATATGTTTAGTTGAAGTTGCTTAATAGAAAACTCTTCTGTTGTAAAACTGTCATATAGAATACTGTCATGTTGAAATAGCTTAATAAACATTAATGATGCCCTTCATGTTGTATACAGTATGTCATTTAATATTTTTTTTATGATTTTTACTGTCTGATCATTACTACGCAAATTCATTAATAAAGACACTTTGCAAGCAATATACCAATTTAAGAATGAGGCTAGTTATAATTGTGTTTTCATTTGAGGTAATTACATTTATCTCCCTAAGGCTCACGTTTCGTTAAATGTCCAAGACGCACCATGTGAGCTCCATTAAAAAATCTATTTGTCACTAATTAACCAATCTATTTAGGAAACCAATTTAAGAAATGTGCCACAGTGGGCGCTCAGACATAGTATTTTCATTCCAATTTCCAGAAGGAAGTTTTCTCTGCAGACAGCCAGTCAGTCCAGAATGTAACATGCTGCATTATTTGCAGGGAAATCTGTTTTAAAGTTAAATTGCAGATGCCTTATAGGAATGGAGGCTGTAAGTGTCTGGTTGCAGCATTGGAGGCCAAAATAGCTGCAATGCAGACAGCCATAAATGTCAAACCAATTCTATTAAGTGAAAATAAATGACGATGAATGGTCTGGTGATAAATGTGATTAATGTCCCTGAGCGCCATTTTAAATGTTCTCATTTACCTACACTGTAACCTCAATTATATGACCCCCGCACGTCCTGATTTTGCTGAGTTAGGCGTATTCCTGGGTTAACATATTTTGTTAACCCTGGAACAAAATTTTATTCCAAAATTTTAGTTTTGACCATATCTCTACACCTAAACCAAACCCTACCCATGAGTCATGCCTAAAATCAGAGGAAAAAACTATAAAAAACTATAAACTGAAAAACAGTCTAAATATATATATATATATATTCATGGCTCATGTCCAAAAAGGTGATCTGTGATGAGTTTGCTACTGGTGGTCCTCAATATGATGGTTGTTCTAGAGAGTAGCAGTACTATAACTCTCCTCAACAAGCCTCATGATTTGAGAAATCATTAATGTCAAGAACTGGCGTGGAATGAGTTATGGCCAAGTTCCTTTCAAGGCAAGTCAGTTCACTCAGCACTTCTTACAGCATCTCCATTAAACAGCAAGAACTAAAGACTGAAAGAGAAGACTTTGCTCATCGGTGATTGACTCTTTTATTTCCAAGGTGCTTTGGGTGCTCTGGCTCTTCTCAACAGTCAAATTTAGGAATGCTCATGTCTAACTTCTTTAATATTTAATGTGTTTTTTTTTTTTAAATAACCAAAATACATGAGTATACATTCTTTGAGCACAGAGAATAACACTCTGAAGTGACTCATGAGTGATCGTCAGCTTTACATTTGTATTATATGCTTTACGTGATTAGTGGTTCTTCACCAATACTAAAAAGTATAAACATATGAATCATATTTTTTCTGTATCTAGTTACTGTTCTGACCAGAGAATCTCTTCTTAACACACCAGATCAAATCATGGTGCCACTTTATTTTAGGTGGCCTGGACTATTATGTACTTACATTTAAATCAATAATTTGGTACTATGCACTTATTGTGTGCATACATGTTTTTACATTGTACTTTTATTAAAAAAATACCTATATAACACGCGGCAAGTGTTTTGTAATACAACATGACCCCAATAAGTACATTGTACTAATCGTTTGATATAAGTACTACCTACAGTAATATAAAGTGTTACAGATATTTGTAACTGCATTTGGAGGTGATCTGTGATGAGTCTGCGATGTGGTGGTCCACGATATGATGGTTGTTCTAGAAAGTAGCTGTACCTCTCCTCAACAAGCCACATGATTTGAGAAATCATTAATGTCAAGAACTGGCGTGGAATGAGTTATGGTCAAGTTCCTTTCAAGGCAAATCAGTTCACTCAGCACTTCTTACAGCAGCTTCATTAAACAGCAAGAACTAAAGACTGATAGAGAAGACTTTGCTTATCGGAGATTGACTCTTTTATTTCCAAGGTGCTTTGGGTGCTCTGGCTCTTCTCAACAGTCAAACTTATTTCTCATTTCTAACTTTTTTTTTATATTTAATCCCTTAAACCTACCCGTACCACCAATCCTGTCCCTAAACTTAACCCGTATACCACCTCAATAGCGGCAAAAGTGTTTTGTAATACAATATGATCACAATAGATACACTGTACTAATTGTTTGATGCAAGTACATTGTAGTTAAGGCCACCAACAGTATATTAAGTGTGACCCAAATCTTTTCTCATGCAGATTTAATGGTTGCCATTTATGGCCATATCAAAAAGAACTCATCTATGGAGCTGAAGAATGAGAAAGAGGATTAAAGGAGAATATTAAAACCAGCTTCATATCACTCTGAAAGTGGAAGCCTTTCCAATTTATTTGCACGGTGTGATGGCTCCAGCTGCCCAGATCCCTCTAACTCATCATGAAATAATTCACCCAGAAATAATGTGATGCTGTTTTGTTCAGTTCATTGAAATATGACCTTGTTTCTAATTAATCTGAGGTGAATTTTTTTCATCGTGGTTCCATGAAGAACCTTTAACATCCATGGAATCTTTCCTCTGCAAAATAATGTTCTTTTTTAAAAAAAAATGCTTGTTCAAGAACTGGTTATTAAAAGCTACTTTGGGAAACCAATAATGGTCTTCTATACCATTTCTGTAAAAGGTTATTTCGTGTGGCATCTTGCTATAATGACTGGTGTGTAAATAATTCTGTTAATTATTGTTTGTTTTTCATGTGTGTTAATTTAATGTATTATTAATAGATTTGTGTTTCGGGTTTTACACAAAAGGTTTAAGAGAATTTGAATGGTGCTAATTAACAATTGTTTTTTGGTAAATGATTTAATGGTTTCAAGCATTCTGCTCATTAGATGAGTTTTAGCCTGTAAGTGATTGAAAAAAAAAAGTGTGAATTTCCTTTTGGTTACCATGCATAACAGCTTTATAATTACCGTATTTGATGATTAAGCTAAAAACAAAATAGCTCCAGGAGAAATACAGTAATCAGGATTTCAGCTGGCTGAGAGTGAGCGAGGAGCTTGATAGGAGCACTGCTATAGATTAAACCAGGGCCAAATGCATTAAACTTTTATGGAACATAATATTTCTTCCCTCACTTGCCGCATAATCAAGCAGAGCTTGGGGTAAACACATTGCTCTTTTCCCCGTTGGCTTTGACGGATCGGTGCAATTTCGTTTTTTCCCCCACACATCTGAGAATCTGTGAAATCTGAAAGCTTTTTCTTACAGCCAGAACTCAGGTGGGTGGATTCTTCCTGTTGCTTTAAAATACATAACCAACCATTGATGGATTCTCACAATCATTTCATCATTCGCACACAGCATGGTTTAGAGAATCAAACTCATCTGTCTTTCCTGCTGTGTTGTTCTTCATTTTCCTCTGCTTGGACTGACTGTGTTTTCCATTTCAGTTTAACACGGAACTGGTGTGATATCAGGTACATTATCTCTTTAGCCTTAAATGCCTTTCATCATCTTCATCGGTTTAAATTAAAACATGGCCACATCAAATGATGTGCAACATGTATTTTTTATCTTGCTATATGTTAGCCTCTAAATGACTCCTACAGATTGCAATCAACTCATCAGAAAGTAATAGAAAGGCATGAAGAGACACGGAGGAGGTGTGAAGATTAGTATTTCCATTCTAGTCATCCACATATTACCGCCATTTGAGATTTTCACAGCACTCCAGATAAAACCCATCTAATAGATCTTGTCACAACAGTGACAGACCTCAATTTAAAGATGAAGTCAAGTGGGGATTAAAAATATCCATCACTCTTTTATTCATATCATCTTGGTCTACTTGAGGGCTCGAAGTCGTCTGACTTTTCTCTCATCAATATGCAAACCAAATTCGATGTGGGTTCTCTTGAATCATTAATGTTCAGGTATATTGGTCTTCTTCTAACTTCCTATTGACCTGTTAATTAAAGTGTTGGTGTTGGAAGTGTGTGTGTGTGTTTGGATTAAAGGATTGTGGCTGGAGAGCTGGAGGCGGATTTGAGGATCGAGAAGTCAAGTTGTGCTGTAAGAAGTCCTCCTACACCTCGAACGAGAACAGATTTTGGGAGCCAGACCTCCTGTGGGAAATTCCTCTTTGGCTGCTTTCCTTACGCACTAAGTAGAATTCTCGTAAGGCAATAACTGAACTCAATCTCTATGGTGCATTTCCCAAAACCATTATTTAATAGTACATAAAATGTTCAGAAATGCTTGAAAGCCTCAAAGAAAATAGACTACTTAACAATTTCATTGCAACTGCAGTGCGCTTTTAGAGAGTTACAAGTCTTTCGCAGTTCTAATAAGGTTTAATGACAGATAAAAGCAATGCTAAATTCAAATCACACAACACAACTAATTATGTACTGTAATTGTGCATATGGGAGAGCTAAATAACTCCATTCATTTTGCTATTGATGTAAAAGGTTGTGCATCCAATCAGCTTCTTCCATGGTTTTTCCACAAATGTCACCTGTCTCTGTATAATAATTAAACTTTTGGCCTAGTGTTAATAAATGTCCTCGATTCAAAGAGGGTTTTTTTGGTAATAGTTTGGGCGCTATGCTAAATTTGCTACCTTTTGTTCAATGTAAGGTCTGGGTCCTGGAGTAAAATCATTGAGAATCAATAAGAGGTTACTTTTACATGCATAAATCCAGTCAAATAGTGATGAGAGTCAGAGCATGTGATTTATTCAAATGCTGCTCTCATCTAGGGTTCATCATTTGGCTAAATTGCCCTTTGAGAGGAAAACATCAGATGGCACCATTGAATATTGAGAGATTGTTAAGGAGGGTCAATGATGTCTGCACGGCAAAGGCATTTTTAGGTCAACCAGAATAAAAAAATATTTTATTTATTTAAATGCATGCTAATGGTCTTATTTTTCACGTTTCATCAGTGCACATAATTCCATAGCAATACAAACTAAAACTTGGTTTTGATGTGAACTGAATGAAAAACATCACCAATCCCTCTAAACATTTTACTTTTAAAATGTTAATTAACACAGAGCAATCTACACTTTTTTTCCTCCTATAGTAAAATATATATATATATATATATATATATATATATATATATAAACATAAATGCTAAGAAAAAAAATATTTCAAACTGTTATTTCAAAGGAAAAAAAACATCAAATATTAAATGCAACACAGGGAATTCTGGGAAAGTGAAATTTTCTTCTTTTTTTCTTCTACGTTCTTTTTCACTTTTAAAGTGTTAGTTCACCCAAAAATGAAAATTCTGTCATTAATTACTCACCCTCATCTCGTTCAAAACCTGTAAGACCTTCATTCATCTTCGGAAAGTGAAATGAAACTATTTTTGATGATATCAGAGAGCCATCTGTCCCTCCATAGACAGCAACACAACTGAAATGATCTCAGATTCAGAAACACAGTAAATACATCTGTAACCAAGGCATCTAACATCAGTGGTACAACTTTTGTGGTGCTATGAGAATTTATTTATTTATTTTGCGCAAAGAAAACAAAAATAGTATCCAAACGTATGCGCACGCTTTCCCCAACCACAGATTACATTCATGCGTGTTAATGAGAGTGAATAACCTAAGTTTTATTTTGGGGTGAACTAACCCTTTAAAAACAGCATTTGACATAATTGTTATTTTCACTGTATATATTATGAGAATGTACCGTTAGCCTTTCAACAAGGTTTTTACTATAGTAAAATAATTATCACATTTTGTACCATTAAAATCATGGTAATTAATTTTATTTTATTTTTTTTACAGAAGGTAAAATTTCACAAAACACCAGTAAAAAAAAAAAAAAAAAAAAACGTTTTTGAGTGCCGATGTTGTCTGTGTGTGAGGTAATAAAATACAGAGCAATAGAGTGAAGTATTGCATTGACAAGCAGTGAAATTGGTTTTCTGAGAAAAAAACATATAATTTACCCTGTAGAGTCTTTTGGTGCTTGGTGCTGTCTTGGGCATTTCCAGGCTTGATATAGACTTGAATCTGAAATAAAATTGGCACTTGCCTGCTCCTTAACAACTGATACAATTCAGCAGCCTCATTTACACACACTTCAGAGCCTATTGCACAAGTCCAATATTTCGACCTGTTTCAGTGCAAATGCAGTCATTGTTGATGGCAGGTTAACTAGGGCTAGTTTTCTTGCATCGTTTTGAAGTGTGCTTACAGCCAGTGTATATGTGACCAATTTAAGACAACGCAGTCCAAACAATATCCCACTTTAGCCAAGAAACACACCCAAATATCAAACAGAATAATATTGTGACTGATGAGTAAAACGTCAGGGTTAACAGTTTTACTTCATTTGGTTGAGCCACAGCTGCAAGACTAATGTAACCACTAGATGTCCTTCTAAAATCATGCAAATGCTCGTCAGATGGTTCATAGTCTTCAGTAAGACATCCCCAATCGTTTACCATGCTCTTATACATAAAAAGAAATGTATATTGAATTCAATGTGTGGTCCATTCACTGCCATCTTTGAGTTCATCTTTCAACAAATGCAGAGGGAGCCTGAGCAAGGCAGTGTTAGGTTGTTATTTGAGAAAATATCACTTCCCACCACACTGTTGCAGTGCTAGACTCAATCACAAAAAAAAAAAAACGTTCCTTCCAGTGAGCTTCTTTTGCTGACACAGCTTATGAGTTCTAAAAGCAAACTGATGTGATGACCGGCAGATGAACGCACAGTCAAATGTCAAAAGTTACCATGATCACAGCAAACTCATAAATCTGTGAGGACATTGTTATTATGATTAAATATCAGGGGTTTCTACATAACTGAAATAAGCTGAAGCTAATGCTTTGCTATAGTATGTTCTGCTATTTAAACAAGATTATTTTTTTACATTATTATTGTATCACAGTACAGTTTGAAGGCTTTGTTACGATAATACAACATGCTTTGTGAATCCCAAATGTTTCATCAAATGATAACCAGTGACTGATTACATTTTTAGAACTTTTAAAATGAATATTTGCCTGTATTACAAGCTGTCAAGTACAGTACAGTCCAAAAGTCTTGGGCCACTAGTAGTTTCACCAACTACAAAAGGTTTTAAGTCAGTTATTTAAATCTTTTGCAGTAGTGTGTCAGTTGGTAATAACAGTTCACATTTCCAAGCATTATTTTTGTCATTAATTGTAATAATGCAGTGAGATTATTGTCTGACAGCAGCCAGTGCTCCACACAGAGATCTG
>JAUCMT010000068.1:22332796-22355153 GCA_032357475.1 Enteromius thamalakanensis
AAAACCTTGTGAGAACCAGGCTTAGTTGGGTCCAGTTCTCCTCTGGCCGGACGCCCAGCACCTAATTTCCAGTTCTACACAAACTCTATTTCATGAGTCATTTGCATTCATATCAGTGTAGTGTTAATAATACTTCTACTTGTACTTGCTTATAGAATGTTTTTGCCATTCTAATGCACTCAACTTAAGTTTAGGGAATTATATTTATGTATAAATGAGTTCATTGCCTTTTTTAAATGTATTTTTTGTTCCCAAGGTCAACCCTAGGTTAATGTTAGCCAAGATTTGTTTATGCCACATCAATTTATTTTCCCATGACCATTTCCACCCTTTTTCTTATCCTCTTAAGATCTGAAATGATGAAGGACTCTGTTCCTAGTAACTTCACAGCCCATAGCAAAACATATATTATGCATAATCAATTGGAAGTAGGGTTGCAACATTTTCAAGACTGGAATAATGGGAATTTATGGTGATTTTTTAAAATCATGCACACAAAATATCAAAATGTTCATCTTGGTAAATATTCATGTAAATTACATAAAAATAAAAAAACACATCTACCGTAGCTATACACAAACTCGATTTCATTTGCATTCATATCAGAGTTTAGGTCAAAATGCGTTATAACAAAACTTGCGCTGTATCACAATTTGAAAAAATGGTTTTATGTTGTAATATCCACCTTTTTCTTGATGTAAAAAGGGGTGTGACTGTCTGTAAATTTTATGGATATAGATTCCGTGCTTTATATTGAAAATTGTTGTGTCTTATATTATTTCAATGCACTTGCTTTAATGTATTATCTTAATTATCAACACACTGGTTTGTAGTGAAAACAATTTTATCGTTGTTGTTGTCATTATTTACCTACAGTATAGATTATAACATAACGGAAACCTCACCCATAGACTTACTTCCACATTGAACAAAAAGGTTAAAATACGTATTTCTGCTGAATTTTGAATCATTACTCCAATCTTCAGCGTCACATGATTCTTCAGAAATCACCCTAATATGCCTATTTATTAACAACGATGAAACTAAATGTTTATTTTTATGACTTTTATAAATGTTGAAGTTTCCATGGAAAGTTTACGGAAAATTTTCAGGGAATTTTTCGTCCCTTTGCAACCCTAATTGTAAATGTTAAAAAGTAGAGCTTTCTGTCTTTACATTATCTTTTTATCATTACCCTCATCTCTAACGCACTGTTGATTGTTCAACATCACATTGCAGTGACACAATACCTTCACATGGTATGCAAGTCAGCGTCTTCCCCACTTTTGTAATATTGGTCAGCGTTCAGAGTATTCCACTGTTACAAGAGAACATACTAGCAGAATGCTATTACTGTACTTTTGGGAAATCTTGCGAATCTTACTCCGCCTACATCTTGTCTTTTTTTATTGGTTGCAGATGCAGATCTTTAAAGTATTTATGTGTAGGTCAGCTAAAGCAAAATTAACTCCTCCGCTTTGTGCCATGGCTCTGTTTCCATTCATGACAGAGACTTAAGGACAAGTTTACAATGAAAGTTCACCTCAAATTGTTCATTCTCCTAGAATGCACTACCAACGTTTGCCCAGATTTTTGTCCTTGTTTCTGGACAAGTTGACGCTAGTTGCTGAAAGTCTGAGCTACAGTAGTCTGCAGATTTGAGTTGACAGAGTTCATGGAAAATCACGTAGTATATGTTGGTCATAGACTCCATCCATTCTGAGGATATCAAATATGTTTAATATTTGGTGCCATTTTAGAACCTAGTCATGCATCGCCTAGTAACAAGGCACGTGTTTCTGATTGGATTAGCTGAGCTCCGAAATAACTTCTACAATATCTGACTTTTTTCCATGTATAAGTGCTGTAATTAGGTTCTAGGTGCATCTATCACCCCAAAAAGCGTGAAAAAAACCACCTAGTTTTTTGGTAAGCTTTTCTCTCGAAGTCTGAGATGTCACTCCACCTGTGATTTAGAAAGGGAAACTTAACCAACTGTTTTTGTACATTGACAGTGTTTTTAACATTGACTGTTTAATAACACAGGAATGAAATCTTGGTTTACTACTGCGTTCACTTCTGATGTGTCAGAAATATGTTTATCAGTACTGATATGCATAATAATCCAAAGCAAATGGATGTATTTTGGAAGAATATCTGAGGTGCGAGCTATAGGCTAAAGCTACAGCATTATTTGCATTTAAAGAGACCTGCATGAAAACAGCCTGTTTCTGCTTCCACTCAGCATAGACATTTTCAAAATGATATAATAAATTATCTGCTGGATATTTTGAGCTGAAATGTCACAGACACATTCTGGGGACACTTGAGACTTTACATATTGCAAAAGAGAAGACATAATAGGTCTCCTTCCTTCTTTCTCCTCGGTTTGTTCAGCCTTTGTTTGCCTTTACCACATGGAGCACAAAAGGAGAATTTCTGCAGAATCAGCATGCTGTTCATTTTCATAAATATTGGGAATTACTTGGAACATATCACACGGGTTGTACAGGTGACTTTTATAGTGCCATTTTGTTTAATTGTAGTCATTATAAACTGGAATAACTGCCTGAAGATACTTTGGAAATTACCTTAGTCTTTGGAATGACATGAAAGTGAGCATTTTATTTATTTTATTATTTTTAAGCTTCTAAGATTACAAGTAATAAAAGATTTCACTCGAATGTCAAAGAATTCAGGCTGAGTTATAACTGGCCTGGCTATTTTGGAAACGTGTGTCTTTAAAGTTTCCTCTTTTTTTATATGTGGGATCCATGACAACAGCAACCATACAACAATATCCGATTTTCTGCAGGTGGGCAGCTGGTTTCCATGGATGCACCGAAGGTTGTGTTTGTACTGAGCTTTGTGCTGTGAGCTTTCCGTTGACGTCAGAGTCTCTGGCTGTAATCTGGAGTGGTCACCATGGTCACCAGTGTTTTTTTTTCTTCTTCTTTTTTCCTCCCTCTCTCTGGGAGTAGCTCCAAGTTATTGCTTGTCTTTTCCAGTTGAAACGAGCAGGCGCGTTGCTGTCTCTCACTCTTTCAGTTGATCTTTTTTGTTTTGTGGAGACCGATTTCGGGTCAGAGCTATAATTAACGATTTTAGAGAAAATTTAAACATGAAAAGGTGGAAAAGAAAAAGAACAACAACAACTTTTAACACTAAAAATGGTTAGGACTTCAGAACAATCCAAACAATGCAGCAGCAACATAAAAAATAAAAAAGGCCAAATTTAATAATTCATAATTAAATTAACAATGTATCTCCCTTTTTTTGTTTGGTTATCATTCAGGTGTTCCCCATAGATAAAAAAGGAAAATGGCAAATGTTAAAGATTTAATGTGATTCATGTTGTAACTTGTTCCTTGGAAGTGTCTTGAAAGTTAACAGTTCTCCATCACAGTCGGGGAGTTTTATCTTAGACGGACCTTTAATGAAGCTTTACAAAATGACAGAAGTATAGATGAAACTACAAATACTGTAAAAACATTGACATTTGAGAAGTAATGCAGTGGAGAGGTACTGCTCAAAGCATCTATTGTGTGCTAAACGCACATGAATGCTATATGTGTTTCATTTTTTTTACTTATTTTGTTTTATTTGAATAAGGTCTGATCTGATGCACAACCTTTCATGTTGCAAAATTAAATATTAATGTATATTGCAGGAAAGGTTGAAAGGCTGTTTAATTATTCCATTTTTATTAAGCTGTGTTGATAGAGTCAATATAAATTAAATTATGTAATTGTTCTCACACTATACAGCCTTTACATGAAAAGCATGACAGATGGATTATCATAAGTCGTATAATAAATCTTTGATCTTTCAGAATCACATTTTTATTCTTTTTCACTTTCTACTTTAACATCTTTGCTGAGCTTTAAGCAGTTTTACAGTAAGCTGAAACTGCCCTGACTGCCTGTTTTGAAAATAATACTAAGGGCAAATATTTTGACCTTTTCTTTGTTTCTTCTGGTTTCATGAATGACATTCATAGCGGGGCCACATGCGTAGATATGAGCATTCAACCTTTTCTATGGAACTTAAATGGAAACTCCATTTGGTCCATACAAAATCATTTGTTTATCTATAATCACTTTCTTGTTTAAAAGTATAATAATACCTAATTATGAAAATGTATGTTATGTTAACAGGTATATAGAAAGTCTAAAAAGATTTTGAATGAGAAGAAAAAAAACCAACATCTTTAAAATGTCATTGAAGAAGATGCCTAGATAATGAAGTGGCATTTTAAAGATGCTTTTCAAAGAAAACATAAAAGGTTTTCTGGTAAGAAATGAATAAAAAAAAGATATATGGATAAAAATTACCAAAGAAAAGTAGTTTTAATTAAATAAGAAATCAATACTGTAAAACGACCATGATTTTAATGGAAAGGAACTGTGAAAATGCTATGGTAAATTCCTGTTAAAATTATAATGAAGAAAAGTACACTGACATTCCCAGAATTCTCTGCATTGCATTTCAAAGTTTGAATTGCCTGTTTTTTCTTTGAAAGAACTATGTATCTTATTTTTTTTTTCTTATCAGTTATGTTTATTAAGGTTGTTAAATGTAATGTTGTTAAATTAATGTTTTTTGCATATTTAAGTTTAGTGAGTCTCACCATGATGGTGTTTAGTGTTCGTGTGAATGACACTGAGCTCCATCTATATTTGTACATGTTTAAGCTGCTTATGATGGGCTTTGGTTCATTGTGTGACTTTCTTATCACCTCCTACATTTGGTACTAAACAGATTTCAGTACGTTATAGGCCGGTATATTAGTGAAATTGCGGTATTTAACTAAATTGACCTTAAAACCGTAACACTTAAAACACTTTGACCATATTTTTATTAATTACCAAATTCTGGCAACCATAGCTGCCAGTTTTTTACTGTAAATTTTACAGATTTTTTTTACACTGAATTTTATTTTTCTTGCCCTATTGGCAGAATCCTTGTTTAAAAAAATCTTAAATCCTTACTTCTTATATTACATGTATTATGTGAAATATGTGAATAGTAGTAGATGTGTTCTAATCAATTCATAAAATATTTTTTCTTATTTTATCACATTTTCACAATTAGTAGCCTTGTAAATACACAAAAGAGTTGTGAGGTGTGGTCTGTTTATTACGTAATGGCAATGCATGACTTAGTTGAAATAAAGAACTGAATGTCCTCACTCCTAATTCTGTCCTGTCTGCACACGTAATTCACTTCAACCGCATGTTTCCAAGAGAACGCTAAATAGAATTTGTGGTTTTGAGAGCATAACTATTATATTACTTCTGTTAAAAAACAACGTATGCGGTCGTCTGCCTGAAGTTATAATTAGTTCTTTTATTATAAATAGCAGTGTTCTGTCGGATGAGGAAGGAATCTATTGTGGCGGTTTCACTGGAGCGTTGGGGATTCCTGAGAGCTCTTTATCTCGGCCTCAAACCAAAACAGCAGAACTCTAAAGAAGAACTAAAACACCTCAGGCGTTCAGACTGGTCCGTCTGGTGTTATTACCATCATTCCCAGCGAATTTCGGCTGAATCAGGGAAGAGAATTACAGGGCCTTTTGAGGGAAAACCCTGTTTAGAAGTTTTCAAAACAATTTGCCAAATCTCAAATCTGCATCTTCCAAGGAAAACTTTAACTGATAAAACAAGTCACAAAGCAACATCCTTTACCTTTTCTGAGGTATTAATAGTCTTTCCACTGTTTTATTACTTAGGCAAATTGTTCCTTATTTAGCGTAATAAAACTCAGGTCAGTTTGTGGATAATGTGATCAGCCTCCAGTGCTTGCATGAACTTTGTTACTCTTCTAGATGTTGCAATGCTCATTTGGGTCTCCATATTAAGCAATGCTGACAAATATTCACAGAGCTGTAATGTCATTTAAGATGGTTAGTAATCAAGATTAGTAATTTCCTGTCTAAGAGCGTTTGCTCCATTTCACAGAAGCCCTCTTTGAGACAGATAAGCTTACTTAGTAGGGAATTCAGTAATCTTAAATTCAATGAAACAAACAAATAACCAAAAAAACGCATGTAAATTTATCTCAAAACATTTACTTTAGTTTGCTGAGGATAGCGATTCTTCAGATTTTTGGGCAGAAGACAAGTATGGATAAAAAACATTCACTGAAGACGGGACCTGAGCCAGATATAAAGTCTTGGGAATGGGCTATTTGGACTAGTGATAGTAAGTAATGCCCTAGAGACTTCCCAAAGAAGCTTAGCAAGTGCTAGAAAATCCCCATAGACACATGTACACACATGCCTTACTAGCGGATGTTTTTATAAGTTGTCGGCCATATTGGAAAGGCCAAAGTAGGTCCGTGAACTCTTGAGAGCTAGTTGAATTGTGCATCTTCAACCATTGTTATAAGCATACCTCTATATGAACAGAAATAATTACTATGTAACTATAATAACTGAAATAACTTTGTTCATCTTCAAAACACAATTTAAGATATTGTGGATGAAAACCTGGAGTCTTGTGACTGTCCCATTGACTGCCAAGTAATAAACACTGTCAAGGTCCAGAAAACTATGAACGACATCATCAAAATCAGTGTTTCAATCTGTATTTTAAGAATACTTTTTGTTTGGAAAGAAAACTAAAATAATGACTTTATTAAATTTTTCGGCACCGTAACGTTACCATGGCAACATTTTGGAGAGTATCTGCTGGATGCACAATAGTTATGTATAAGCCGCCACACATCTTTTCTCTCTGTATTTACACTTTGATTTAAACAAAAACAATGTATCCGTGTGTCGTGGCTGACATAGACCAGCAAACATAGTTTGCGTTCAGCGATTCTCTCCAAAATGGTGCTATGGCAACGTTACTGCCTAATAA
Organism: Enteromius thamalakanensis; assembly: GCA_032357475.1. Taxonomy (NCBI): domain Eukaryota; kingdom Metazoa; phylum Chordata; class Actinopteri; order Cypriniformes; family Cyprinidae; genus Enteromius; species Enteromius thamalakanensis. The sequence continues at coordinate 22,339,663 of JAUCMT010000068.1, forward strand.
ACGTAATAATCTTTGCTGCCGTACGCTGCGTAATATCATTTCACCTGCTGCACTGATGGCACCCATGATTATTACACTGAAATGAGAGTATAGTTCCTAGCCAAATCAGCCCATATCATCAGTTTTAGTGCACAGTGTAACTAAAAATAATCAAAAGTTTTTGGTCTTTTTTTGAGCGAGATGCTAACGGTCTAATCCGATTCAATGATCTATGCTAAGCTAAGCAAAAAGTGCTACCGCCAGACCCGGCTGAATGGATTAAAAAATTTAAAACTCAACTGTTTAACTCTAGGGAAGTTGGAAAATGTGCCTGTTTTAAAAAAAAGGGGGAGTGTTCCTTAATGCTGAGCCACTGATGTCACATGGAATGTTTTACCGATGTCCTTGCTACGTTACTGTACCTTTGATGTCAGTTGTGTTGCTGTCTATGCAGGGGCAGAGATCTATATTTTAATTATTCTATTTTATCTATTTAAATTTTTGTTCTGAAGATGAACGAAGGTCTTCGGTTTGGAACAACACAAGGGTGATTAATTCATAACCGAATTTTCATTGGGTGAACTAACCCTTTAAATCATATGTTATCATAGTGTCATTGAGAGCTCAGACAGTTGCGTGTCTCGGTAGCATGTCTTTACACGCTTGGCGTCATCATAAAAGACATATTAAGCACAATGATGCATACTGTATGTAGGTGTGTTTATATTTGCGTCTATTGCACTTGTATGAGCAGGAGTGAGACTTACCCTGCCTGCGCAGGATCACAGAGTCTGTTTGTAACAGTGTGTGCTTTAACTTATATTCGCGTTTGAGGAGTACCCAGTTACTATGTTTAAACACAGAGAGCACTTTTGAAATGTTGATGAAAAGCCTTGCACCAAAGCATCTTCCCTGCATAGAGATTACATCACTTCCCTTTCATCACACTGGAAAAGTGCAATTGAGGTGCTTGTATGGGGTAGTCCCTTTGAACAAGAGCGTCGTCTTTCATTTTACTACATATTTTCATGTCGTAAGCACAAGTTATCTTTAGAGTCCATAAAGTCGTCACTTTATTTTCATAGACATCTGAGATAAGTGTTCTGGGAAGTTATGGCATCTGTCATAAAGTCAGGTTGGAAGTTCATAACAAAAGTAATTCATAAGAATATGTAAGTAGTTCTTTTTTATAGGGTATTTTTTGGTAAATTCCTTAATATTAATATTTCAGTGTCAATGACTCATTGTGATGTCATACTTCTGAATAGCTGTGCTGAAATAATTGTATGCTTCTTACTTCCTTCCTTCTCGAGGGGCTTTACTTTGTTCGTTATTTATTTGTTTCACTGTAGATCTACAACTGCCTTATTTTTTAAGAAAATACCCTGCCAAGGCAGCACGTTAAGCTCAGGGAAGACAAAGGCAAGGCAGCACATGGGATGTGAAAGCGAAAAAAGAATGAGCAAGAGAAGGCGTGAGGTATTTGTGACGATGCGTTACTATTAAAGCTCACTGGGTTGCGCAATTACAAAGTTCTGTGGAATCACATGATCACTGGCTCGGCTACTAGAGAATTTCGCATTTGATTATAGCGTACACTGGAAAAGCTGGCAGCTGGCTTGGAACTGAAATGTGATATTTACCTTTTTAGAACTGATGAAAGGAGCTTTTGTGTTTTACCACAGCAATCTAAAATTAAAAAAATGACTGATTGAGGTCACACGTAAGGTTAAAGGTTCGAACACACCCCTCAACACTCAACAAAACGAATAAAATAAAGATTAGTATTTTGGCAGGAGAAACTATTTTGGTTACATTTTTATTTATTTGTTACTTCCTGTTTACTGTTGATTAATGAGCACTGTCCCTGTTAAATAAATAAAATTAATACATTTAAAAACATTTTCAATCTAAAATCAAAGTTCTAAGGCAGTTTAATATGATGACTATGATTGGATTAATACAAATGCACATGAATTATATAGTTTTTATATAGTTTATACATGTTTGTCTGGATTTTTTTAATTATTTTTTTTTGTTCATGCAACATATTATCAACAAGGGTGTAGCAAACGAATACTGCCAGACCTGAAAGAATTTGCACCTAAACACCAGACTGTCACTGAATTCTGGTAAATGCAGAAAGTTGAGTTCTGCACATGCGTGTGCAGCGGCAGCTGGTTTCACGCCTGTGTGCGGCTTGCAGCGAAACTGTTTCCTGGTTAAGAGTCTCATAGTTCACATGTGTTGTGAGTGAGGTATGTTTTTTTCTCGTTTTACAGTAAACGTCAGTATAGCAGGAAGAAGAAAAAGGCAAAGGGTTTTTAGTACACAATGTGCCTGTTTGTCAGAAGCACCTAATTTCTCTGCGGTTGAGGCAGTTTTTCCTGTGCAAGCAAAAATCAACATTTCAAATTTGACATCTTGTTTGCTAAACCCATGGGCCTGACCTCAATGCATTTGCAATTTATTGCCAAGTGCAGTAATATTTCTTGAATGGTTGAAAGCACTTGAAATGTATAGCATTTTAGACGACACTGGATGATTTGGTGTTGCATGTGTTAGCAAAGCTCAGGTTTGAACTTTAACATGCATTGCATGCAGTTAATATACAGCAGCTTAACCTCTGGCATTCATGATGTTGTTTTTTATTGGATGGGTACAACATCATTTCTTAGACTTTGGCTAAGGTTGCTATTTCATCATGCACAACATTTCGAAATTAACAACAACAACAAAAAGATTCAAATTTATTTTATTTTGTATCAACTTCAAATTCGGAGCACATCTTGTTTTGATTTATTGCTGGGATTTTGTCACAGTAACACATTTAGAGTAGAACTGTTTCCAAAATAAACTTATATACTGCTTTTACATTTATTTATTTGTTTTATTTAAATTTTTTACTTCAGCTATCTGCAAAAAAACTTAATCTGAGCTTCAAAGCATTTAATATTTATAAAAAAGTTTTTAGGTCTGTGCTCAATATGGTTAACAGTCATTAAAATGGGTTATGGCTACTGCATACATATAATTTAGTACCATAAAATACCCTAAAATACAAAACTGGTACATTCATTTCATTGACGTAAGCACATTCTAAGAATCAGAATTATATCTATTCTATCTATGAGGAGCACGAGAGGGCTAAAAATAACCTTATCAATGTCTGAGTTCAGGTATGAAGGATTTTTTCTCCTATTGTGACAACATATTGATTCTGGTGATGTACCAACGGTCACATGCATGAATACAATCGCTTTCTATCACACATTCTTCTCCTCTCTCTCACACAAACATACACTCCCCAGCTATGTAAGTACAGTACATTCCAGTCCTCTAAGGTACGCCACAACACAGTGTGACTTAAGAGCCTGATTGGTTTCCCAGAAGACTGACTTCAAAAGAGTTGAAGCAGTCACACATCTTCCCCTTTATCAGTCTCTACTGAGTAAAGCTTCACTTGGTTAAAGAGAAAGCGAGCGAGAGAGAGAGAGAGAGAGAGAGAGAGAGAGAGAGAGAAATCAGCTGTTGCTACTCAAAGAGCTGAACTTTTATTGTTCAATATATATAAGAGCCTATATATTATAATTGAGTTTTATAACTTGAAACTGTCTTTGTGTATGAATATCCAGAATAAAATATTTTTTACTTGAATGAATTTGTATTTATTTGATTATGTTTGCTTTTTTTAGTGAAATGTTTAGTGAAAAGTGTGTGGCATACATATATGACTCAAACCTCCTCAAGCACAGCAAGAGTAAGTTGTGTTTGAACCTTTGGCTAGAGGTATTATATTAAAAATGTTTTGTAAACGGAATCTGATCACATACTTTGGGTTAACTAACTTAATATCATGCGGAGAAAAATAACTAATTGTTTCTTTGAATGATGATAAAGTCAATTATGTTATCTGAGGTTGTTCTCTTAAATACTCCTTAAAACATTAACCGTAATCCCGAGCTTCCTCATATCAGTCAAAGTCTTACTGGAAGAGCCTTGTCAGACAGCGCGAGGGGAGGAACATTCCCGCTCAGTAAAGTGAATATCTCTGAATCAACTTTAACCCTTCCAGGCGTTCTGAATCACAGGTGCCAGCAACTCTGATTCATCCGCGTTTTGTACCATTTCAGACCCTTTCAATGTGAATCTGAGGTAAATGAAATGAAAAACCCAAAGACAAGAAGTTCATTTTTACAAAAATAGTGCTCTTTAATAAATTACTGAAATGTTTCCTTGCTTTTATAAATATAAATACGTCACATCAAAACATGGTAGAGATGTCTTAACAAATCTAAATTCGTCTTCATGTATGTAAACAGCATTAAGGTAAAACATGGGTGATCTGTAGACACAAAACACTCATGTGTGTTAATACATTCAATAACAAGCAGTCTGCTTTGAACTGGTCCTGACACGAACCACTAAAAACAACACAGACGTTTTGTTCCAAACTGTGGCTTTTTCAAGTACAAGCAGAATATCGACATGTGTCCATCTCGATCTGTGTTCAGTCCCACTTTGACTCCAGAAGTCATTTCTCAGTGGTATGCCTCAGTGCTGTGTGCTGTTGCTCACTTCTTCCTTTTTCCCTTGAAAGGCACAAATATTTACTTGGAAGAAGGCGGCGGCTGATTTCTGCTAAATGGCTCGCTGTCTCCCTGCTTGGCGGCGCTCACAGATTCGGGGCAGTGCAGAGGCAGTGATTGGTGCCCACAGAGCAGGCTACGATACTGGCACTGGTACAGAAAGCAGTACAAATGTCCATTCATTGAGAGCGTTATGGCAGGAATGCTGCTTCAAGATCAGTCACATAAGAATGCATCAGTGATAGTACTGGCAAACTCCACATACTCAATACTTCTCGGTCCAAAACAAAAGCTTCACTAACCAGAGCTCTTTAAATGGGAGCATCGTACTCTTGTAAAAAGTCTTTGAGCTGTTGAGGCAACTGCTCTCTTTTGCTAGAAACGTCTATATGTCCATTGACGGTCTTCCTGCAGAGATGCTGCAGGGAGGACATCGTGCAAGAAAGGGGTCTCAACAGCTCCAGAGGGATCTTCTCGCCCCCCGTGTAGATGTAGTAATAGCTCCTAGAGTTCCCGTTGGACTGAGAGCTTCTGGAAGAGGGCATGTAGTGATGGACGAGCTTGAGCACGCAGTCGAAGCGAGGCACGGACTGCATGCTCATGGAGTCCGTCTGAAGGAAGAAGGACTTGTTGTCGCACTGCACCCGCAGGTTCTTGGTGCCTGACTCGGTTTTAACGCTGAGCGTGAAGAAATGCCGTTTGTCTGAACTGTCCCGCACCAGAAAAGTCCCGCTGGGCTCGGAGTTCAGCAGGTGATCGGCCTCTTTGCCGTGGATGGAGCCCCAGTAGAAACCGCTCGCCTGGAGCTTCCTCACGGCGTGCTGCACCATCTGAAACTGCTGCTTGGAGCTGAAGGTCTTGTAACGGTGAGACTGCAGCCGCATGCTTGTGTCAAAAAGACTGCTGCTCATTGCGTTGTCAAACTTGCTGTGGGTGACCATGGCGCTTCGCACAAACCTCCAGCTGCTGGGAATACCACACAGTGTGCAGCTCTTACGGCGAAAGAGTTAAAGCTGGCAACAGAAGAAAGATCTCAGATTAGTACCACAGAAAACGTACATGAGTATATTTTAAAGTGTGATGGTTATCAAACTAAGACATGTGATGCTGTTACAGACTGTAGTATGTGTAGAAAAGTCTTATTCTAGCCTAAAAGTATTAAGCTTGAAAAAATGATTTGCTCGCAGTGCTTTTTCTTTGTAAGTTATACATAATAAACAAAACAGCCTACATGTTTTTTTTTATAAAACACTTCATAAATACTTAAACCTTTTTTAACACAATTCTAAAAGTCTCTCTTACCTTTAAGTCTCTTTTGGGAGATGAGAACTTTTTGTAATATCCAAAGTAGTAAGTCTCTACTCTGGCTGAGTGCGTGAGCTCCCGTGTCTTGTTCAGAGAAGTTAGTGTTTCTTCACTCTTGCCGTGCTTGAGTTCTGTTATTTGTAGTCCTCCTAGTCGTGTTCTAGTTAGCTCCGCCCTCACTAGGGTTCCAGTAAGGGTAGGTTGTCAGTAATACTATTCCTGGTACTACACATGCTCTTCCCCTCCCCCTCTGTGCTCTTCCAGACCTGCCGCCTTACTGTAAACGTATTCCCTAACACAACACCTCCCTATTGTTGGTGAACAGATATTATCGCCTAGCAACCGTTGTATATTACGAATTCTAAGGGCTCGTTCAGGAAATAATTGGCGTCATAATAACACGCGAGCGTTCTACACCGTCGTTTGTTTAGCTGATGTAGTTTATACCAAACTTATGGTATTTAGACATGTCTGTGCCCAGAAACATGACTACACTGAATGAAATCCGACTCGTAAGCTATGACACGATTGATCTGACTTTCCTGTCAGTCATGAGTTAGTATTAACACGTCTATCCACAAGAAGGCGCTAATGTTATCAGCTTAACTTTTATACTGCTATATTTGAAACTAATAGTGAAATTGACAATAGTAACATAGTGCAAAGTACGCGATTTATTGCAGCTCATGAGCTGGGTTTTTCCCGCAGCATGCATTTAAACGAGGCAGAGATAATAATCAGATTTAGGATGAGCTTTACACACTAACAAGGATTTTGGTGTGGATTCCAGGAAGTCTGTGTTTACATATCCATAAAATATTGAGATAAAAATCAGAAAATAAAACAATAATAAGAATAATCAGAAGACTTGTGTGCACATTATTTACTGTATATGGGTTATGCAATATTACACATAATATGTATCTAAAGGGGTATAAAATGCACTACAGTTCAAACATTTGGGGTCAGTAAGATATTGAATGGTTTTTAAAGATGTTTCTTCTGCTCATCAAGGCTGCATTTATTAGATTTAAAATCCAGAAATAACTATAATATTGTGAAACATTATTTCAATTTAGAATAACTGTTTTCTGTGTGAATATATTTTAAAATATAATTTATTCCTGTGATACAAAGCATCATTACTCCAGTCTGTCAAATATATTTTTGGAATCTGTGATGATTTTTTTTTTTTTTTTTTTTTTAATTTTTTTTTATTATTTTTTTTAATTCTCAGGATTCTTTGATGATTAACAAGTAAAAAAAAAAACACAATTTTTTACCAAGTATAAAACATTTCTAAAATATAAATCTATGCCGTGGCTTTTTTGTTCATTTAATAGATCCTTTGTTTATAAAAATATTCATTTCTTTCAAAGAAGAAAGAATAAAAATGTACTGATCCCAAACTTAGTCCCAAACAGTAGTGTAACAGTAAACAGTAGTTTTGAACATTATTATCCATTTTAAATAAATGCTTTTAAATAAATTTTTCACAATATTACAGTTTTTTCTGGATTTTTTTATCTAATAAATGCAGCCTTGATGAGCAGAAGAAACATCTTTAAAAACCATTCAATATCTTACTGACCCCAAATTTTTGAATGGTATTGTACATTTTTACATTAAAAAAAGATCATTAGAATCATTTAGAAACTCTTTTTTTTATTGTATATGAGCTATACAACTATGTTTACATAACATGTGATATAACAGATATAGCTTAATGCGCAAGAAAATAAAAAGAAACTCAGTTGAATCCATACTTTTCATGACAATTCATTTGAAGTATTCAAATATTCGAAAGTCAATAGTAAGAGAAAACAATATAGAATGGCATGCAAGCAGTGAAGCTTGTTTACTGAAAATGCAGACTCTATTTGTCATGATGTCTTGAGGCAGAAATGCAAGCTAAAATTACCATCAAAATAAGGGTAGTCTGACTGACTGAGAAAAAGGAACAGAAAAACACATTCTCGGGTTTATTAGAAACCGGACAAAACAGAGCTGTGTTACTGACCCCTGGTCAGTTTTCCATTAACGCTCAGGGAAAACTGGCCTGGACTTTCCGCGCCTTTCTCAAGCAGATAGTTTGCATAACAAGGAATGAAAAATGATGTCATGATTCTTACTTAAAAGTATTGTCAAATACAACAGAAATGCATTATCCGTATCAGTAGTATCATCTTCATGAGAAGTTTTCCTGGTTTCAGTTTTCCTGCTAACCCTCATATACATACAAATGCCTTCAACAAACTATCTGTTGTACTTGGTCTACTGTTGACACAGCTCATCACAGAAAGGGTGACTGGAATAATATGTTAACAGTAAGTCAGTGCATAGCATTTGCTCAGAGTAAACATTCAGTGTTGATAATTGTTATAAGATCCAGGAAGAGTTTTTATTATATTTAAACAATACTAGTTGGACTGCCCTTTATCAAGTTCATCTAGTAAAAGCTCTCAGACAGTTGCAGAGTGAAGCACATAAATAGGTCAGGAAAGATAAGAGTTAAATAGGCTTTTTTTTTTTTTGCTGATATTTTTCACATTTGTGTGAAATGGCTCTTTGCTAGGAATTTCGCATTAAGAAATGTCATCTTTCTGATTCATCACAGCACTCTGGAAATCAGAATTATTTTCTCTTCGGCTTCCAGATTTCCCCTTCTGCAATTTCACAAGTAAAGGGAGGTGATGTCGCTGTGCAATTTGTAAACTATCCAGAAACGATCCTGTTTCTGCAAAAACAAGAGCACCGTTATATCAGAAATTTATGAGCATATGCTGCACTCCTAGACAACTATATATATGAAGCTTCAGCAGTATGCTTACTGTAAAAAAAATATAAAAATACATAATGCTGCAGTCAAGTCTCATTGGTTTACTTCCTTCTGGAAACATTGCAGTTGTTCACTCCTCTTCCCATCTTTGTGTACTCTGTAATCACATTTTGGAAAGTGGTTTACATAATCTAAGATAAACATTGTATGTATATCCTAGAAAATTATTAACATTATTATGATAATATGATTTATTTATTATTAATGTTGCTTTTGCTTTTTTGACTTTAAATGTTTTGAAGGTACATTTGATTACCACCGTATATATTTTTCCAAATGATGAATGAAAATAGACTTCTGATCATAGTATGAATTTATTATCCAAAATATTAACACATAACAGCATGCCGTGACGCGTACCAAAATAGCCAAAGTGACTTTATGGGATAATTCCTCACAATGGTCACTGGGTTTGCTGGAAAATAAAATAAAATTATAAATTTAATGACATTAAATGAAGACAATTCTAACCATAATCATTCAAAGAAAATAAACTGATGCCATTAACAATAAAATAAAAATGAACCCTAATTAAAGACAATTCTAACTGTAATTATTCAGGCAGACAAATTCAGTTAAATAAAACCTTGTAATTTTTAAAACAAGTGTTTTCAGTTACTGAGTGCAGAAAAAAACCCTGGAATATCTGCCAATGTGATTCCTGTTAGGGTTTATATCTATGAAAAACAGACTAATTATACTATAGCATAAAAGCATGCTGTAATATGGATCAAATAAAGTCACTTACTTCCTTGTTTTAGATGTGTAACCTGCTCCCTGCAGGCAAATGAGAATTCCCAGCAACCATTGCTTCCTTAAGCGCCTTAGTAACATTGTGCACTTTTCAGAAGTTAGGCCTTATAATCAAAACTTGCAGAATGAATGTTACATGGGAACTTGATAAGGTTCTGTGTTGATAAGACCGCAGCGAGGTTTCCTGTGCACCATCTGTGTTTCATCATGATTCATGATCCTTGTCTACGGTGTGGTGAGCTTCAGTTTAGAAGAAAAGAGCCCCGTTCGTTTAAGCCATGTGATTTCTGATGATACAGTGCTTTCAGACAGACAGCATTGTGGATGTACAAGAACAAAAGCTGACTGCAGAATGTCAGACACCTGGGCTGGAAAAGAAAACGCACCTACACATAAGCTCTTGTAATTGTGTGATGAATACTCACTTTGTTTGTTAACCATCACACAGTATTATTGGGACAAGATAATAGTTGTCTTTTCTGTAAGGAAATATGGTATGTGGAGAACGCTTATCAGTTTCCTCGTTTCCTTTTGGAAAAAGATGAGGAAGATTTCCTTTGGAAAAGAACATTGTAAATTTGTTTAGCAAATAATTTCAAAGTGTAGTACAGAACAAATAAAGAAAGATCAAATCAGTGATCATACACACGCATATGTGGACATATTTAATAAGTTCCACTGCCTTACCGAGCGTCTCCCCTTGTCTGGTTTTGGTTACCACGTGTATGATTATTGCCTGTTTCTCTGGGTCTTTGCTTTTGGACTGCCCTCTTGTTTGTTTGCTGGTTGGACTGATTGCTGTAGTTTTGACTCTTTTGCATGTGACCTCGACTCTGATATCTGCCTCACGTTTTGGTATTTCAACTGCTCACTCGTTAAACTTCTGCAAATCGTTTCTAACCCAGTGTCAAATACGTTGAAGCTTGAAGCATTCACAGAGGACAATAATGAGGGAGAATCCTCTCTATGATAAAGAAAAACCCCTTCACAACCAGCGAAGAACACTCTTCAGATTTGATCTTAGAGGTTGCATAGGTTTAAATCCCCACCAGCGCTCATGTCCATAAAAACTGGCTTTAACATGAAGTGCTTAGTGTCGTGTCAGGGTCTGAGCAGGCGTACGCACTTTTTATTGTCGGAGGATCGCAGGCTTTTGTTACTGCGCTAAATGATGATGATTGGTGATATTTTATATGTTAATGACACTAGGAGCCGTTTACAAGGAAGAGAGCTGATACCATTCATTTGGGCAAAAGTTCACGATCATTTGCGATTCATAGTTTTTACGTCTGAAAGACAGTCGTATGTGCGTCTTCTTTTCTGTACGTTTGTACGTTCATTCTATGAATTCAAAAGATGATCGTAAGATCAAATTTAGGAGGCTTCTGTGCAACATTGCTTAAATGAGGTAGTGCACCTGCTTAACTCATGTAGAAATAACAAAGGATAGCCCACATCTGTTCAGCTTGTCAACTGTCCAGTTAGTCACGAAGGTCTTCCCAGAAGTGAGTTAAACATGAGAAAACCTCCCAAGAACTCCTTTAAGCTCCTCATTTAACATCATAGAAATTACAGATGGTAAAATTGCATATAGTCAGTTATTTAATTATCTTCTGAACCGCAGTGCTGCTTTAGTCTTATTACTAGCACTCTGTAGTACAGTGCTCATTTGATCAACTCATCTAGGCTGACCCATGCGGGGCCCTCATGGAAACAAAAAAACTGACAAAACCGACTGGGCAAAAGTTAGATGCCACCCATCTGGGCCCCACATGAGTTTGCTGCCTGGGTAAACAAAGATATTTCATGGACTTCTAAGTAAACGCGTGTGCACATTTAGGGTCTGCATAGAGAATCGTGCGGTAATAGTCTACATTTGTTGACTATAAACAATTATGCTGCCTCAATGTACTATACTGTATAATAGCTAAGCAACATGCTAATGTCAAACAACTGATTGTGAGGCTTAACAAGCACTACATGAATGGCACAGAGAATAGACGGCATGGCAGACCCTGGGTGGTCTGAAACTCCCTGCCTGGACTCTCTCAGATCTTCTCATTCCATGGTTTCTGGCTGATGTCTGACTTCCTCCATGCCTCCTTTTTTTCAGTCCAGTGAGAACAGTAAAGCAGTGTTCAGCAAGAAGTCATTTGACAGTTAACCACTTCAGCCTGTGCTCGATGGTTGCCCTGGTGCCTGTGCACCTTTAGTTCAAGCACAGCTCCTTTATTCTTGTGAATATCCTTTGACCCTAAATACCAGAGAGCTGGAGCAGGCTGAGGCCTGTTATCTTGTGCCACTTCCTTGTTGATCCCTTCTTTTGAAATGGAGTTCCGGCCAACAGGAAACTCTACTGGAAGCACGCCAAGTCTCTCAGTCACAAGGGTTCAAGAGAAATACAGAACAATCTGTTCCAACAATGCCGACTTACAACAATCTGTTCAGCCTGATCGTGACCCTTTATGGAGTTGAGAGAAGAAGTATTTGTTCAGTTTAAAGTATTTAAGGAACATTTCAGGTTCTTTCCCAAAAATGACACGGTATAAATTAATTAGACTGTTTCAGGAATTGCAGACAGCTGTGGCAGAGCTTCTATCTAAAGTTAATCTTCACAAGAATATGTGCTTACATATTTTTACCAAGAATAACCGGATTTACATGGTCAAAAAGATGATAGACAGACAGATTTGTAAGAAAGATAGTAAACCCATTTATATGATGAAACCGGGATAACAGAGTACTTTGTAACTTACATTACAATACATTAAAATAATCTAAATGCTTAAAAAAAGAGCTATATTTTACTGTCATTGATAAACCAATTTAAAATGAGGCATTTACTGTAAAATAAAATGCTGCTGCTGTAATTACTTTAGTTACAGCATCTTCAGATTAGTTTGGTTTAAAAAAAATGTAGTTAACGTTTACATACGAGTTCCATAAACTTAAATGACCCCATTATTTACTCTCCCTCAAAGAATCCTAAGTGTATGTGAATCAGATGAATACAGACAAAAATAATAATAATAAAGAAAACTTCCTGGCTCTTCCAAACTTTTTTTTGGCAGTGAATGGGGGTTGATATTCAATAGTCCAACAAAAGTCCAATAATGTGCCTCCATTCCTCATAAAAAGTGCTCCACAAGGCACTTGGGGTTAATGGGATGGTTCGCCCTAAGATAAAATTTATGTAATTAATTACTCTCCATCATGTCATTTTCTCATTCTTGTCATAACTTGGGAAAATTACTGTTGAACCACTGATGTCACATGGACTGTTTAAACAACGTCCTACATTTCTGGGAACATTTCTATGGAGGGTCAGATGGAGGGTTAGAGAGCTCTTGGACTGCTCCCGGCACGTGAAAAAAAGCGATCTCATTGGTTGGCCAGTTTTTACGCGCCACATCAAACCATAAAAACGAGGTAGAAGCGTTTTTTAATGATGCTTTGACACGTCATGTTTTATGCTTTATTGTGCACACTCACATTGTAAGTACATTGCGCCCTTTGTCTAGTCATGAGGCGTTAAAACGTCAGCGTTATTCGCGTGTGATATTAATTCCTTTCGTGTGGGTGAGTCAGCATTTTGGGGTTAACCCCTCAACAAAGACTTTGTGTAAGAAAAATATCCATATTCACAACCATAATCATTAGCTTCCACTAACTGTTGTAACTGCGAGCTTTATTAACCCCCTGGAGCCATGTTTTATGATGGATAGATGCACTTTATTGGGCTTCAAAATGAGTACCCACATTCACAGACATTTTTTACTGAGTGTATTTGTCTAAAAGAAAGTCATATACACCTAGGATGGCTTGAGGGTGAGTAAATCATGGGGTAATCATTTTAGTATCACAGCAACTCAAGCATTACTCATAATTAGAATTTTATTTCAAGGTCTAGTTTTATGTTGCAATAATTTTTACAGTACTGTATGTTTTATTGACTTTTTAAAAAGTCATCTTTGCTCAGTTGTTCAAGGTTATTTACATAGTGATATATTATATTTCGGCTTTATAGGCTATAATAGTTTTCCATTAACTTCCGGTTATATGTAGTTTTACAGGTTAGGTGTTATTTAAGCAGCAGGTAATGTAGGTCAAAAAATGTTGCCATTAAGTAATTTCTCATCATAAAGTACCCCCAAAGATATCCCCAATAAGGAAGGGAGATGTCATTGTACTTTAAAATTCAATTCCTTCTGCGAAGCCGGAGGTCAAGGTTTGCCAGGCTCCAAAAAGCATTGTATATTATTTAAGCATTTTATGGCACTGAAAACTAGACATAACCTATATTTTGATGAACGGGAATGCTAGTGGCTAGTTCTCTGCAGGTATCCTAGACCCAAGTCTTAGCTTTGCAAACCATTTTTTTTTTATGCCCTGGGTTTCCAAGAAACACTCGCAGCATCTTTATTGTTATTCCCACAATGCATCCAGTGTAGAATAAAACACAGCCACTTTTGTAAGTTCAGCCTACAATAATATCTCCATAGCAGTATCTCACTGTGTGTGTGTGTGTGTGATCCACTGTTGCTGAATCAGGCAGGAGTGTGTGAGAGCGCTAGCGGGAGGAGCTCCTCTCTTCTGGGAAACAGGCTGTAGTTAATTGGCGGCCTGTGAGTTCGCACATGGATCTATTTAGGAGAGGGGACGAGGAATCCCGCAAGCTGACATATCTGTCCCCACGAGACATGAACTTCATGCTCGACTCACAGACCTCGACTGCTGGGCATTTCCAGTATGCTGGCATGAATAACGTACCCTGGCTGCTGTTCAGTTTCTCATTCCTGTACGAGGAAACCCTCACACTGAGTTTGGGGGCCAGTGATGCAGTTTAAAGTGGGCAGGATATACCGCATGTACTTGTATTAAACCGCCCTCCATTAGTGCTGCTGCCTGTTGAGCGAAGCATCACTGTTACAGTAACACATTACAGGAGTTTCACTTGTTAACATGCATTAGCTAATATCAGCTTGCAACATATATATATATATGTGTGTGTGTGTGTGTGAAATCCATAGCAAATATACATGCAGATTTCTTTGCATGTGTTGTTTTCATGTATGCATTAAATATATATAAATATATATAGTTTTAACATATTTGCTACAAATTATATTATAGAAAATGTATTATAAAGATATTACTGACATATACAAAGTATACTGGGTATTTTAATAAACATATCTTTTTACGTCCAGATGCTATATGGTAATATAACTCTAGATATAGAGAGTTAGTTGTCTATTTTTACTAGGTTAATATGTTGCAAACCTGTTACAAACATCCTAGATGGTCATTATACTGCTGAAAGAGCCAATAACAGCAACGTTTAAATAATGTCACATTTATTATGTAAAATTATTACATACATTACAGACATTACAGACATATTATTGGAATTTTATATTTTGTATGATTGAGAAGGAAAGAAAGACTGTGCCCAAATAAATACATAAAATGACAGAGGAAACAACCCTTTTAAAATTATACGTTTTTAACCGATCACACATGCAATACCAGCCCAGCCTCATAGCAATTCGTACATATTTTAAGAGGTGGCTAATTGTACAAATTCATACGACCTCACTCGTATGAATTCATAAGATTTTTGCTATTTTACAATTTGCCAATTCGTATGAATTTGTACAAATGACCTACACCTGGTAAACCCCGCCCCTAAACTGGAGTTTACAAATCGTACACATTTGTATGAGTGAAGTTGTACAAATTTGAACGAATTAGCACGAATTTCCCACCTCGTGCGAATAAGTACGAATTGTTCGTGAGACTGTGTTGGCAATACATTAGCTATAGAAATCCCCTTGAGAAAGTTGCTTTTGTACATGAATGTACATACTGTAACACAACATAAACATTAACCATAATACCCTAAAACCCATCATTTCAACATTTTAAATATATACATGTAAATTTAAACAATTTGTCTATATTTACCTACATATATATATATATATATTTATATATATATTAGATCTGTCAAAAGATTAATCATG
>JAUCMT010000068.1:22356025-22369111 GCA_032357475.1 Enteromius thamalakanensis
GTCGCTAAATTTGTTCATTAAAATCGATTTGGCAGCATTATATTCCTCCAATATGCAAATACTTTCTGCAAAGGAAAACTGCGACGAGCGCCCACTGTCGGCCATTTTGTTTAAGCTGTTCAGCGTCTTACTTTTCCCTACAAGTCAGTGCGAATAAGACTGTTTAACTAAAGACAACCTTTGACTTATTTTATGCAACAGTCTTACCACACTGACTATAGTTGGTCAGGCTAATTCTTAGACAAAGTCTTAAGACAATGGCTATGTTTATGCAACCGGCCCCAGATCTCAGTGTGTATGTAATTGAATCAAGTCAAAAGGAAAACACAACCACAGCTGCTATAATATCTTTATTTCAGCGTGATCTGGCTACCACGACAATGGTATCGACCTCCAGAACATAAAAAATGAGAAAGGAAGAAAATGGCACTCGACTAGTACAATACTGCTACATACAGTACACACATTTATAAAATGGAAACCGATAATCTCTATACACTAAAGTATGTACATCTTTGATAAATTAAACCAATACTGCTTAGATTTACTATATCGCTTGAAGAATAACCGCTAGAACGATGGAAACCCAAGAAAAGGAAGGTGACTGGAGAAACGCAAGCAGGCACTGGAGCATCCGGAGGACTTCTGATTCAACTGCCATTGACAGTCTTTCATTGAACTTGTTATTATAGGCACGTTTATTCATTTTATTAAAAGCATTTAACGTGAACGTCCAATCACTCTAAGTTAAACGACCTAAGGGTAAAATTAAAGGAAACAAAACAAAAAAAAAAACATTAAAGTTACCGACCTGTCTATCTGAGAGGTAGTACCAATGCTTGATATCCTGGTAATATTGATATCCCATAATCCTAGCTGGCCACAATCCAGTGTTATTTAAAGCACTGCAGCAGCTTCTCGCAACATGCGAAGTACACGCATTGAGAAAAAAACAAACAAAAAAAAAACGAATGCCCGTGAAGCCGTTTACCATTTAGGGGCAACTCAATCTGCCGACGAATCTAGGGCGGTTTCCCACCCTCCCTACAAAGTTGGTTTTCCATTGCAAATCATAGAAGTCTCTTGGAAAAAGATTTTACGGTTAAATACACTCTGAGGACCAAGCCGCTTGTGCACGATTAAAAAAAAATGTAAAAATACACTTATTGCCTGTACATATCATCAGCACGAAGGAAATCTTCCTTTTCTGATGCGCGTAGGAACTTTCGTTTGGTTTTCCACATTCTGTCAGACCTGCTGATTTCAGAGAACGCGAGAGAAGAGTGCGCGTGTGCAAGAGACGAGAGGTATAGAAAGAGGACACAGAGAGAGAGCGTATTTTGGTTAAGCGTGAGGAAAAATGTTCTCTTTGGGGGTTCGGAGGAAGCAGCAGCAAGTAAACAGCCTTGCTTCCGACACTCACACACACACACACACATGCACACTTGAGCTGAGCAAGAAGATGTTTGAAAAGAGAGTCCCTGGTTGGCTTCTGAAGCTGGGCTTGTTTTTCCTCTCTGCACGGCTCAGCTGTCTCCACAAGGGGGAGCCCTGAATCTCGAACACCAGCGTCCTGAGCAGCTCTAGTGTCTCTTCATAGAGGAGACCTTCTTCTTCCTCGCTGCCAGCATCTCGTAGAAAGGATCTCTACTGATCGCCGCCCTGGAGAAGGAGAGGAGGAATATTATTAGGACTGCTTTATGTTAAAGCTACAACTTAGGGTTAAATAACACTTAGGCCCGGTTTCACAAACAGGGCTTAGCTTAAGCCAAGACTAGGCATTAGTTTAATAAAGATATTTAAGGAACTTTTACAAAAATGCTCTATAAGAAAATATTACAGGTGTACATCTTAACACAGGACAATGACACTGACATGTTTTAAGAGATGTCAGAGCAAGATAATTTCATCTGAGACAGCTCAAACATGCAATTTAGTCTGGGACTAGCTTAAGCCTTGTCTGTGAAACTGGGGGTTAAAGAGTCAGTTCATCCCAAAATGAACACTTTTAAATCAAATTATTGAATTACAGTATTATATCAGAACTAATTTGAGCTAAATAAAGACACTATTGTCTTCTGTAGAGCTCAGCTGACAATATTGACACTATTACTGAATTAAATCTAATCAAAACTGAACTGAATAAAAACACCATTGTCTTCTATAAAGCAGTTTTGCAGGTAAAAAAAAAAAAAAAAAGATTTTTCCAACATTAATACTGTTTTTTTTCCCTGTTTAGTATTAAATGGTTACAGCCTTAAAGGGACAGCAATGCCCTGCGGTTTTAGAATTTTACCTCCATTTTTATTGAAAATAGACACTTTTCCGATCTGATGAGAAAAGAGGGAAGAAAGAGCAGATTCAAACTAATGCGTATCCTAAACACACTTTTGTGGACGAGTTTGCGGAAACAGCCTGCCAACAAGATGAGCTATTTTCACTTTAGTGTAAACAGACACACTGAAACATAAATATCACAACTTCAATTTACATTAAATATTGACTTGTGTCAGAAGAAAACGAGAGTGGAGTCGTACGAGAGACACAAAACTAGCCCTGCTTTGACGGAAATCACTTAAGTGATACAGAGTTCAGTTATATATCGTGTTATCAAAAAAAAACTAAAAACTGACTGACCAATCAGAATGAAAGCAGAGATTCGGTAAGCATTTATTTAACAATTATCCGGATCTGAGCACAAATTATTATTTTGTTACCATAAGTGAACTGTATTTAAAACACAATATCCCTTGAAGAGTAGCACTCACTTGATGCTGTTCATCCACTCGTCTTTCTCCTCGGTGGTGGGAGCGGAGATGCGGTAGAAGGTGTGATTTCCTTCCACGACCCGTCCGTCCGCCTCGGTCTTACATGCCTTGATCACCTGGTCCTTATTGTCAGGGATGAAGAGCTCAAAGCAGTTCTGAGAAACACATGCAGACAATTACATATCTGACCACGAGGGGGAGACATTGTCAACTCTCTCTACATAATCAGGTAAAGGACGGTTTACCGGCTTCTTGTCCTCCACTTCACGGATGCTAAGGTTTTCCAGTGGGATGATGCCTCTTGGTTCTTTATCATACATGTAAAGAGGCACATTATTTCTTAGTTATACACTTCATTATGAACCACATAATAAAGCCTTAAAGGAACAGTTGAAAATTTTAATAAAAATTGTGTTATCATTTACTCACCCTCAAGTAGTTCCAAATCAGTATTCATTTCACAAAGGAAGATATTTTTATAGTTGTCTATGGAAGTCAATGGTGACCCAAAACAGCCTGGTTACAAATGTTTTCAAATTATCTTCCTTTGTGTTTAGCAGAACAAAGAAATTCATACAGATTTGGAACTACTTGAGGGTGAGTAAATGATAACACAATTGTCATTTTTGGGTCAACTGTTCCTTTAAACAAATCTAAAATCATAATTATTGGCTTTTAGAAAATATTACTAAAAGTTATATTTAAACAATACAGAAATTAGTTTGCAAACAATCAATTTGACTAGTTAAGATAGTCAATCAAGTAAAACAATCAGTATGACTAGACATATGACTATGACTTTAATGATATTTATACTTTGATCAGCTATTCAGCGACTGATACTATTGATGATACTATTTTTAGTGGTTATAACTCACAATTGTATGATATAAACATTTTTTCTTGGAATTGCGGGATATAAATTCGCAATTGTGATTTTGAGCCACGCACTTTTGAATACGGACGTTTTCTCAGAATTTTACCTAACTGTATGTCCCAATTGCGAGTTTATTTCTCAGAATTGCACATTCACATCACGCAATTTTGACTTTATCTCGCAATTGTCTATTTCTCACAATTGCACACTTACATTACACAATTTTGACTTTATAACTTGCACTTGAGTTTAATTCTCAGAACTGCGTATTTACAGCAAGCAATTTTGACTATAACTTGCAATTGAGTTTATATCACACAATTCTGACTCTATATCTCACAATTGTGAGTTTATTTTTTAGAATTGCACATTTATATCACACGGTTCTGATGTTTTGATGCTAGCTTTTGCATGAGATGGGCTTTCTTCAGTACTTACAGTAGTGTACTCAAAGTAGTAAAGACAGTTATCTGTGAGAATGAACCACCGTCTTTTCCAGGTTTTGACGCGTCCCCCTGAGGAACATAAACGGAGTGTTAGTTTTCTGTGTGATGAGTAGTCAGACGTCACAGATCCGTGCAGCTGAAGAGTTGAGCGGCAGAAGAGCAGACAGACAGATGAACAGACAATGAGAGCTCTTCTACAGCGACTCCGTGTCCAGTAAGGCCCAAGCACAGCATTCCTTACCAGCACCACACCATGCTCAAAACAACTCCACGAGTCCACCTTCACAACTATCACACATCACCTGAGCTGCCATTCCTCTAAACACCACCCACAAACTCCTCCTAGAAGACCAGCCATAGCTCAAAATTTGTTTAAACAGCAATAACCTGTAGAGCTAGTCGATGTTTGCTTTCCAGAAACATGTGAAATATGTACTAATAATGTACCTCTGTCATTTTTTGCAACACTATTTTTATGTACCTTACTGCACATTTCGCCAGTTTCAAAAAGAAATGTCCATTGAGTGACGCTTAAACACAGGTTCAACATGTGAACCCTTGAAAATGTTATTACGTTGATATGGGTATGTATTGCAGTGGCTCAGAATTGAAATATCAGTGGACTGGCACTAAAATGTAATGCTCTATCATGTTGGAAATATGCCCTATGCTAAATCCAACCCTAAACCTACCGGATACTGTTAATAAATGCTAAACTGATATAAAAACACATCTGTTGATGCAACTTTGTTTACACAGATTTAACGTGTGTTAAATCACATTTTTATGTGCAATTTTTACAGTTTTGTCGAACTGAACTTATACAGCATTCATGAAAACCCATATTTATGTGTGAAGCTGGGTATGTGTGAGGCTAACGTTCAAAAGAATCAGTTTTCACATGTCCCAGCATATTAATATTGTTTTTGAAGTCATAACATGATACTCTTCAAGTAATTGAGCGAAAATGACACTTCATTAATTGAAACTCTGTAAACTTGAGTGAAAAGGAATAAAAGGTGTCAGTTTGGAATAAAATGCAGTTTTACTGCCTCTAGTGTTCATTTCTTTTGGAAACCGCATTATTATGTACAGAATGGTACATATTTTGTATCTCACTAAAAAGTGCACCCAGGTACATTTATGCCATGAGACCAGGTAGTAAAATACACACAGGTCATCATTTCCTGAAACTGTCTCATTATTTCTTGTTATATTGTTTAAAATATAAAAGAGAGGACAAGCAAAAAGTCAAAATATTAATAAAATGTAGACTTAAATGACCATGCCTAAAAACTTATGTTTTTATATACTTCAAAATCTAAAGTAAACTGAGAGAAAAAAAAAATTTTGAATTAAGAGTGTCGCAGGGATGACATTTTTGTAGAACTAAACCCTAAAACGAGATCAAAATCCTGTTTGTTAATGAGTTTTTGGTCTGAAATCTAAGAATTATTCGCAAGTAAAAGATATGCTTACATTTTATTTGAAGACCTCAATAAAAACTGTGTAAGCTTTTTGAAAGACTAGTAAATTTTGAAAACCAAACAGGTTAACTCATGGTGTACTTCATTTATGGCCTATGTTTAACGTTTTAATTCTGGTGATTGTATTTAAACTTATTTTCTTCACTAACCCAAAAGCTAATTGAAAACACCAACCGGCTTTTTTCACAGTAACCAGGGTGATGCAAACTACTGACTGGCCTACAAAACACGTCAACACTGCAGCGCTCTTTCAGTGATAATTAAGTTAAGCACCTAATTAACTAACAGACTATGTTAGTAATCTGCTGTGACAGTCTCTGACGGCAGGTCAGTGCAGTACATTCTTAAGCTCACATTCTTGGGACGTTTCCCACGTCCATCTCTATAGGGACTGCAAGGTAAACACTGCACTCATTGATCCGAGGATGACCTCTGACCTGCGCCACCCTTGTTTCCTCCGCCGGGAAACCTGATCACACTGGCAACCAAACACGTATAAGTGTGGTTAATGTCTGTAGACAACAACCACAATTGTATGCAGTATATGCTCTAGTTTTACTGTTATTTTACAACCATGTCCAGCTAAAGATTTTGGGGTTTTACAGCTTTATGTAGTGCTAATGATAGCCACAGGATGAGATAAATCCCTCATTTTATTCATAAAAATAATAAACCTCTGCAAAGCAGTAAAGTATACAAAGACACTTCTTCAGTTATTTTATTCATTGAAAATAAAGGCTTGTATGTTTACTCATTATATTATATTATATTATAGTTTAGATTTTTTGCGGTTTTTTTTCACATGCTCTCTATGACTGTATTTAAATACTATTACAATTTGAATGTGTATATATAAGCAGCAATAGTAACTGAGCTGTAGATTTACATATTAGAATGCTTTGATGTCGATGTACACTAAAGTAATTATTGAAATATATAATAGCGAACAGATTTTAAATTGTAATACTGTAACAATTCTCAACATTTTATATTTTTCTGTACACAATATTGCACAATATTTTGCTGTTACTGTACTGGTCTGCTGAGATCCAGTGTGAATGCACATTGGAACAAGATCAAAGATGCACACACACACACAAAAACCTAAAAATCTACTTTTAAAAATGTTATTTATGCAGCAGTAAAGAAAATCATATGGGCCTATAATTGCACATATTCCTGTAAAGCATTTAAAATTCATGCTCATGACAGGCATAATGTTGTTTTTAAATTAGTTTTCTATGCAATACAGCACCGCACACAAGCAGGTCATGTCAACCACCCCGAAGCATTTGAAGCATTTCTGCTGAACAGGAAATGATCCTCCTGCACTCAGACTGCCATTGTATTCTAGCACTTGCGTGAGCGACAAACAAAACAAACACGAATCAGAGCACTGCAGCAGGTGAGAGGTTTCGGAGCAAGCTGATTGGCTGATTAATGATCACTCCAGCTGCGGGGCGTACAGCAGAAACCCCGTCCAGAAACACCTCGGAGAGGGAGGAGATTTGTGGAGGGGGTGTGAAGAGCCGTGACTGACTGATTGATTGACAGACACTGATACAGGGCTGGATGAGCGATGGGCGTTCCTAGTCAGGTCTTTGACAACAATAAGGCTTCATCTTGTTTTATCTCAGATTATTGACTTCGTATTGAGGTTTGATTTTGGTTTCAGCAATTCACAAGCCCATCCTCATCCAGCATCCTAGGGGTGAGTCCGATCTGACCGCACACACACATACGCACACACACTTTCCTCAGCGCTGCAATCCAGCATCCCACACACACACACACATCTATACTTTACATACAGCATGAAGAACAGAAGTCTTTGGTCCAGATGCAGTTTTCTGACTCAGTCTAATCAGACCAAACACCACTTCCTGTGCACTCCAGATATTTAACCAATGTTTGAAAATCATTTTAAAAAGGAACAGTTCACAAAGAAATAACAATTCTGTCATCATTTTGTTCCAAACCCATATGAATTCAAGAGAACATAAAATAAGATGTTTAGAAATGTAAACTGCTGCACTTTTCCAAATTCTTATACGACTAAAGTTTTATGTGCAACTTTATTTTATGATAATGATATTTGTCAAAAAAACGTTTTTTTTTTGTTTTTAGAAATATGTTTGTCATAATTTTAGATATTTATTTATATTTAGAAGTATCACAATTCTCTGTAAAAACTAACACAAAAAAATAGTAGCCTAACTAAAGCTCTTAAAAGCTTGAAAATAAATAGAACGTAAGAAAATGTGAACAATAAAAATAATTTAGGTCTATCTTTATCACAGCTATAAAAGTAACAACAACAACAAACAAATAAAAAAATACTGAAAATAAATTAGTAAAAGTTTTTAAAAAATGTTGTTTATACATGAATTTAATATACATTGATTCTTTTTAGTGCTGTCAAATGATTAAATCACATCCAAAAGAAAGTTTTGTTTACATTATATTTTAGTGTGTGCTGTTTATTTTTGTCTATATAGATATACAAATAAACAGTATATATTTTTAAAATAACTACATGTATTTACATTTATATATTTATATTATGTTATATATACAGTATATATATGTATATATATATACACATATTTATTTATTTATATATAAATATAAATAATATAATAATAATAATGAATATACAAAGTGCACACTTACATATATTATGTAAACAAAAACTAGATTTGATTAACTGTTAGGCAGCACTAAGTCTCTATAACACCTATATGTATAAAATATACTCATTCAAAAGCAGTAAATAATTTTCTCTTTGCCTTTTGTTGTTTAATTACACAGACAGTAGCATGTGTTAGAATGCTGTCACTTTAAGACCTAATGAGTGAATCTAATATAATGTTTTCTACCAACAGTTAATTCTTACTTAAATTGAACGTTTAAGCAACGTTTGCATCTGAGAGGTGATTTTCTGTTTGCGTGCTTCGGGTTTGTTTAAACAGAAAGTGCACAAGTACGGAATAGATTTTTTCTTCTGCAGTTTATAGTGCTTTAAAGGATTTCATTGGTGAGTTTAAAATACACCAGCAAGTTTTCTTACGTTATTTAAGAATGTTTACACTTATTGTTACCATGGTGACGTATTACGCTTGTCACACACGTTTTGAGGGACAGATGCTGTGTCGTATCAGTTTGGGACAACATGAGGGTGAGTAAATGATGACAGAATTTTTATTTATGGATGAACTATGCTTTAAATCTTATGTGCTGATCCCTTTAATCCTCTTTTTTGCTGTTTTCATTGGTGTTTGCTGGGCTCCGTTCAGACTGAGAGGAAGCAGAAAATACTGCAGCTCCCAAAGTGGAAATGACACAGAGAACGTTTCGAACACCACAGCAAACAGAGAGGGGCTCTTCAATACGGTGGTGGTCACAAGATCAAAAACCAAGCACCCGCCACCACATAGAGACAGGGCGGCACGAGGACAAAAATCGCTGATTCGATGAACAAAACGAGCGATCAGACAAACGAATGAAGGAACATGTAAAAACTAGAGTAAAAAAAATCATGGAAAGACAAACCCCATGGGAATAAAATAAACCTAGAGTGGCTAATAACAAAAAGAGGGGACAGGAAGCAAGGCTGATCACCAAAAGCACCTGAGAGCGAGAGATGAGCGATTGTTTGGGAAGAACAGGTTTACATACCTCCTGAGGGAAAGACAACAGCCAAAATCATGGGAACAAACGAACAAACGAGGAAGAAAAGGAAACAAAAAAAAAAATTAAATTAAATAGGAAATCATACTCCCCACACGCTGCCTCTCTGATCAAAGGAAGAACGTGAGCATTTCCTGTTGCTGTCAATTACGGAGGACCGTTTCGAAGTAAAACGGGATAAAAGTACAAATATACACTGGAAAGAATTCAATTCACAAAATCTAACACAGGGAAAATTTTTTTGTTTTCAGCCTTTTAACCTTTTTCAAACCATTTTAAGCATCTGTAATAATATGCTGTAGTAAAATACTAATGCATTTACTTTGTTTTGATGCTTATAATATCACTGATGTATATGTATGATTCATATTTGTGTAAAGTACATGTTATTTTACTTAATTACAATATGAAAACTGGTTAACTTTGGTTGAGTTAAGTATTGTATTTTTGTTGCGTATTGTCATTTAAAACAATAAAAAATGGGCTCTCTGTGAAATCCATGTATCATTTATGATTTATGGTTTCTATGAAGTCTTTTTAATGTTCTGAACTTGTGGTTCTCAACTAAGTGGCTTTGAAGAATTATAAAAGTATGATTTATAGGCCTAAAAAGGTTATATAAATGAATGAAATTTTTCGACATTTCATGAATACACGTTTCTTGTTATGCATAAATATAGCAAAAGAACTGTGTTTTATGTCCATTGGCATTTTACAGTAACCATGGATTTACATTTATAGAATTCGTACCTAACCCTAACAACCTGTTGTCTCACTAGAACTAAAAACTGAAGGGGCGGTTTCTCTTGACAGTGACAGATTCCTAAAATTCAGTCGCATTATGTGTAATTATAAAAGAATTAATAACAGAATGTGTTCAATCTCAAGCAGTTGATCATGAAGTGCGATTACCTTCATATGATGTGTGAGGAAAATTCATCCATCAAGAGAGGAGAGGGAAAGATGTGCTACAGTATAATATTACGTGTAAAAGTGTTGTAAAGGTCATAGAAATGGGCTTACAGGAAGTGTGCGTAAACCCTAAACCTCACACTCAGTTCCATCAGAACATCTCTTATCCAAATCTAAGGTAAAAACGAATCCGTAGTTTACTCATGTAGTCCCACTCACCCAGTTTGAGCAGCCAGCCCTCTCTGTCTGGGTTGAAGAAAGTGTGCGTCAAGTCATTTCCGTCATCTTCAGGGATTTTGAAGGGCTCGTTCTTGATGCTCTCGTATAGATTCTGCATAGAGTCAAAATAAAAGACTTCAAGTTGAAGTTCAAAAGATAAACAAGCTACGCATATCCTTATATACCAAGAAATAACGCAATAAAAAGTGTGTGCAAAAAAGGAAACCAAAATCCTGTAGAAAGCAGGTTAAACAGGTCAAACTGCAGGTTTACATTTTTCCGTAACATGATCCGTAATTATTTTTATATATAATTTTTCAAGTTTCATTTCTGTCATGTTAGAAACATGTCTGAACGCACTCTATATTCCAACCAAGAACCAAAGAGACTTCTACACAATAGGTGTGTTCTAGATGCACTACACTAGCCTTATAGTTTCCGTAGTGTGCTGAATACAACATCATTATGGCAGACCATGCGTTTTTTTGCCTTCAATCGTAGCGATTGAAATTCCAGTATCGCCTAATCTTCATTTTCATCATTAATGTTTTGTTTGAATATCAGATATTCCATATAAAGATTGATTATATACAGGAACTTTTTTAAGAAAAAACATGCAGCACACGTTGGTTTTGTCGTCACATCATCTGACCAATGAGAATAAAGTGTCGTCATCAAGGTTTCGCAGCCGATTTTGAGCAACTGCAGCGCCTGACCTGTGCGACTGCTCTCGTTTTGCCCTCATGGTACTTTGATGGCACATGTGATCGAAATTAGGCTGCAGCGCTGATCAAAGTTGGACAAACGATCTTAGAATGCATTGTTTTGTAAGGCGGCAGTCGATTTCTTTTGGCGCCGCAAGAAGTCGAACGCACCTATTCACTATTCCTGTAAACAGGGTAATTAAAGCGCTATTCTGAACAAGGCAAGCTAAGACATGCTTTTTTCACTTCCTGCTATTCTGTTTTGTTTGCCATTACTCTGCATTTTAGTGATTTAATCAAATCATTAATTTTCATTTACATCCCTAATGACAACAAAGGCAGCCAAATGAAGAGAGATGAGAGAAGGGCGAATTAGAAAATGTAGGACAATAACCCTTTGAATATAATGGTTTGTACACCATTTGCAAATAGTTATCTCTCCTCCTTGCTTAAAAACCATTTCCTTGTAAACCTCAGAATATATTTGGTAAGGACAAGCAAACATATACAGTACATAACCATTACATACAAAAGATTGAAAAGGTACGGATGTATATACATTGCGGAAACACAGAGAAGAAAAAAAAACAACACATAACTACAGGCATAAAAGAAAACCAACCCTGAGCAGGTCTTCCGGTAGGTCTCCTCCATCATTAATTCCTCTGTTCATGGAGATGAAACGCTCTACTGTGGGCTTGTCCTTTACGTTTGGGTTGTGAAGGCTGGTGTTTAACATGATGATGGCGAAGGACAAAATGTAGCATGTGTCTGCAAAAGCATCACAGTGTTCCTATGACATTCAGCATCTTTCCATCACTGTCATTTAAATATTTCATGCACATGTAAGTCGAATAATTGTGAAGTTACTGAGGGCAAACATGACATGAACATCCAGGGAGGGCATCTAACACATACACAGCAAACACTTAAAGGGTGTGCAGGTTAGCAAGGTGTAAATATTGTGTGTAAACTTGCTAGCATTTACACACAATAAAACGTTTAATGCCCTTTGCCTGGACATTTCCTTTAACCGTGTTGGAAATATAGGCTACTGGTAAATCTAATTTATTTAGAGAAGAATGCATCTGACCAAAATCAATATTTCAAACTCTCAATTTGTGAGCATTATTGTGGAAAGCAGCATTGGTAAAACACAGCTCGTGTTTCTTGGAAATGCTATAAATGCATGCCTGAACAGTGAACACAAACCCACCTGTGGACTGAAAGACCCCCGGGTTGCATTGGCAGTAGCGCTGGGCAAAAGCCTCCATCATTCTGTCGATCTTCTGAGCCTCTCCAGGAAGTCTGAAACTCCAGAGAAACTGCCTGTGTGGAGACAAACATCATAATTAGATTTAAAACTTTTGAATGCTTTTGAATGTTAGCATCACACATACCCAGCTTCATATCTATGGGTTTTTATAGACGGTAGGTTTGTTTGGTAGCTCAAGGAGAGGCCAGGAACTGTGGTTGAAATCCTTTGTGACTATTGTTCAACAAAACAGTTCAAATCTGTGTATAAGGACGTTGAAATGACACAGTTGCATCAACAAAGAGATTTTTATATCAGTTTTGCATTTGTTAATCAGGTAGGTTTAGGGTTGGATTCGGAGTAGGGCATATTTCCAACACAAATACAGAATGAATTTTAGCGACAGTCACAGATATTTCAATGCTGAACTGCAGCAATGCATACCTACTGTATATCGAAATAAAAACGTGTCAGGGTTTACGTATTGAACCTGTGATTTAGCGCCACTCAGTGAATGTGAAACGTGTACTTTTTTTTATGAGACCTGGGGCCTCATTTATAAAGACTTGCGTAGAAACCATCTTTGATTTTATCTAAGAACTTTTCTGATTTGATCGTAAGAGCAATTCAAAGAAAACGAACGTAAGCACAAAATCCATGCGTACGCCAGTCATTCGGTTATAAATCACAAAAGATCGTGGAATTGTGTGCAGCTGAATGTTCCGCCG
>JAUCMT010000068.1:22369211-22389124 GCA_032357475.1 Enteromius thamalakanensis
AAGATTGTCTTTTTTATCTGAAATTCCTTGGCCGTGCGTTGAACTATCTGCAATACCAGGCATTACCACAAGGAAACAGTCGTACGCCAAGCTGGAATCTGACGCGGAGATAAGTACTTTCCCACGTCAAAGACGGTTTTTATAAATCTGTACTTTGATGAGGATTTGGTCGTACGCACACTTTAAGATCAAATCATTGCGTAAGAAAGTTTTATAAATAAGGCCCCTGGAAGAATAAATACTGAGGTTTTTTTTCTGCAGCCAGTTTTACCTGAGAGCCTGAACCAGGTTCAAATCTGTAAATTCATGCAGCTCCACAAAAGCATGAAGGACTTGGATATTGAAGTCATCCCTGTTGAGCAAAGCAAAAATGAGAGTAAGTAGTAAGTTACATTTAGCAGACCCTTTTATTCAAAACAAGTTTAATACACTTAATAGTTCACTCAAAAAGAAAATTCTAGACTAACTTACAAGTATTTATCATAAACAAATGATTTCTGTCTTCAAATTATCTTTGATTTCATTTGTCTTTATAAGCCTTTGGAGTTGGAAGAATTTATTTTCAACAAAGGAATATAAAAATCTCTCCTAATACAAATAGTCTCCTGCACGAGACTTCTTCAAGACAAAGTGGATGTGAGATCATTCAGCACTGCACCATTTGTCAAAGCCTGGCCATTTAACCTCTACAAGCGGAGGATGTGATATCCCTCATGGGGATGATGGCGATCTTGTCCTCTCTACACCCTTTCCCCGGTGATCTGGTGACAGTGCACTCACTGAACAAAGCACTGCAGACCCCTCCCTGCCAGAGGAGCTGAAGTGCTCACAGATACAATCTGATCTGTGTCTTAGAGCCCTGCTCTCCATTTCCTGACTATTCCAGCGGACACACCCAGACCGAAGCAGTAGAGAAAACAAGGAAGCGGTGGGAACGAAAACCAAGATGAGACAAAGGAGAAAAAAAAAAAAAAAAAGAATTGAATTCTTGCGCAGATGCACTAGAGGTTTCCTGGTGAACTGGAATAACACGCATGTTTAAATGACTGAATTTTAGTCCTGTTTGAGTCAACATTCCTTAAATATGAGTCAAATGAGCTTAGAGTCGGGATAAAAGGCTAATCAAAGACAGATGCAGATGGGATTTACAGAACAATCCACATTATCCTGTATCTACATACAAATTAAGAAGATGACAGATTTCCAGGAATTTAGCACAAAGGCCGACTGACAGATTTTAAAGTGCTCCTATTACGGGTTATGAAGGTTCATATTTTTGGAGTCCCAAACAACAGGCTGACACGCATGCAAGGTCAAAAAACACTTGCGTTTTTATTATAATCTGCATTCGTTTTTTTACCTGATTTGTTCAAAGACTCCCAAACAATTCGTTCAATGACTCATTTTTCCAATCCCCTCCAGCGATTGATCGATTTCATTTAAAGCAGCATTTGTGAGCTTTTAATGCTTCAAAAGCAGCACCTAGTGGCAAATAATGATTCTGCATTTTCATTCAGATCAATTTTTTTTTGTATGTGATAAATCGTGGTTAATCTGTTGATAGCACTATGTATAGAAGTAATATAATGCTGCCTACACATTTTAAACCTGAATTTTGGTGCTTCAAATGCAATGGGTAAGCTATATTTTATTTATTCAAATTACATTTAGCTAATGCAAATATGCAACACCAAACGAAAGGACTTTGCAGTCACATTCACCATTGAATGCATGGCATTTTCCAACAGGAGTTTGTGTGATCGGTAATATTTGGTAGGAGGAAAACATTTCCCCACACAGATTTTTCATCATGAATCCACCGCGCTGACCAGCAGAATGCTGTTTGGGAAGAAGCTGACTTCAGTGGGAGTGGAGCTTTGTGTGCATCTCTGCACCACTGACAGTGGACACAAAGGACCTTTGAGACAGCGAAAATTTGCTAATTTCAGCATCTTAAAGAAACAAAGGTCGATAATTCTAACTACCTAAACCTTAAAAAAGAACTTGAACTGGACAAGCATCACTATTACTACTGGGTTCCATCATTTTATTTTTGAGTGAATAGCTCTTTATTTGTCCCAATCCACACACTCACCTCTCTCCCAGATAGTCTCCTATTGCAGTTTTGTTAAGGCCTTCACCCTTGTAAAGGAAGCGTGCAATGTCTTCACTGGTGTTCTTCAGAAGGTCATTTTCAATGAGGAACTGAATCCCCTACAAAAACACATGTATTCAAAGTGTTAACCCTTTAAAAAAAAGAGAAATGATACAGAATCCATGTAGTGAACATGCTTTGATAGACTACTTAATCACCTTTTTGGGGTCCATGTTGAATTTCTTGCGGCCCATTGCCACTTGTTTGTTCCTCTGCATGTTCTTCCTGCAGCGACAATAATGATTTTTAAACATAAATTCCTCATTTTAATGCTTTTTCATAAGGTTTATTTCATATATTTCCAAAAAACACTTTCACACTGCAACCTTTTCATAGTTCCTAGAACTAAAGGAGAAGTAGAGGTTCTTACTTTTTGCTTTCACACCACAGGAACTAGGAATGGTTTTATTCTAAGAACTCTCTTTCGGGAAGTCATTCAGCTTCTACTTCAGAGAAGGATCTAAAACGGTTCTATAGGAACTATCAGTGGTGAAAGTGTACGCTGATTGGAAAACACATTTGAAACACTGGCAACTTGGCAATTTTAAAAAGCCATGTAACAATATTTTCTCAACGGACATGGAAAACAGCAGCAGTTTGTTCTTTTCCCAGCCTCAATACTACCACTGCAAAGAGTCGTTTGAGAATTAGGGCCAGATTGAACCACTGGAAACCATTTTGGCTTTAAAATTTTATTGTCAGGATTCACTAACGACATGCAGTGAAGAATTAGCCCTTAAAAGGCGCGGCCACAGCTATTTTTGCCCCTGACCTTATTGAATATTCGTTTGTAGGAGTTTCCCTTACAGGTTGAAAATTTATAGGAAGTGAGTATTAAAATGAATCATGCATGGAAACTGCATCCTTTCACAATACTTTTTGTGATCAAATATCGCTAAAGTTTTTCGCAAATCTGTAATGGAAATGCAGCTACTCTTAACGCGAATCCCACGACACAAACAGCTCATATTACGGCATCCTCCATTCACCAGCTGTTAAATGCTGCGAATAAAAACATCACGGCCAGCCACTTCGGAGTTCCTGGCTGCTTGTGCAAACACAACCCGGAATAAAAATATTCCTTTTACTTCCATTCGTTTATTTTTAGCCATTGGAATAATTTTTTAAACTCTGCATTCTTCCACTTACAAAACACTGTTTTAAACACTGCGCTGTCAGTTTTCTGGTAATTCACTAATCTGCTTCATTTTGCAGAATTGTACAGTGTGTAAGATGCTAAGATGTTAGTCAGATTTGACCTGACGAATGACACACAAAGGGAGTGCATCAGTGGAAGTGGGTGCGTATGAGTAGTCTGTCAAGGGACGCCCACTCACCTCTCCTCTGTGGAACCCAGGTTCTCGATCTCACTAGTCACCTCGGCTATCTCATCTTTCAGACGCTGTGGGGAGAGGACATGAGATGGTTCAAACCTGAACAGACTACAGAGATAACACCACCACTACAGTGATTGATAAAGATGAGAAATGAAACAAAAAGAAATGCACATTCTGTTGCGTTGTCAGTAAAACAACCCATTTACAATAACCACGTCCTGCAAAGAATGATGAAAGTTTCAACTGCAAGTAATTTTCTGTTTTCGAAGAAAGCGAAATTCAGCACAAAATCAACCAATCAAGATTGGCTTCTATCTTACTGTTTAAACACATACTTATCTCTGCATGATTAATACAACGTGTGAAGGTCTACTAAAAGAGAGTGCTGTGGAGGTCTATGCAGGAGTCCTGTCCCACCTCTCCAAGGCCTGACATTAACGGCTCAAATCTAATTCCAGTGAATCAATCGTTTGCTCTAGACTGCTCGGTTTGATATAAATGTCATTAAAGGATGACAACTGGAGAATGGCCCCAGATTAAAGACTAGAGACATCCAAATTGGATTATTTTACCATGTTTGTAGAGATAAAAGGAGTTAGGATACAGGCCCAATTCTTTTGCCAAGAGTTTAGTGTCAGTCTGGAGCCAGACTGGTTCTGAGGTCACACAATGAAGAGGTTTCCCTCCTCCTATTCATTTTTCCTGTTTAACCACCAACTGTACGGTGGTGAAAATCGCTCAAGTGTTTGTTCTGGTCTGTTTATACGTCTAAAAAAGTTTTGGTTTTCCCAGACGTTTGTCTTCCCAACTCAAGAACAGAACCACTTCACTGTCAGAAGAACTTAACATCTAGAGATGTGTTTTAGAGAGAAATTAAACATTCCCATGGAAAAAAGGAATTTTAAGTAACTATAGTATGTTGTATATTGGAGGTCAGTGCCATGACAGATTGAATCGATTTGGTTGTGTCATAGTAATAAAGCTGAAAATTATCCGTGTTTAGCTCATGCATGAGTGTCCTTTCCTAAACAATTCCACCCTGTTACTGTCAGCTTGAGTCATTTCCTATTTGGACAAATTGTGTTCATATTTAGTGAATTACTAGATTCTACATCATCACCACATATATCACACATACCCTATATTGCCAAAAGACACCCCCTTCTAATAAGATTCATGAGACTTGTGAGACTGTTTGGACAGGAAGCCCTTCTATTGTAACATGACAATGTCTCTGTGTATAAGGCAGTTGTACTAAGGTAGTTTAGGTACGGGGTAGGGATATATGAAGAATACATGATTTATAAGTACTAATAAACAGACAATATACTAATTATGTGCTTGCTAATAAGCAACTAGTTAAATAGTAAGAATTGGTCCCTATACTGAAGTGTTAGCAAAGATTCAATGATTTCAAACTAAAATCCTTCAAACATTACCTTGAAACCAAAGATCCTCTACTAGACATGCAGCTAAAACACTAAGAGCTGGAGCTGAATGATTGATTCACCCCAGTTCTTCATTACCTGAATGTCGTCCAGCAGCTCCTGCTTTCGCCGGCGGATGTTTTCCAGCTCTTTCTGCTCCTCAGGCGTGAGGTCGTCAGGCACTGAGGACAACAAAACAGAAAACATGAAAAAAGCTGTTTTTCTGTCAGCCAAACAACAATCTTCTGATCATTTATTATTAAGAAACAACAACCAGGCCTGGTTTCCTTTTCACATTGTGACGCATTATGATATTAGAATTGGCTGAAGAACACGTTAAGCTGCTTTAAACATGCCAAAAAAGCCCAAAAGAGTAAATAAACAGATCCCCAAATACCTGCAGGTGTCCTAAAGAAGCTCAGACAGATCCAAACGACATTGCACAAATCAAAATTAATCAGCAGACCACCAAACTTGCGTAAATGACACCTTCAGAATCACACAAATGGGCTTGCTGCTCTCTAGCCAGACGCCACAGTGTCCTCACAAACTTTCAGTCCCCATGTGACTGCTAAATCTCACTCACAGTATCCTCCTGTAGCCATGGCAATCCGTCACCGTTTCAAACCCCATCTGTGAGGGTGCTGAAAAATCTCAGCGGGCCAAACCAATCATCTCACAGCAGATAATCCCTCTGAAACATTCGGCTACAAATGAAACTATGGGGAACTGATTTTTCCTACTGTAACAAATACAACTCTTCATGTGGGCTTTCATCACAGTCCATCGAAATCATGAAGAACTTTAAACTGCAAAATAATTCTGCGATGGTGATAAATAACATGGTTATAATAATTGAATTAATTACTGAAACAGACTCAAAACATCTACTTATTTCCATTAAGTAAAAAAGAATGTACTCGTACTGGGTTGACACACTCTAAAAACCTCGGAATAAACACCATCATCATAATCAAAACAAGCATGTGACACTAATACTGCACAACATGAACGAAAGCTGATTTAAAAAGAAACCATGTAAAAACCCTTGCAAGTTCTCAAAGTCAGTGGGAAAGACATGGTGAGCCACTTCACATAGTTCTGTCTTCTGTACTGACGCAGTCTGATGATGGAAAAACCCTCAAGATCATGCAACGTCACAGTTCTGCTTTATTCAGCAACGAACAATGAAATGAGGTGAAGAGAGAGCTCCAAAAACCCACATGAGGAGCATGAATTCACAGTAACGCCACAGGAGGACGGTTCCCACACAGGTTCTTTCCCTCAACTGCCTAAACATCTCCTGGAGTTTTTTTTCTTCTCCTTGGCACAACCACCTCGGACTTCCTCACTAGGGGCTGTAAGATGCAAATGCATGAGTTCCTGTAGATACGCCTTTACAAATGTTATTACTTGACAGTAATTAAAAGCGATTTAGCATAGCTCCAAAACTGATGAATGTGTCAGTCTCAAATTTTAAGGCTGCAGGATCAGAAATGGAGTAATGTGACTGAAACAGTCAGGCTGTTAATCAGAATCACCCACACATTCTACAACACCCCACACACATGAACCTACACACACGGCTATAGTGTCAAGAGCCACAAGCAAAACTTCGCTCTTTCTGTCTCTATCTATCTTATTTTGCAGTGAAATATAAACCATTTTCTGACATGTAACTGATTAGCCACTATATGTAAATAACTAAAAGAGCAATTGCAGGGTAAAACTATTGCCTCTACAATTATAGATGTTTATGATTACGATAATTAACAAAATATAAGAAACACTATTGTGCAATATAAAGGAAATAGCTGAAATTATTGCACATTGGAACAATTAACAAACAGCTGCTACAGTATGTGTCAATATTGCTCAAATACCATTAAGTACTTTCTAGACTAAGAATTCTACAATGTTAAAGACTAATACACACTAATTACTCTATTATCTCCACTATTACATCTTAAAACTAAAAACATCAGTAAAACAGTCCATGTGACATCAGTGGATCAACGTTTTTTGCTGTTTATGTCAAATACGTTAAAGCTTGCGTATATATTGCGTATAGTTGAGATATTCTTGTAAGTCACGGGAGAAGAATGGATAGAGTAAATGATGTTATTTTTGTTTTGTTTGCCTGGGAGGTCTTATGGGTTTGGAACGACATGAGGGTGAGTAATTAATGTTAATTTATTTTGGAAGCCAATGTTTTTAGGTATTAATTAGAAGCCAGATAAATATTGGTCTGTATTAAGAAAACATTTCAACTGCATGGCATAAAATAAGCCTAAAAACATTTTCATTAGTGGTCCCAGACTTTTGGAACCCACTGTAGCCTGTATTCTCAGACCTGTTTAAAACAATATGAATATAAAACATAAAATAATCAAACTAAACCAATTAGTCTCAAAGCAGCATCTCTCATCCTGCATCTCACGCACCAATGTGGAACGACTTATTTCCATTAAGTAAAAACTGGGTAGACACACTCTAAAAACCTCAAAAACATTGAAATAATGACCCTAAAACACGAATACTGCACAAAATGAATGAAAGCTGAAACCATGTAAAAACCCAAGTTCTCAAAGTCAGTGGAAGAGACATGAAACATGAAAACAGAAAATAAACCAAAAGCAGCATCTCTCATCCCGCATCTCACACACCAGTGTTCTAGATTTGTGAAACACAGCTCAGCTGGTTTGATCAGGGTATTATCCAGAACAAGCTCTTCTGCTTATTCACTGACCTAATTATCAAGCGCTTTTCGCTGACATATTTAGCGTGCATGCTCACATCTCCCCTCTGAGTTCAGCTGCTGACAGCAGCAGGAGTTTTTATTGACCTGTTTGTGTGGTCCTTACTTAAAGCCGAAACACTGAAGAGTGTTTTGCTCTGATTGGTTGCTAAAGCAGCTCTACAGTTGTTCAGAGTGAATGGAAAGGTGGAGACGTTCCTAATGGGCAGAGGCACCGTAACCCAGCAAAGAAAACCACAATTACCGAGAGCCTCTTGACATAAACAAGCCCTTGAAGACCCAGCCCGATTTCCATCTTGTCAGAATTGGCGCATGCTTCTTTTCCATCCAGAACTCTCCTCTCGAAGTCAGGAAATTAATAGTCGAGGATCTAACCCAGTTTAGCATGTGCCTATGAGAGCCCAAGGCTCTACAGTAAATCTGGCCATAAATAAGCTCAAGTGCTCTCGATGTAATATGTCATGAAAGAGCTGCAGAAATTGCCCAGACGTACAACGTCTCCAAGTGATGCTGGTTTTACTCCTGATCGCTGTAAGAACCTACTGTAACCGAATTACACTGCTAAGGCAACAGATACTGTATGTGGAAAATGTAGATGCTGACAGACATTTGGGGGACATTTTGGGGATTGGAGCAAGTATATGTAAGATCTCACCAGGAAACTCAGAAGCTCAGGACCAGAGTATAAAAGGTTCTTCTCCAAAGCTTTTAGTACCTCAGCACTTAACTCTTGGTAGCACAAGAGAGACTATGCCTCGAGTGTGCAGTAAATCACTAGGAAAGAATGTGGTGAATGGCAGTTTGGTGGCTCAGTGGGGAGATTTGAAACATCACATCAAGAAGCTTCATGGTTCGAAACTCTAATCCATGGGATATTTCCAGGTGCTTTGGTTTCCCAAACATTTTATACTTGTGATGGGCTTGCTGTGCATCCAGGGCGTCTCCCTGCCTGAGAGCATCCCTGCAACCCTATATAGTACAAGTGGTTTGGAAAACGAATAGTTGGAATGTGGTAAAGGTCTTCTTGCTGGCTTAGTGGCATACTGAAGTAATGGCTTATGTCATCATGGTGGCCAAAAAGGGCTCAACCTTTACTACACCTTAACCTGCTCCATTGTTATTAAAGACATTAATTACAAACAGTTCCAAAACCTGTGAGACCTAT
Organism: Enteromius thamalakanensis; assembly: GCA_032357475.1. Classification (NCBI taxonomy): domain Eukaryota; kingdom Metazoa; phylum Chordata; class Actinopteri; order Cypriniformes; family Cyprinidae; genus Enteromius; species Enteromius thamalakanensis. The sequence continues at coordinate 22,378,054 of JAUCMT010000068.1, forward strand.
ATTCAGAAGATATTTTTGATAAAATCCGAGAGCTTATAGATAGTGACGCAACTACCATGTTCAAGGCCCAAATGGTAGTTAAAATAAATACATGTGACATTAGGCCTTCAACCGTAATTTACAAAGTTACGAGAATACCTTTTTGTGGGCAAAGAAAACAAAAGTAATGACTTTATTCAGCAATTTCCGAATGTTCTCAAAGCTTCATAAAATTAAGATTGAAATACTGACATCATATGGACTATTTTAACGATGTCCTTACTACCTTTCTGGGCCTTGACACCGTGGTGGTTGTGCTACTGTCTATGAAGAGCTCTCAGAGTTCATCAGAAATATCTTCATTTTCATCCCGAAGAAGGTCTTCCAGGTTTGGAACAACACAAGGATGTGTAATTAATGACAAGTTTTTTTTTGAACTAGCCCAACAAATCAATCAACTAATCAACTATTGTCCTTACTTCTCAAATGCAGCCCTGCATATTGTCTTCAGCAGAACCTCGATCTGCTTGGTTTTGAGGGTCACTGTCTCGCCAGCCTGTAAACATTTACTCAACAAATGGTTCATCATCCAAAGGCACATCTGTGTCTCAGTGTGTTTATTGGCAAATATGGTTTATTTGCTTGGTCTGAATAAGTGTTTTACCTCTTTCCCAATATAGGTCCCTTCAAAATTGTACCATTGAGTCCAAACCGTGAAACATTTGCCTCATTGGTGTGAATACTGCTCACCATGTTAAACCTCTGATAGCATGAGTACTCAGAAACACACATTCACTGCATGTATAGGATCATTGTTCAAGGCACAGGACTTTAATGGAGCGAGGACTGGTTCTGACCTGCTGAAAAATACAGAGTCCAGCATTTCCAAGGGCCGCGTGGGACTGCTTGGCAGACGAACACAGAAACAGTGGGCAGATCATTGATCACTCAACTCTATAAAGCCACCACTGCAACTCTCCTCATGATAAATGCCACGATACTTTTCCTCATAGCGCTTTTCTACCTGAGTTTGATTGCTTCAGGAATCTCCTGACAAAACATATTGGTAATAACTATCATTGGCATCGAATACGGCTTGACAGCCTATCACAGAAACTCAATAAATCACATGTTTTCTGTCTTTAAGGTCTTCGTATAAACATGAACAAGTATTTTATTGCTTGTACAGCTCCTCACAGACGTGTAATAAGTTTGTGTATGGATGAAATGAAGCTGATGGTTGGTCAGTGACTGCTAGACGCAGCGGGAAAGGAACAGATGACTGCGATGAGGAGCCACGTGCCTCTAGCATCACATGCTCAATACACACTAATCACCACAGAGAGTCCACCAATGATCCTTCTGAAGGCAATCAAACCACTCAATATATCATATTACACACGTACTGTACATTCATTCTGCAGCAAAGCAAACGTAACAACATACCTGAAACATCACAGTCTCAACATTTCCAAAAACACAGCCAGGAACAGCCGTTTAAGTGTGTAAGCAAACTGACCTGGTTCTGCAATTTTTGGTGATGTCAATGTGTCGTTCTGATACCCGTCCACTTCTGTTTACTCTCTCTTCTTCTTCATTTTCCAAGTTAGCAGCACAACTAGAGACAAACTCGACCCAGACTACATATCCAGGTAAGAAGCGGCAGTCGAGTGTTCAGAACGACAAAACCGAGGAACAGGAAGACACATTTGACATTTTGCTGAAGTCCATGAGTAGACACTCCTCTCCTCTCCTCATCCCACACTCTCTCTCTCTCCCTCTCTCCTCCCTCTGCTCTTATACATCATGCCATCACGAACAAAGAAGCCCCATCTAGTGGTCACTCTCTAGTCTTTCTTGCAATTACTCCTAATGTTTTCACCCCATTTTTTTCTACATCCAGCAGAAGAACTCGAACCAGGAGGGATCCCGTTACTTGGCTTATATCAGTTATTCCAGTGCCAGCCAAAGGACATTGAGAACAATGAGTTTTGTTTTTTTTCTTTGCCTCATATTGCCATTCTGGTGCACATTAAACATTTAAGACATACAATCTGACCAACCACAGTTTGCTTGATTTAGGTGTACATTAAACTCTCTTAAATATTCATGAATATTCTGCAATGTTGCCATGTGCATATGACTAGGGCAAGCAGAGGAGAACATGTCATCGGTCTCACTCAGGCAAGTAAGTCACATTCACGTCACTCACTCATACTATTTGTAGTGTAAATGTAATGCTGACGTAGTTCAAACAAAGCATGACATTGTCTATATAAAGGTCATGGGTTTAATTTCAATTGTAAGTCCCTATAATTGTATTTGGACACTAAAAACAGAGCATCAGTTAACATTAACCTTTTTCTACATAGATCAAATGCAACATTCTATGTAATTTTACAATAAAATCCTTTTTTTGTACGCTTATGTTTTTTATTTCATGTCCATTGCATTACTATTATTTTTTATATTTGTGTATTTGACACATAGCACCTTCTATAAACCTGTCTGGCTTGTCAATCCCAGTAAATAAAGAGAAATGTTTTAAAAAATTTGGTATATTAACAAATGAATGAATCGGTTATTAATTTTGTTATTTACAGTAAAGTTCTGGTATCTACAGCTTTGCTTTTAAACGTGTAACTTATGTCAATATCAATCAAGTTTTCTTTTTATATCTTCACAGTGGGCCTGTAGCTCATCGACACAGAGAAGCTTAATAAGAACATGATCAATATGCCAGCTTATAAAGGCCTGAGATCATCTTTAAATGTGTTTTTCTGGAATCCGTCAGCTTCAGTGTGTCCTGAGAGGGTCATAAATCAGTGAAGGGCAGACCTCCAGAGAGATGACACATTTCTGTGTCATACACACTCTTGTTCAACATCACACGACTCACATGAGCGAGTGAAAGCCAGGGAATCAGAGCAGCAGACATAAGCCAAAAATAACACCAACAGACTGTTTCAAGCCGTACACGAAGAATGCAGACAGCCTTATTTTTATCATTAGCCTAGCTAAACAATCATGGGGCGGCGGAGGATTTAGCTACAGATCTGCGCGGGGCCGCTGCGCTGAGCAAACATCCTGAACCTCTGCAGAATAAACATCCTGCCGTTTATGTGAACAAATGAAAGCGCGCGGGAGAAATCTGATGAGTAAACACCACATATGACTGTAGACCCAGAATGATGATTATCATGGGAATCTCTTAATGTTACGTTCTTTTATATATTCTTCACAATCAAATCTACATTCCCAATTCTACCATAAAAAAACTACCTTATTAACTATAAGCAGCAAATTAGCGGTTTATTGAAGCAAAAGTCATTAATAATGGGTTGTAAAAAGCAAGAATTGGACCTTAAAATAAGTGTATAGCACACAAACAATGGTAACTTAATCTGAAATGCATAAAAGCTGATATTAATGTGAGTTAATGAGAATATAAGTGTCATTCTGTTGACAGTTAAGCTTTATGTGAAGCTTGCTTTCATGCTAAAGCTGTAAAGAGTAAAACATATAATAGGAAGTCTGAGGAAAAAGAAGAAAGCTTGTAGTTTTGTTAGCATCCTAGATAATAAAGTCATTGACTAGCCTATGTTTGCATGCAATAATAATGAGATTTGGGCGGTATCGTCACTAAACATTACCTCTATTCAAACTGAAGCGATTAAGCTCATAAGTGCAGTAACCAGAATCATAATAGCGTGTGTTACCTATACTGATTTAAATCATAATGAGCAGGTAAGCAAACACCTTAAACTGCATTACTATTGCCTCTCTCGCCAAAGTACACTAGTGCTCAAATGTACGTGGATGATGTGTTTTATTTACACAGTATCATGGCATTTTGTAATATTCCATTATTCCATGCACCACTCCACCACAGTTTGCTCCTCATCCAGAGAGGAAACAAACAACATGAGAGCAGAGCAGACAATGACCTTTCACAGTCCCCGATAACACCCAATACATCCACAGACGTCCATCACTGTGCTGAACACTGGGTTATGTGAGGCAGCAACTGCAGTAAAACTAACAATTAAAGGGTTAATTCACACCAAAATGTTAAAAATGTTGACATTTTGTTAATTACTCACCCTCATGTCATTACAAACCCTTAAGACATCCCATAAGTTCATCTTCAGAACACAAATTAAGATATTTTTTGATGAAATCAGAGTCCTCTGACCCTCCATAGACACTACTGAAATGATTCAGATCCAGAAATGTAGTAAAACCATCAGTGGCTCAACTTTACTCAGACGTAACTCAGAAAAGAAGAATGGTTGAGTAAATTATGATATTTTTATCTTATTAGCACAAAAAAAGTATTCTCCTAGCATCACAAAACTACAGCTGATAAACTGTATCACATGGACTATTTTACAGATATACATTTCTGGATCATTTCTTAATTTGTGTTTTGAAGATGAACGAAGGTCTTGCTGGTTTGGAAAGACATGAGGGTGAGCAATTAATGACACAACTTTCATTTAGGTGTATAATAACCCTTTAAATGTGAGTGACTATGTCATGTCATAATTCCTTATGGCATGTCAACACCTTGCTGCTACACAGACTTCCTGCAAACATGATTTTATAAACTGAGGGGGTGAACGGTTGGATTGATTCGAAGTCAAGAACATATCACGGATGCTTGCTGTCCACGTACCACTATAAACATCTATAACCTGCATATGATAGCAACACAAAAACAGTCAACATCTCGCATGCCCTTTACTTGCTTAATACAGCACATGTGACAGGAAGTCACGTGACCGCAGCGGTCACACAGATAATCTACAGTGCAAAGACAGGAAACCAAGCAGAGCGGAGCTGAGCAAATAAAAAACAAGTTCACCCCATTTGACATCGTAGCTTGAATAACTCAAGCCAAAAGCTAATAATATTAATCAGCACTGCGTCTCCCATGATCCTCAGCTGCATTAAGATTTAAAGGGCAGTGACTTTTGCCTGCCAGAGTTCAGTTTAAGGTGACATTTCCTGTCGAGGCTCTTTCTCAAGTGGCGGTTTAGATAGCCCACACCCTTGCTATGGAAAGAGCTCTAACCAGATGCACTTTTCAACACCCAGGCATGTTGCAATATGTAATTACAAGTATAAAAATATGCTGTTCAAACTTTGGGACCTGAAATATATAGATATTCAATATAATATACTGGTGATCTGTTAAACAGATGAATATTAAAACCATTTAATACTTTTTGTATAGTTAAATAAATTATAAATAGGTGGGGTAAAATCACATTTAGGCCTATTCATTTAGCAGTAATTATAATTATATATTAGTAATATCATGTAACAATTGTAATTATAAATTAGTAATCTTCTTAATATTCTTGAAATATTTTTAATGTATCGTTTTCTTTTTACTGTTTTAAGTGTGTACACAAGAAAGGCTCAAACTAAATCGCATGTTGTTGTTTGTGACTGGGCCAAAACTCATTCTGTTTAACGTGTTTTCTTCCTTTGTGACTGGTTCTTGAAAAACTTGAAAAGTTAGGGATATTTTCACGTTCAGCATTCTCCCAAAAAACATCCCAACCCCCTTCGCTGAGCCCAGACAGCTGGGAAACATTCTTCAGACAACAAGTGTTACAAACACACACGGCTGCAGCATGTTACAACAGACTAATAAACCTTCAAGAAAAATGCTGCTTAAAAAGCAGGGAATTCAAAGAGAAATCATATATTTCACGTATTCGGTGGTATGCTGAATATTGCCTCAGACTTGAGGAGTCTGGACAGGTTACAGCCTGTTTGAGACACACACTTGGAAGACAGACACATTAAACATCACAAGAAAATATGCAGGAAAGACAGAAGACTCAGGATTACTAGAAGCGAGGACACACATGCATAAACAAACTTTCTACAGTAATAAAGCACAAGTAGCTGAAAGCATCTCAGTGGAGGCATTTGCACAATACCAGAGAACAACAAGAGGATTATGAAACAATAAAACACATTCATTCCTCTATAAAACCAGTGAGGCCTTTATTCACAATGAATAATTCACAACATAGCTGCATACTCCACTAAGAAAAGATGATGGACAGTTCACATGAGGGAGTATTGTTGTCTCCAGAACCCCTGAGCTGACAGTATTACTACACATCCTGAGTAATAGCCTATAAATGGGTTTTAACCACCCTCAGAGTACTTTTTTGTTGTTATTGTTTTGAGCATGCGAACTATGTACTGTAAAATGTTGTTTGTTTATTTATTTATTCAAAGCATGTTTGTTCCCAACTAAATAAAAACAAAAACATTGTGGACATTCATTTACACAAACTCTAACTTTTAAAGGAGTTAGAGCGCTAAATAGTTAAACAAACGTCAACTGAATTTCAGTGCAACGTTATCCCAAAACAGAGATCCGCGGCGCAGCGCGTTCAAACGCGTTTAATGAAGAGTAACTTTGGCAAAAGTAACAGCTGCCGATAGTCAGTCACTCACCGACACCGTCCTCGGATTTCAGCACCATCTCCCTTTCTGTAGTCACTCGATACGGTAAAATAAACCAAAAGAAATCTCGCTTTACAACACAACTTCACCGTCAACTTTCGAGAACAGAATCGGGTATTTTACATTTAGTCTAGAGCGGAAAGATTGCGGTCGAGGAAGGGTGTTCGTGCGTGAACGGGGGAGTGTCTTTAACCGTAACCGGCCAATCCCTAGCGCGGACGGAGAGGACAAGCGAGTGACTCTACGCCGCTTCCGAAACGGGCTGTGTCTCAAATCCTGGATCAGTCACTCGCTGGGAAGTGAGTAGCGCGGGAAGAGGTGGAGATTTTGTAGGATTGCCAAAACACGCTTAAATTCGAGCGCGAATGAATCTGAAATTAAGCGTGTGTTTGTAAATATTCTCAAGAGATAATCGTGACAGCGCACAATAATTTGCCTCACGTTTACATTCGCTTGTGGGAGTAAATCCTAGAAACAAACTGTAGGCTACTTCATGAATATTCACAAAAACGCCACCTTTCCTAAAGACTGCCAAACTTCCAAGAAGACAGCACTTACATTATTTAAAACGAATTAAGGCTGTATAAGAAATAATGTCGTAATTACAATGTTAAATTTTAATTTAGCAGATCCAGCAGATACTATAACTTTTCTGCTAAAACTCTCACATGGCTTATTAACATCATTGGTCCACAGAGCATAAACAAAAACATGTTTATTAACAAATGATAATAATACAACTTAAATCTGTTTAACATCTGTTTTAACAGAAACCAAATCTTTGATAAGGTTATCATGTCAATCATCACATTTCGGGAGTGATTCTTGCATTAGTACACCCAAAACAATACCGTAATTTAAGAGCTTCTACCTGTCACTTCCCAAAACTTTCAGTGTGCACTCTATAGAGCCATTTACAGTCATTCAAGTGTGTCACACCCAACAGCAGCCCTAGTAAACACACCACGACAGACTTACACTAATGGCTGATTCTGATGGACATAATTAACAAGTTCTTACTTCAAAAAGAACACAAATATTTTAGAGGGTTTTGAGATGTTCAGATTAAGAGCTCAAATACAATGCCTTAAAATGCTGTCTAGATAGGCAGCTTACTAGGGTTTGGGACAAAGCCGCAGTATTGAGTTTCGCCTCCACACCCTGGCTGTGAGGAGTGTGTGTGTAGGTGGGGGCAGGGAAACTGAATGACGAACACCGGCAGAGAACAGCCCTGAACATGTGTTTGTGTGTGGCCCTTAGCTGAGAGCTACATAAAACAGATAACACCTTATCGGCTATTAAGTGTACAAGGTGCACAGTGCAGAATAAATCCCTTTTTATATCTGCTATAGGTTTACTTGTAGCCATACAGTTGCACATTTATACCTATAAACTAAACTCTAGGTATAAAGGTAGAAATTAATTAGATTCATCATATGCTAAAAAAAGAAGGGTGTGCACTACAAAACCAGGAGATTCGGGATAGTTTCTTTATGTAATTCACACCACACCTGTTGAGTTATCTATGGGTTTGGATAATTGGAAATTGACTTTTTTTTCTTGTTTACTGCAACGGTTTCATACATCCAGCCATCATGATGAGCACAGAGATTAGTGTACGAAATAATGTTGCCACGGCCTGTTTGAGATAAAATCTAAAGTTTTTGTAGACTCATGTTAAGGTGAGAAGAATTTTTGGTTTCATAATAAATAAAGACATAACAATGATAGAGGAAAGCTCTTTAGCCTAAGTGTTTACAGAAACAAAAACTGAAGGGAAAAAAAGCTTGTGTAAGAAAGAAGTTTACTTTAGCATGAGTTATTATTTCGGAAATAATATACTTTAAAAGAATATACTTAAGTGTTAAATTAATTTTAATTGCAATTATAGTTCACATTTATTAAATGCAATTATTTGAACTTAAGACTGCTTCTTTTTATCCACTTAAGTACATATGTTAACTGCAATTAGTGAAAATGTATTATTGTTAACATTTATATTAAATGCAATTATTGCATTAAGATTTAATTCCAAACATTTTATTCATAGTTCACATTTATGTTAAATGCAATTATTTGAATCTAAGACAGCTTATTTTATCCACTTAAGTACATATATGTAATTTTATAATTGCTTATATTGTCATTATCTTTCAAAAGACTGTTGAGGGCACTGATAAGCATTAACTAAGCGGTCATTTCTACTGAAAGTTGTTTTCACAGATTAAGATGCAATTAAGTGCATTTAAAATGCATTAAATTAAAATTTTATATAAAATATCGCACTTTAAAATAAAAAAATAATCAATTACAATGTGCTTAGCATTTTAGTCAACACATCAAAACAACACCAATATGTACTTCCTTCAATTCACATCAAAACATTGATATATTCAATATAATTAAATTATACTTATTATATTTAAACATAATTATTCAAATGTAGACATATAGGAATGAAGTTCATTAAAATTGAATTGTACTTCGAAGTACAGTACAAGCGCATATTTGATACAGTTAAGCACAGCCCATAGGCTAGAGAGCATTCCTGTCTAGTTTAACAGATATCACGGCTGTGTCCTGGTCTAACAACGCGTCCTTTGTCCAGCGGTGCTGTCCTGCATATGAAGAATGTCAATGCGTCAACTGACCTACATACGTCAAATTTACAAGACAAGAAGTCCTTGTTTTCAGATGCCAGGTCAAGTTTTACACAAAGCGAACTTTCAAACTATTATTTAATAAAGAATTATGCAGTCTATTCGACATGCAAACTAGATGAAGATATGCGGTCTATAAATCTGATTTATGTAAATATTATGTGAAAGTCAAATAGACATGATTTGTTTCCAAATGCTTCCATGCCTACTGCTATTGTGTAAAATGCATAAATTTTTTATACATTTTCTAAATAAAATGTGATGCTTCCACCCATTTCATCTTTCACAAAGTGAATATCTCATAGTTTAAATGATCTCTAAGTCTAAGTCACACCTCTTCTCAATTAGCCACATGATCAAGAGTTATGCAGACTATTTTAAAAAGGAACGGCTTTGTAAATGTGATTGCTGGCTGCTTAACATAGCAGCACAAACAGAGCTATTTGTGGAATGTTGTTTTTCCTTGTATTGTTTCTCATGGCGGTGTTGGGAAGACTGGAATGTGGCTGTGGGAACGAGGGCCAGCTATGTCATTGTGCGCTCTCACACAGATCGAATCCAGCATCTACCTCCTGCATGGCCATCAGACAGCCATTAGAAAGCACGCATGAAACAAAACAGCTGACAACTGCCATCAACTTCCATAGTATTTACTTTTTTAATCAGTGGCTCCCATTAACTGTGTTTAACCATTCTTTAAAATAGCTTATTTGTGTACTCAATCTTAAACAACAACAACAACCTTTCATATTAAATCATTTTGTCAATTTTTTTGACAGTTGACAAGGACAAAACTTTCAGTCTATTAAAGCGTGCAAATACACTGCAATCACAGGCCAAAATCTGCATGAAGAGTGACCTCTGCTGGCTCTTCCTGGAAACTTACGACACAGAATGAAACGACAGATCCAGTTTCAAAGAAGCTTTGAGAAGTCGTTTGCCCTACTGGTCTCTCGTGAAAGTGCGAATAAATAGTACTCCACATAAAATTAAAATCCATGCTACACATATGCAAAAATAAATTTTGACGCGTTTATGATACGCAACGGTTCAGAATACAGGTGTGGTGAAGAAGCGTATTATTTGTAAAAAAATAAAAAATTAAAAAACGCCTGTAAAGTTGCCTAAACTTATGACGCATTTTATATTGTCCTACATTTGAAGGATATATTAGAATTAACTTAGCAAATAATGCAAATAACAACTGCATAAGCAAATAACATGTATCAAAGACTACATTTTTGCCATATTTCATTAGCATACAGTGAATTTCCTAACCCATGTTTGACACTGATAGGAAATCAATTGTAGTAAAGGTTATTTTGTGGCCACTAGAGCCTCAGTAATCCACTAAGTCCTGGATTTGGCTCTCCAGCTGGTTCCTCTCAGTTTCTAACCTTATTGAGAGATTAAAGCAGTGGGCATTTCCTGGCAAGGACCCCATAGCTGATGGAAAAAAGCCCCACTTTAGGACATAGACCCCACACATTTACTACATATCTACTGTCAAAAAAAGTCCATTCCTGGCCAGATGAGACAAGTTTTGGTTCTATTTCTTGCAGCATCACCAGGAAAACCTTTCCAGATGAGTTTGCTTCTGTTATACAGCAACAACAAAAACAGAGATTACTCATTTTTCTCCTCATAACATTGGAATTAAATGTTCATCAAGGCACAAGAGGTCGGCTCTAAACGATGATGATAATGAGTACCTCCCAAATGTATTCAGTGGGGCAAACGGCCAACATGGCACATCTTCAAGCACTGTTCATCACTGGACTCTAAAGGACATGCAAGTTCATGACCTGAAAATTACTAGAAGACGGGCATATTATTCATACACTTTTAAGTCAAGTCAAGTCAAATCACTTTTATTTATATAGCGCTTTTAACAATACAGATTGTAGCAAAGCACTGAACATTATCAAATAGAACAA
>JAUCMT010000068.1:22389958-22400283 GCA_032357475.1 Enteromius thamalakanensis
AACCAAAACAGACAGGACTAGACCAAAAACCACAAAGACACGGGGGAGCACAAGACAGACAGGGGCAGAATGTTACACTTATCATAATGAAAAAAATGCACTTCACAAAATCCACTCCTAAAGCTACGCAGTAGTGTTAACAAATGCAAAACTGATGTTAAAAGGCATTTTTTGCATACAACGTGCCATTTTAACGTCCTCTTATGCATAGTTACACAGGATTCGAACCAGAGCTCCTTGCCTCTTGAGTGAAATATGCTCTTAATTTCTTTTGGCAGTGAAATGTACTTGTTGGTACATATTTCTTGTATTGCTAAAAGTGCACCAATGTACATTTACAGTATGTCACAAGACCAGGTAGCATAAGCATCAGAAGGATGCGTTCATTATGCAAACATTCAGTAGGTGGACCCGCTTTGAAACAGCAACGTTACTTGGTTTATTTGCAGATGTGTGACAATTCAACTTTGTCCAAATGAACAATGAGGCTAGGCCATCTTGACTAATAGATTTATGTATAGCGAATGCTACGGTTAAGATCTGGAAATATCCACCTCTTCCACAACCCCCTGTGTTTTTGCAGCAGAGTAATGAGCCCTTCTCTTATTCTGTTCCCAGAGTTCCCGCCTCCAGCTGTCTCCAAACAAAAATCAAAGCGCAGGGAACAATTTCCATGTCACACAGTGGACAGCAGCTATAATTTGAAAGCACCTGCTCCGAGCTGAAGTACACAGTGATATCAATCTCCTAATAACCTTCAGGATCAATTAAAACAACTCAATCATGGGATTCATTAACGTGTTCATCATCACTGCATCAGTTAGCTGGAGGTTGTCATGGTTTTGGGGGGAAAACATTCACAGAATAAGCTAAATTAATGCCTTGTCAGTTGTAAACTTTTAAAATGGACTAGTTTACCCATGATAAGGAGGAGACACTTTATTTTAAACAGTTACATCGGCAGTGACTAAGTGTATGAAATTGTGATCCAGCCATTAGATGAGTCATACAAGACTCTCTGACAGCATTCACACATTAGTTCCAACCCACTGCCGTCATTTGTTTAAGTTGGGAGTTTAGCAACATGAACTCACATGAACTAACACCACCAGATGACGACATTTACGAACAAAGCTTCACCTCCCAACACGACAGGAACAAACCCCCAGTGGTCCTCTGTACAATGACATCACACCAGCTGAACCTACAAACCGGAGTATTCAAGTTCAGAAATTCCTGTCTCATAACCACACACAGTCTTTCTTCTGACTCAACATAGTGACACGATCCTAGAATCTCTTCCTTAATCTAGACGCCTAGAGAGCACGCTTACTGGAAATAACTCTGGGCCAATATGTCCTCACCAAATACCTACTGCACACAACAAACCTGCGCCTTTTGAAGAATGTGGTTTTGCTGTACCGCTGTGAGTCCCTGTGTAATTAATTTCCACATTCTTGGTGAGGTACTACAACCAAACCCACAATCATGAACTGAGTTTAATTTAAGACACGGAAAAGGGAACTGTTAGGCTAACATTACCAGGTAACATACAGTAACTAATGTTACAGAAGAGCTGAAGAGTCAGTGTTGCTATTTAATGATACATTAGAGTCTTTAAAATCCTGTTCGATTTGTTTACATCACAGTGGACTGAGTAGATCAAGCCTTCATAAGTACACACTTGCATTTTCATCATCACGATGCACTTTTTAAAACAAAACATGCTAATTAAACATGCACATGTTTTGAGTCATCTTGGAGCTTGTTGGTATGGTTAAAAGCTTACAACTTTTTTTTTTAAATTCCCAACATAGTAAAGGAAATGTACAGTATTAATTGAGCTGTTGAAAACATCAATTAAAATGTTAGTAATAAAAATGTTAAATATCGATAATTGTAAACACACATTTAGGTTGTATTTATGAGTTAAACCCACATTAATGCTGCCACAATGTTGTTATTATAAGTGAGAAACTCAAAATGTTATGAATCTGAAAATGTGATAAAAAACTTCAGATGCATTAGACTGATTGTATTTTTTCCTCTACAACAAAACTTTCGTTACATATATTGTATAACTGCCAATGAATATATAATGATTCAGTTTACATCACATCATAAAATCATGACAAAAAAGCAAAAATATGATGCACATTCTTTAAGTACATCATATTAAATCAACATCTTTTTCAATGAAAGTGATTTGAATTCATGCTGATATGATAATTACTACACAATACTTGAATGCGCTAACAGATTTAATGTATGACATTTTGAATGAAGAACTAAATGGTTTCCACGCCCTTTGAAGTACGCTTCAACATATATTTATAAAGCAGCATATAATTGAAATAATGCACTTTAAAAGAATATGAAATAACAACATATTAAATGCAATTAGATTAATATTTTATTCAACACATCGTAATAAATGCACTGCCAACTTGTAGCCAACTGCACTGTAACTTTCAGAATGCTCTGAGGTAGTTCTAGCCCCCAGGTGATTTATCTCCATAGATGTTGTGTTCGCCTGTTTCTAGTTAATTTATGTATAAGTATAAAATTGCTTCAGTTCATTAAATGTTCAATTTACCAGTTTGGTAAAATAGAAGTATTTTATTAAATACATAATGCATTTGTAGTGTACTTACAGGAGCATTAAATAATTATATTTCAAATATATTTTAGCATTTTTCACAACGGTTCAAATGCAGTTTTTTAATATACTTTTGAACGATAATTCAATATAGCGAAACACGTTGAACGAATGGGGGCAGGATCTTTTGAGGTTTACAAAGGAAAGCAAAAGCATTGTTCAGTAGAATCAACAAGGCAAGTGTAGTCCACACGACTTCCTAGTCTCCTGTTATTCTTCAAAATATCTGCCTTCTGCTCGTTTTTAGGTGAACTGCTAACTGCAAATTGAAATACAGAAACAATGACACTAACACTTATACAAAGATTAAGTTTGTGATCTTGAGGCTTTTGGCGAAGACTCTCCTGGACTCTCTTGAGCTCTGCGTCTGAGGGATTACATCTGCCTGTAGTCCTTAATGACATTAACTGATCTCTCAGCTCCAGTCTGTGTGACTAAAGATCCTGTAAGCTGACCAGAAACTCCTTCCCTCTGCTTTGACACACTGATTCAAATGCATACAAATACTATTGCACTCCACATGAAGGTTGGACACTTGTCTCTTATACTATATATGATAGGTGACTGAGCAACCAATGCCTTGACAATGCTGCTTATTGGTCCAGGTAAAAAGAGCCCACCTCCAAGTCTGTATGAAATTCTGGTCTCATATATCCTTCCTTCTGTACAAGACAGTTGGAATTGTTCTCATTTTACCAATCACCAGTCAATTTTCTTTTGCATAAAGCAACAGCACAATGCTAGCAGTAGTAATTATGATAACAATGCCTCTGTTAAAGAGAATCAATAGAAAATATATTGGTCAAGATTACAATGCCTAAAAGATGAGACAGCTCTTACCTGAAACACTCCTTGGTAACGTTGGACACAAGAAAGCTTGAAAACTGGACACACACAATTCACTAACACTCCCCATGTTCTCAGGACGAATGTTTCTTTTGCTCTGTGTTTATTGTTTTTCTACCGTCCTCAGTTTAAGCATGCGGGTCCAGCTACGCACGCACAAACCAGCCTGCCTGTCATGCCTCAGTGTCTCAAAGCATTTGCTCTGTAGTCCACAGGTCTCGTCTTCTTCCTCTTTAGGTCGTCATATTTGTGTATGCGTTTTTGCCTTGCTTAATAATCTCAACTTCTCTTTGACACTTTCAGTACTTCATTATGTAGTCTGCGCGTTTGTTTCCTCTTTCTCAACTTGCAGTAAGAACTGTGACGATTCTGTTTCCCTCTCGCTGCTAATAATGTCTCGCTCCACTTCTCTGCTCCTAATCTGCTTCTTTCTCTCACACACACAGCTGACTCTTAGATCCTCTGAAGTCAAACACAAAAGAAAAAAAGACAAACACCAAATTAAAATGATGTCTTTTTTTTCTAAATCAAGATTTTTCAGTTAAAATTTAATTGATCACATGTCCATTTTAGAAGTGTACATTACAGTCGTCCTTTGAAAAGCTATTTAGTGAACATCTTATTAATGCACACTGAAATTACTTTTCCAGGTCATGTGGGCTACTGGGTAATCAGAACTAAGAGAGAAATGGGCATCTGATTGATCCAATCACAAGCTCACAATCATGAGACCACACCCCGTTTTTAAAGCATCAAATAACTAGTTTAAAGCAAACACTTGAACATACAGTACATCGGCATGGTAATAACTACCTACAATGATGGAAACTAATCTAAAATATTAGATTACATGGAGAGGGCGGGGTTTATAACCTATAGTGCAGCCAGTCACTTGGGGGCGATCAAACACGCAACGGCTTCCCTTCTCAATACTTGTACGGCACACCCGGGTCAAACTCAGTTTGACACAATGACATCATCATCAGATGGCACAGCTGGTTGGTTCTTATGAATCAACAGCCAGTGAGCTTGCTGCTATACATTCAAATACTTGTCCAGTGCTTGCCATAGGAGTTGCAACATGCTTCAGAAGCCCTCCTATTTCCCCAGCTCCACCTGTATAGATCTGCCACACGGTCATTGATATATGCTGTGTTATATGTGCAGCAGCAGTATTTCTAACAAGCTCACAGCTGCAAGTGAATATATTGGCGGTAGCGGGTGTGGTAATCAATAAGCTGCTGGTTTGTTGTTTTATAGATTATTTGTAATTAGGCACTTAAAAAAACACATATGGAAACAGATTTTGCACACTTGTCTGTCAGAGCTATTTCCTTCCTTTCATTTTTTTTAAGGGAGACATAAACATTCAGAAAAATATAACGTAACAAATGGATTGATCAATAGTTGATCTCTTCATTGAACAACTGTGCCTATCATTAGCTGCAAATAATAATAATCACATGCCTCGACCAATTAGCTTTCAGCATGACAGCTGTATTTCTGTCAGCCACAGTCAGGGAGTGAAAGTCCCCCAGACCAACTGCTACTTAAAAAGTTAGTTCAAATCTATAGCCCAGTCACTTTTCAGGGGGGAATCCTTGTTTTTTGGGAGGTTCCCCTGATAAAAGTCTCAATCCAGGGACTAAATATAACGTTATTTGATTTGCTTCAACCCATGGAAAGCGTTCTAAAGTATCCCAATTCCACGGGAAACCTGCAAACTTGGCAATACTGAGTGAGAGAGATGCTGGGGGACAAATGTCTCATGCGCAAACTGCAAAGTCAGGGACTGAAAATGCTGCAGCTGCACATCAAACACGTCACAGGACAGCACTGCTCTTTCTGTCAGCTCAGCATCTCTTCTTCACATCTGACTGTCACTTCCTTTTGAGCTGTCGTTTATTCAGCAACTCTGAAGACAATCTAACAACCAGGCAAAAGTACACGCATAAACCACACCTACTCAAATTCTGAAGCAGCTCTTTAGAGGTCAAACAAGGGTTCTCACATTCAACTTGAACTCAAGAATGTCCACTATTTATTATTATTTTCAATATTTTTATTTCACTATGACAGTTCAGTTGACACTAAATCTACACTGAACTTCCCTGTAAACTTACCACCCATAGTCCTTTTTTTAGTAAAAACCATTTTACAATTTCAGCTCTAAATAGCTATAATTATCTAATTTAATTTTGTAGTTATGATTATAGCCAGGAAATACATCACAATGGAAATACACACACACCATGCACATTTATAAATTGCAATAGCACATTCTTATCAAGTCAGGAAAAAAAAAGCAGGAAAGCAGGAATAATAACATTAATATCCATGTAGTAATAATTTCCATCTTTCCTTTCAGGATGCTGATTTTTCAGAAAATGCTGCTGAAATTCAAAACAGGAGACTTAAATGATGCTACATTGTCGCCCCTCAAAGGTCATCAAGTGCAATGACATCAAAAATCTGCTGGTTACAGCTAAACTCTGTAGGACAGTGTGTATTTGGAGAAGAACTAAAGACTGATTTAAGTATTTTAGTGAAGAAATGATCCAAGCCCCTCTTCATGAGCTGAAGAGAGATGATAGGGTACAATGGGAATATTGTGTTAAAAGAAAGTTTTTTAATTCATACTATCATATTATTCAAAGAATGAATATTCCTGTTTTCCTCCTACAATATGTAGGGCTGGGTAATCGAAGTTGATACTTTTTAAGTACCGATCGGAAATCGTCTTGTTGTTCGGTACCCATTTTCGATCCCTAAAGTGGTTAATCTCATCAACATTAACATGTTAGACATTAACGTCTTGTCTCACTAATTGAGGACAAAAATACAGCAGGCTACATGAAGAACATCTTCAGAACAGCTCTGTGAGTTACCTCAAGAGCATTTTACCATTTCATTTGAGTACATCTATTGTCATATCATATACACACAGAACTGTAAAGGTATTCCTGGCAAGCCATTAAAATAAATTTTGGTTTGGACATGGCAGCCCAAATATATTACTATTGTTCAGTAGAATGTACTGTAGGCTACTACAACAATTATTATAACAGTATACCTTTAGTGTTTTAAACTGTAATATAAAATCCCCTTTACTTTCCAACAATAAAAATAAATCTTGATGAATTAAAAAGACAAATGTTTTATGCCTTATAAAAAATTAAACCCAAAATTTTCAGAGGAGAAAAAAATTATAAGGCTATTGTAAGGCTATTGTATGACTGATTTCATAAAACTGGTATCGAGGCAGTGTTAAGGAACCAGTATCGAACTCAAGGTATCAGTATAGAAAATTTTTAAATGATACCCTACTCCTTTGTCAGCATTAGTGTTTTTGGGGCACCTTTAATGATTTTTACCCCAAATACTACGCTTGTAGTCTTTTATCTCACAATGTTTGTGTTACTTTCTGACACTTATCTCCTGCATTTTAACCATTAATAATTCTAATCTAATAGTGCTGAAGAAGCCAACATGTAGTATGACTGCCTTAAAATTAATTAATTCTTCAAGCACTCTCAGGTTTCTACTTAATTAAATGAATTTAAACTATAACCCAACATCCTGTTTTCCACCTCAATTTAAATTCAGGAACCGTGTAGGAATTTCAAAGGTGTTTTGAAGGCACAGCACACAAACTGCTTGGAAATTAGCAGCTACAGAGTGTTTCTCTCCGAAGCTCTGCAGTGCTAAAGCACCTCCTACGCAGCCTCCTGTCCTCCTCACACACAGAGAGAGAGCACACCATCCAACATTCTGCCAGGCCTTCATCAAACTATAACTCTAGATGATTTTATTCACCTTCATACTTTACTTCTAGGATGCATAGCGTCTGATCTCATCTAATGTAAGTTAAAAAAACATCACTGCACAGACACAACAAATGAATGCATGCTTGGAGCAATGTCACGGTGAGTACATGATCACAGGATGTTCATGTTTATATATATATATATATATATACTGTATATATATATACTGTATATATGAGGACAATGTTCATAAGTTCATGGAGCTGTTAAATGTGGCGTGGAGTCTACAGGCTTGTGTTTGTGAGTCCACAATGTGTCGTGTTGAACTGGAGTGTTGTTTCGTGTGGGAGGAAGAGAGCTCTTGGGTGGCCAGAGCTTCACGCTTTCGGCCCACAACAGTTCAGATACCTACAGAATCAGCTCAGAAACTCTCACTGGTGCTGGTTTAGATCTTACATGAAGGTCAAGCATCTTCCAGCAGGGTAGGTCTCCTGGTCTTAAAGCCTGTGCATTCAAGAGATAAGCTTGAGTCAGTTTCAACACTGAGATGATCTGAGATTGTGTCGAGTATTGAGTTGCAAACACTGACCTCAAAACAGACAGAAACACACCGTGTCAGTGATGTCTGAGGCTGATATAAGAATTGATTCCTCATCAATTTGCTTCTGATTTTCACCTAACACGAATTACTCCAGCTGAACACTTGTGTAAATTCGTATGTTTTTTGCTAAATCGTGTTATTTTATGAGTTGCACAATTCGTATAAATTTGTACGAATGACCTACACCTAATCCCCTAAACTTACCCGTCACTGGGGTCTAGACAAACCATACAAAATTTGTACAAATTAGCCACCTCTAAAACAAATACATTGGTCATGTGATAGCGGTAAATTAATTGTTAATTAACAGGTTTGACGTATACGTATTTATGGAATGGAGCACAAATATAACTTTTGTGTTGCAAAAAAATTTAAGAAATGAATCGCATTCTTGACTTGGAGGTCGCAAAATACCTCAGCTTCGAAACTTTAGGTCATAAAGCGAAGGTACTCTAAAATACAGTTAATCTTAACAGACAAGCTGCTGAGTTCATTTTAATGAAGGAAAGTGAACTTTCTCATTCAAAAGGCATCGTGTCACTTCTAGAGACTATGAGTGGATGAGGTTTACTATTATTGATCTTTGCTGTGTGTCTTCTTCAGTGTATTTTCCACAATTCTATACGATCAAGATACTTTCAGTGAATTGGATTGCAATTAAGCATGTAGTTTCTTTTAAGAAGCAACATCAGATGGCATCCTGTAACAAGGCACTTGCCACAACTTTTCTATTTTGGGATGCATACTCCTCTCAGCAAACTGAACAATGAATAATTGAGAAGAGTCTTTCCATCAGATGAACATCATAAAACAGCACACACTACCCTGAAGAAGAGCTTTCTGAATAATGATCAACACACTCCATGTTTAGTGCATTAATGGTTTTGACGTTGACTGTCTAAAATTGTTATTTATAAGTTCTCAGAATCGTACAAATGTCCTGTTTTCTTCTTTACTGTAAGCTTTGTAGAAATTTTACATTGTTTACACTGTTTTTTAAAAGACTGGGCTATAAGGACTTTTATTGCTTTTTAATTTTAAGGTAAGGTTCTGAGCCTAAATTCCCAAAACTCAAATCTCTATTTTCTCTAGTAATGTGTTAAATATACTGCAAATGAAAAGGTGTCAATTCTTTCAAACTAAAATGTCAATAATATCTTACTATTGTAAAAGTTAGTGTTTATATTGAACAAAATATAACCTTAAAATATAAAGCTTTTGACTTAAGAAAAGTCTGCTTATGCTTGTACTGAATGCATTTACATTATGAACTATTCTTAAACTCTGCATTCCTGTACCACTTTAGAAAGTACACTTTCATGACCTTATTGAAAAAAAAACAAACAAACATACAAGTACTTTAAAAAAAGAAAAGAAAAAGGAAAAGAAAAAAAAAGCAACATCACATAAAAAGCTTCATTTTAAAGCACATTTTAAATCTTTATTTAAAGTATTTTTCTTTTCTTTTTGCGATTTAAGGCAGTGGTTGGTTTTTGATGTGTTGACTAACATACCAATATTTCCTAATGTAGACCTACTTGATTATTATTTTAACAAGGCCCACAGTATATTGCAGGGTTTAATGCTGTCAAACGACTAACCTAATCCTGATTAATGCATACAAAATAAAATATTTGTTTATTAAATATTTGTGTGTTTGTGTGTGTGTTTGTATATATAAATACACACATGTAGTATATATTGAAATATGTTATAAATACATAAATTTGCAATAAATCATTTGACAGCACTGGGATTTTGCATGTAAAGTGGGTAAATGTGACATTTACTAAACTGCAGTATCATTTTTACTGTATGTGTAATTCAGATATATATAGGCTATATATAGCAAATATTTAAATAAAAAAACTATTAAATAATAAATGTCCATCTAAGTAAGCCAGCTCGCTCTGTGCATCTATGATGTTTGATACTCTAATATAAGGTATACGTGAGTTTAACGTTCTTCAATAATTCAGAATCCGTGGCATTTCTAAAGGACCTGTTTGAGACATCTCCAAAACTTAAAACATACGAATCCTCAGAGATAGTCTATCAAACGTGTTTCCCATGAAAAGCAAAACAACATGTGAAATCAACATCCCAGCACTGCGAAAGGAGTCAGAAACACGCAGCGTTTACGGTGTGTCCTTCAATGCTGTAAATAACAGCCCTGCGCGTGCGATGCCGTATTAACACTGATTAGGAAGACAT
The DNA here is from genome assembly GCA_032357475.1 of Enteromius thamalakanensis. Taxonomy (NCBI): domain Eukaryota; kingdom Metazoa; phylum Chordata; class Actinopteri; order Cypriniformes; family Cyprinidae; genus Enteromius; species Enteromius thamalakanensis. Next base: position 22,400,046 of record JAUCMT010000068.1, read on the forward strand.
TGAAGCGCGTCTTACCGTAGCTCTCCTCATCCATCTCCAGTGAACGGCGTGTCTCTGAGCGGCTGTCAATAGTAACATCGAGGGATCCACCTGCTCTCTTCTGCCCAGCCCATGCAGTCTGTCTCTCTTTACTGCAGCTCAGCTCCAGACTCCTCCCATACTATGGAGCCAAATTAGGGCCACATATATCTGCAAAATAAAACAATGTTTTGCAAACAAAAAGAATATTTTTGCAAAT
>JAUCMT010000068.1:22415318-22428019 GCA_032357475.1 Enteromius thamalakanensis
TGGTAGAACTATCACTTCTACCACAAAAGACTGCTTTATAAGTAATCTTCCTGATTTATCTCAATTCTTCAGCACGTGTAATAGCATAGAAAATCTTGATGATGCAACAGAAACCAAAGTCTTAGGCCACTCGTACTTTCATTGAAGAACTCAAACTAACTGTGGAGTTGTCTGATTTGGAGAGTAATCATTCTTGGTCTTCCCTTCTTCAGGAATAATTCACAAAAAAAAATAAAAAATTTACTTGACCTCATGTCATTTCAAAAATATGAGTCTTTTGTCTGTCTTTAGAACACAGATTTTTGTTTTATTTCTCTTCAATTTTTGCTAACCCATTGAGAGTCTAGATAATCCATATTTTCATTTTTCAGAAAAAGTGATTGTAGAAGTACTCCAAGAAATTTTCCATAAAATTCATTTTAAATTATATCATAGCATCTAGCATCTCCCAGGCTTGCAGTGGAGGACAAAAATTAAGAGAATATTAAATATATGTATTGTGTTCCAAAAATTAGCAGAGTTTGTATGGGTTTGGAACAACATGAGGGAGTAGAAATGTCCATTTATGTTTTTGTTGAACTAATCCTTTGAAAGAGCAGCCTTGTACGTACACAAAAAAGAGGTATGTGAATGTTATGTTTCAGTAAAGAAGTAGCTTTCAGCTTAATTATGGCAGGCATTTTTGATTTAATCTTTTTCTTGAGATGAAAATCGCATTTTTCATTTTCAACGTTTAGTCAGTTTTGGTAGTCTCCATCCACTGCGGCTGCCATACTAAGACTAGATATGCAAACGCCTCTCATCTAATTGCAAGCCAATGACAGGGGTGCATATTTTGAAAGAGGACAGTTAACTAAGCATATAGAATGTATTTTAAATTTCTTATTTTTTTAAAATATTATTTTAGTTCTGTCTTGTCTTGTTAACAAAGACATGGCATAAATTTTGTTACAGTTTTTATCATCAGATATAATTTTATCTTGCCAACATCTTGTCTTAGTCACAGGTAGAAGGTTTGTTAATATTTTTCGCCATCATCAAGCAATAAATTCTTTTAAACAATATTACATGCCCTCACAGTAGTGCTGCCATTATAGTATTCTAGAGCGCTGTAGTAGAAAGACATTTAACAATCACACAAAGTGGTTGAAATGATAAAACAGACTATTCACCTATCCTTACTAATGTGATGCACCTCTGTTTGAAAATGGATGGATTTTAATTAAATATTTTATTTTTTCAAATGTTTTTCTCTTTTTAGGCCACTGATGAAGAACAGGCAGTGACTGGGATAAAAGCTGGTCACAGAGGAGAATGACCCTTACCCTGAACTGACGCAACAGTGGTTTTAAGGAAGGGCAATGCCAAGTCTAAAAGCTGTCACATGTCTTTGTTGTGATGCTGGGGCTTCTTTCTATGCTAAAGAGAGCATTAAAACTTGCAGTGATGCATGATCAGTATTCATGGACTATGAAATAAACTCTAAGGAGTTTCCCGAACAGGGTTTAAAACTAGTCCTATATTAAAATAAATGTTAAGAGCTGTCTAAACTGGAAAAGGCTTGCACTGAGATTTATAATTGCACTGTTTGGTCTTAAAATGCTCACAGATAATGCATTTTTTGTAAAAACATGTTTCTAAAAATTCTTAAATAAAATTAACAAAGGTCTAGTCCTGTCTTAATCTAATCCCTATCCGGGAAACCGGCCCAATGTGTATAATTTGTAAAAACAAAATGATAAATGCTTGTTCCATGTTGTTTAGTAGAAATGGAGTTTACATTGTCATTCATACACGTTCATGTTCTTTCAAACATATGCTTGTTAAATGTTAGAATATCAGTGTTAATCTTGTGGTTTATTTGTGTACTATCATGCCAGAAACGTTTGTAAAGACGTATAGAGTATAAAAAGAGTATATTTTTATACAATATATAAAATTTATTAAAATAGTTACATTTGATCAAATTATATTTAATAAATGTTCAGTTCTTCATTTATAAACTCTGTAGCTGTTAATGCCATACTTTTCTGCATTTTTTTTTCTAACATTCATGTTACTTTTGAATGTTTCTCTTGCTGTTTTTTTAAATAAATATTTATGATAGTCATTCTTTGTGATTTTAAAATGAACAAGTTTTGAAGGTTTAATGCCTAGCTCAATTTGGGTTCATTTTAGCCTAGCAATGTAGGAATTGTAAACCATGAAAAAGCAACCAAGCAATATATAACCCAACTTGTTGGGTTAAAACAACCCAGCGCTGGGTTCGTCCCTTCTTGACCCAGCGATGGGTTGGATGGAGACTAACCCAGATTGGATTGTTTTTAACCCATGAGTGTATGTAATAAATAAGAACTAGTATCTAAGTAACTAGTAATTAAATAGATCAATGTATCTAATAAATAAAAAAATATATCTAATAATTAAGTAGTAGTATCCAGTTCATAATTGGCATACATACTAGTCAAAAACTGAATAGTTGATTTCTGAAAGTCAATAGCAAAACAATTTATATTCGTTACTAGCAGTGGTGGGCCATCAGGGACAGCAAAGCTTTCTCTGGTGGTCTGTCTTTCACTTTCCTATCTTTCACTTTCTATGAATGTGTATTAAATGATGATCTCCAATAGTCTGTTCTTCATAGCTTCTCTCTTGTTTGCGCTGCTTCCAGTAGTGTATGTTTATATTAGCTTTTATCCAATCATATTTCAGCAATCGTGTTGCCAGTGTCATAGAAATTTGCCTCCAGGCCTTCAGAATCAGCAGCACAGGCTTCTGTAGCTTTAAATCAATGTCAATAAAAATGCTGAATTAACCAATCAGATTTTGAGGTGGCAGTCCCAGAGCCATCTAGCAGGCTTACGATAACTTCAGCATTTTCTCATCCTTTGATTGCATTCTTAATAATATTCGCTTTCTGTAAATCTTAATACATTACTTGTAGTGGCTTCTTATTAAACATTTGGCCACTTCCGTGTGACGCTGCTCCAAAGCCTCCGTTGATTAAAGACTTATTTATTGTAACAAAAACATAAATACTTGAAAAATAAGACACAACTATGCAGTGAGGAATAATGGCTGCAGGTCAAAAAACTGTCTCCTCCCCACCGTCCCATCACTTCCTGTTTAAGATCGCTACCCAAAGGAAATGCAAAAAAGGTTACAATTCGTCTCATTCACCACAGGGGGAGCACCGAAAATACCTACATAATGCAGTCATTAGTACATATGCACTATACATACAACAATATTAACGCCTTTATGGCTCCTTCATTACTAAAGTACTAAATGACCACAAAAACAAGCACACACACCTCCTCTGCACCTCTCTGAAAGACGAGCAATCACTATGGTAGGTTAAGTTTGATTTATGATTTTTTTATTGCTTTATGCATTGTATTCTGCTTTTATTTGTAAGATATAAAGTCACGTTTAAGTTTCCATAAGAATATTTCAGTCTCCGAGTCAAGCTGTATTAACAAGTCTCTTCCTGGGGTCGCAGCTCAGCTGACAGAGGCAGACCAGCAGGAGAATCAATATGAGGATGAGAGTCATAGGGGTACGTTAAAACACATAACACTATGCTTTTCGCCTTGAATTACTTAATTGCTGTTAATAACTGTTAATTGCTCGTTTTCCCAGAAAAGCTGCACTAACTAGTATTTTTTATTTATCACACATTTATCTTTTTTTATCGTTTTTTACATGTATAGTGTGAAATGCACAACGTTTTATGTCACTAATTGTGTTTAGAAGGCTATTTAATAAATGTAAAATGTTCCAATCATGTTTCTGAATTAGCTTAATAAAGAAACAAAATAGAACCACTTTGTCTTTAAAAACCAAAACAGAACTATTATAATGACTGCAACAGCAGCTGCGTGATGAGGAAGAGGAAGAGAGAGAGAGAATGTCAGACAAGGTCTGGGTCCTGCAGAGCTCTGTATTTGTTTCCTTGTTTCAATTAAAAAAGTCCAGATGTCTTTACAGCTGTATTAGTTTTTTATAATGAATGCTGAGTGGTCCTGTTTGGTATCACAGCTTGACTTATGATAATTTGTATTGGAAATTTTTATTAAAAATTGTTAAATTATTAAAATGTACTTATTTATTTAACATAAATAAATAAATTCCACTTAAAGCAACTCAGCAAATAGAAAAAAGAGCACAAGTTAGAAATGTTAATCCTACAGAAATGTTAGGCAACTTGTACTTCCATAAAGCCGAGTCTCTGAATACTTACTTCAGATTAGGAGAAGACCTCCAATGAGCCATCTTGTAAATGTGGGGTAACTGATCGCTGTAAAATAAAATGGCAAACTTAGTGTCATGTCAATATCAGCTGTAAAGAACATTTAAGCACAATTTTTTTTTTGGTTTTTAGTTTGGATTAATTTAGTGCATATTAAAAACATTAATTTGCAATTAACTCCCTCCTTGAGACTTTGAGGGAAGAAATAAAAACACAGTCAGTTATGTCATAATTAAAAATGTAGAAAGTTTGTAATTGTACATGTATCAATATATTGGACGTATACACAAAGTGTCAATGTCACTGTCAATGTACTTGATGTTAATATAATAATTTTAGAATGTTATAATATCTATCTATATGTTAAATTTATGTCTAATATGCCTTCTGAAAAAAAAAAAAAAAACAGCATATGCTAGTTAGACATGTTTTGATGCTGGTTTAAGCTGTTCCTTTGCTATGACCAGCATAAACCAGCTTAAACCAGGACCAATATCCCAGCATACCTAACCAACATATGCTGTTTTTTTTCAGCAGGGAGCAATATGAAACGCGGTATAATGTGCTGGGTTAATGAGTATTAATCACGTTTTCTACCTTGGCTCATATTAAAGAAATCTGAACGAGAAAATAAATCAGTAAATCATAATCACTGAAAACGAATAATTTTAACAAGTAAAAAATGTTGTATACCCATATAGTGTATAGACTCATTCTCTGCGTGTGTGTGTGTGTGTGTGTACAGGTTTTTATATCCTCGTGGGGACCAATTGTCCCCACAAAGATAGGAATACTAGTAAATTTTGACCCTGGTGGGGACATTTAATAATAATAAGCTAATAAAACACACAGAATTAAGTTTTTTTAAATTCTAAAAATGCAGCAAGTTTCCTGTAAGGGGTAGGTTTAGGTATAAGGTCAGTGTAGGACAATATTACATACAGTTTGTACAGTAGAAACACCATTACGCCTATGGAGAGTCCCCACAAGCATAGCAAACCAGACATATGTGTGTGTGTGTGTGTGTGTGTGTGAGAGAGAGAGAGAGAGCGAAAGAGAGTGCGTTCCTCAGCGCTCACTGCTCCTGATTGGCAAAGTGAAACTTAATCATTTGCTGTGTGTTTAAATGTAGGAAAGTGAAAATGCATGTGTGCTAAAATGTCTTTAACACGTTTAACAGAAAAGCCGGCGAGGTAAATGTAACAACGTCTAATGGCTAATGAATGAAACACTATTGCGAATGTACGAGTTCAAGTCGGTGTCTTTGTGCAGAAATGTCAATCCCTTACTTTAACTTTTGGTGTAGTGTTAAAACACTTCACTTACATGACCAGAATATTTACAAACTTACGGCAACATGTGACAACATAGTAACAACTTTAACTGCACAACGTAGAACTGTAGCTAATGTTGGCTATGTCGAGACAACGTTGTGTTTTTTTGGGTTGCTACTTCTGTTTCTTAATGTACTTAAATTGTACTGCTTACCAATAGCTGTTCCCAAAGTTGCGAATTTGGCCAAAAGAGATAACAGGAAGCATGCGCTAGACTCCAAGTTTTGATAAACACCAGCTTTAGTGTTTGATTATTCATACAATCGAAAGTGTAGAGATTATTTTACCAAAAGGGTTGTAACTGCTTTTTACAACACAAAATGCTGTGTGTCCCATCAAGCAATCAAAAGTTCATAACACAGATGCTGTCTATTTTGTCCAAACACTTGAAACATGTAACGTTAGGCCTAAATGCGTCACATGCGCGTGCTTATTGCAGAACAAATACTTACTGAAATATACTGTAGGCCTCAGTACATTCTATACATACCTATTATACATACACCGTATCAAATACGTCCTACATTAATATACAATAACAAAAATAAAACAATAAACTATGTAAGTTACATGTTGAAACGTTTTAACAAACGTACCATCGCCTGCGAAGACTGTCTCAATCGTTGATCTAGAAGCTCCTAAAATGGCGTTGTGGTTGCTTTCGTTTTCACTTTACCGTAAATGACTGATGAGTCGAGTTCCCGAGCTCTGCTCGAAACTAAAATCCTCCAATAGCATCCAGCTGCAGCCCCGCAGACTCACCTCCGGCTAGACACCACTGGCTGGACACCAGTTTTCCGTTAATTTCCGCTAAATTCCGTTTTCACCGCTGGATGGACAGCAATTTTATTTCTTATTTTCACCTCTGTATTGACATAAGTTTATTTTATATTTTCACCTCTGGATACAGCATTTTTAGTTCTCACCTCTGGATGGACAGTATTTATTTGACATTTTCACCTCTGGATAAACATTTATTTTATATTTTCACCTCTGGATAGACAGCATATTTATTTTCTGTTTTCACCAGCGGATAGACAGCATTCTTTGCAGGCTTAATTGCACACGTCTGTTACGTATTGTCATTTTACTTTTTATGACTTAAAATATATCATATTAAAGCTGTATGCTAATTGAAATATGATCTTTATCATACATCTTTACATAAAACAATTCTCAATAATACAGTATACTTAATATTATGACATCCAGTCAAATGAATGGGTCTCTATGGCCCTCTACTGGTCAAAACAAGTTAATTTCCTAAAGTGTAACCCCCACAGGTTTACCTTTAACCAACAGATCCCGACACCTAGGTAAACATCCAGAAACAACTTTAAAAAAAATTAGGCCGTCATTTAAGAGATTTTTTCGCCAAAAAAAAAAACAAAAAATAAATTCACATACAAACTAAAAATGAAGTTGAGGAATTTCTATGTAAATAGGTACCAAAGTACTTAATATTAAACAGCATTAATTTATAGACAAGTAAAAAAAAAAACTGTAAACAGGAAATGAGGACCTTATGAGGGTGAAGCAAAAAACAAACAAATCTCCTGGAAAAAAAAAAAACTTCAGTAATCTAGCAATAGTAATCTTAACTATTTGAAGTCAACTGAAACTTAAGCCTCTTGCCATGTTCTTCTAAAACGATACACATTTATGTTAGAAACAGATCCAGAGTCAGATTTTCTGCTATTGGATTAACTTAATAAAGGAAAAAGAAAACCTGAAAACCAGCTTTTCACAAAAATCACAACTTTATTGCACCAGTATACCTATATTTATGTATTTGCAATACTGAATGACTTCTCGTTTTCAGAAAAGGCATTAGGTACAGAACCATCGATTCAAATATGACAAAGACACTCGTGTGTTCTTCAGCTTTCAGTCTCTGAAAATAACCATCTCCAGTAAATGTCTACGAGAATACAGACACATCCTACAGAACGCAGTGTCTGGGTCCTGAACAAGACTTCAGAGCAGCCGTCCGAACACACTTCTATTGGTTAATAAAATTTCCCCATGTACAATTCCACAAACCTTAAATACATTAGGCTTCCATTTAGCAATGTGCATTTTAACATGTTTAATAAGTAGAATTTGCAATATGTTCTATTCATTTTTAAAAATTCAACCAAGGCAACTTTTCTAAAATCCAAGGATACATGAACATGGTCTTCAACGACAAGAATGACTTGAGAGGGGGCACAGAAAGAGAGAGCACAAGGTAGACTGTACAGTGTCCTAAATAGGAAAGCTTCAACATCCTATGACGGCTCTTCAGTGAATAAGCATGTACATCAATTTGACCCGATGTGTAATAGCACTGCTAACAGACAGCTCACACAGATGACGTTTGGACCAGCTTTTGAGGAGTTCTTCCTTCGCAGGGCGTCCGTGGGACTGCTGTAGTTGCATAGAGAGTAGGAAAGAGATACAGGATGAGACACGCTAAATAAAGACAAGGGGATGCTCCAATTATTCGGTAGCTCAGCCCTCCTGGCAGAAACACAGTGGTTTGTGTTAAGGCCCATGTTTTTTATGTTTAAGCTCACATGGATGAAATGTATTGCATTGTTGTATGCAGCCCTGTGCATATAAGACAACATCGTCTGACAGGAAATGGGGAAATCTAACTCTTAGAAATTGAGGAAATGGTCTCATTTCCTTAAAATGATAAAAAAAATAAAAATCAAACACTGCAAAGGTGAGTTGGAGGAGGATGATGGGATTGTATTTAAGCAGGCAAGACATGAAAGGAAGGAATATAGCAGGGCTGTGTGTGTTTGTGGAAACACTACTTCCTCCGCAAATAATATCTGGCCCAGATATGAAAAAGCAAAATAAATTAGCAAATAAAAGTTGTATGAAGGAAATAATGATATCTGTTGAGTCACTGGAGCGAGGGAGGGGCTACATTTTCCCGTTTTTAAAAAGTGTGAGGATTTTCTTCTCAAGACCCCAGAGTTCAGGTGGTTTTCATCACAGAACGTGTTTTGTCTTTCCTGGTAAACCTTTGTTCTTATTACAATCTTTAAATGTTATCAGGGTGCAGACTCTGGGTTGTGTCTTATTTCCTATGATCCTAAGATCATAATGGCACAGGTATTGGTGTGTGTTTAGACGAAAGCCTCAGGAGTTGAGCTCAGCCTCATCGCTTGGTTTCACAGTATAGCTGCGCTCGTGTTCTTCTGAAGAACCTCGGACTGATCCAATAAGGCAACTGGTCCGGTGAGGGCACACCACTGGCGCTCAGCATTTCACAACTGCAGCAAGAGAGTGAAACAGCTGCTCATAAACATTCACTAAGTTTGAATATATTGGTTTCAATTTTAAAGAAGAAATCTATATTTTTAAGTCTGCCTATCAAGTGTTTAAATAGAGAAAATGCATTGATATGCATCATTTTAAAACGCAAACACATTTAGACAGCTATTTAATAACTGCGATATGCCATTACATTTGCTAAGGATTCAAATGCTAAGGATGTTTCAATTACAAACCACCTTAACCTGCACATTTTACTGATGGAAGATTTATTTTGGAGCACAAATCCTTTCTTGAAAAAACTAGTTTGCTTATGCTTACATAAATTGATGCAGTGTCACTGAAAGGACAAAATGTTACAAATTCAACGTATAATAGAAAGTATGGGTACTTGTATGGGCAGAAATGTATTTATTACTTGAAATAGGTAGGGGGGAAAAAAGTGTACCTTTCAATGACGAAACCCCAGACTGTTCCGTCTGCCTGTGACTGACCACAAGTTACGATGCTCTTGGATCCTCTGGAAGGCATTTCCATTTTTCCTCTTATCCTTTTTGTATTTTTTCATTTTCTTCATCTATTCAAGAGGGCAGAGAGATTAAATGACTTAATAGATAGGCCTAACACTAAAATATACACTATATACAGTGACATGCAAAAGTTTGTGGACCCCTTGCAGAATCTGTGGAAATGTGAACAATCTTAACAAAAGAGAGATAATACAAAATTGATGTTTTTATTATTATTTAGCACTGTCCTGAGTAAAACCTTTTACATTAAATATGTTAACTTATAATCTGCAAGTCAAAGAATAACTGAAGTTAAAAATAATTCACAAGTTTGGGAACCCTTGGACATGGATCTACGCCACTTGTTTGTTCTGAACAGTTCAACTGAGCACAGAAAAAAGCCTCCAGATTCTTCAGTTTTCCAGCAGTGACCGTGTGATTTCCATCTTTTCACACTGAGGGCAATGAAGGGACTCAAACACAACTATTAAAAAAAGGTTCAAACCTTCACTGATGCATTAAGAGCAAATTATTCTGGGGTTCACAAACTTTCGCATGCCACTGTGTGTGTATAAATAAAGCCAAGTCAAGAAACAAATACAGTACAGAGTAAATACAGTATTCCAGACAGTGTGCTGTGCACTATTCTCACTGACTAGTAGAGACTAACCTGCAACCAGTTACTACTGGTCAACATGAACTACCTAGAGTAGGAAATGCTCAAAAATAAGTTCTAGTCCTCACTTTTCCACTGTCAAAGTCCCTGTCCCACTCGTCAATGACAGTCTGGTTTTTGGCATAGCGTGCATCCTCTGCAGCATCTCTGCTAACGCTCGACAGATCTCCTTCCCAACTCAGCACTGTTGAAAGAAATTCAAGACAGTCTCATTATTTCAAGCCAAAGTAAGAATTCAGTTAAGAACCTGAAGAGCTTTTGAAGTCATATGGTTAATCCTAATTCACTTCTCCTGTGCTTCATAGAAGAGTAAAGAGGAAGTAAATGTAAAACTTCAACTACCAATTGTTTTCTGTTTTTTATTATTCCTTTTTGTCCCGCAGCATAGTTCTGATCACAAAAACAGGCCATTTAAAGCTTTTTTTTTTTTTTTTAAATGCTTGACAAAGAAGGTTCTTCTAAGGTTTTGTGCACAGGGTTGACTCACCCTCAGTTCCATACGCTTTATCTGAGGAGTTCTTGAGGAGCTCCTCGACTACATCACAGCTTTTCTTGCCATCCCAGCCCAAAGGAGCAGGGCATTGGTCTTTTATCGTTTCGTTCTCTGCTTCTTGATGGTTATGGTCACGCTTGTAGCCGTCCCGAACCTGGCTGTCCCAAACGATCACGGCAGCTGAAACCGAAAACGCCACAAGTTTAACTTTAAAACATGATGTCAGATTTTGGTACTCACCAAAGCCACTCAAAAAACTGTGTTAAATAGTTTATAGTTTTGTTTTTTGAAGTCCAGTACAGTTCACATTTGACGTGAACACAATTCAGCCTAAATAAAGTCCTTTAAGCAGAGCAGCAAACAATACTAAACCAGTGGTCTCAAACTCCACAGCTGCTTGGGACTTTCTAGAAATCAGGCCCTCCACCAGTTCTAAACAAATAAGAAGAAAAACTTGTCTATGAAGTCTACGATAGAATATATAATAGCACCCGTGCTGGGATTACCAGGTCTCTGCTTGCCCGTGTTGCCCATCTGACTAGGAGGCGCGACTCCGTTGGTCTCTTGAAGCTCCACCTGACGTTCTTCTTTATCCTTCGGTCTCTCCTCCTCTTTTTGTTTTTTCCTTTTCTTTTTCTTCTTGGTCTCTCCGAGGTATTCTGTGTTTGCACCACTAACCTCTTTTACAATAGAACTAAAAGACAACAATATAACAGTTTGAGTACATTTAAAGATAAGTTGCAACCAATGTCATTTTTTAAATATTGGCATTTATTATATTGGAGTTTACGCGTCAAAATTGTACACAACCCTAACATACCACTCTGAAGCCGCGTCACCATTGCTGATCTCTTTCAGCTGCTCTTTGAGTTTGTGCTTCTTTTTCTTCTTCGGGACGGGGTCTGTCTCGGGCTGGTCAGTCAGAGACACTGACTGAGGTTTGGTCTGACGGTTCTCTGCTGCTTTAGACGTCGCAAACTTCTTTTCTTTGGCTTCTGAGGCGATGCTCCAAGTTGCTCCCAGACACCAATCTTCATCCTGAGGGGGCTCGAGATGTGACCGCACACACTCCTTCTGATCATCTGCTTCTTGTTCCCTTTTCCTCTTTTTCTTTTTCTTCTTCTTTCTCCTGATTTCAGTACTTGGGTTTGGTTCTTCTGGGGCTGATTCTTTAGGGGTGTCCGGCTCTATGTCTGAATGTCGTCGTTTTAGTTTCTTTTTCTTCTTTTTTAGAGTGGGACTGGCGAGTACCTGGGGTAGTCCGGTAGTTCTGCCGGGGGTCTGGCTCTGAATTGGTCTGGGTGCACTGGACTTAATGCCATTGGTCTGTGGGAAGAGAGCATGAGCGGGCGGCTCCAGTGTGGAGGAGGGCCGTTTAAGGGGACTTGATTCTTTAGGATGGTAATTTGAAGGTGGAGATTGCAGGTTGAGCGAATGAGTGGAAAATCTGTACAAAAACCAGAACGATTTCATTTATTAGATGTACTTTGATACCAAGTTGATAGTAAAATGAGAACAGATATAACAAATCTCTCTTCAGTCCCGATATTACCAACCAATTTGGGGAATGTATAAAACAATTAAAGAATACAGGGATGTGCATGATTACACTGAATCTGTACAGAAATGGAGATTCCTGATATAAAGCACTTTAATGAACATCTCACAGAACTATCATCAATGCTTTCAGTTCTGGATCTTCTACATTTATGAGAAGTATTTCTTTTACAGTGATTTCTTTTGAGTGAACCATAAAGACATTGCTGCCTTTCGATATTTTAAGAGCTGCCCACCTTCTGCAACAGTCTTAAAACAGTTTTTTTAGCGGGGAAACGTGGGATGTGCACAGCTGAAAGCAAGCAAGATGTGTTTTGAGCATCCTGACAACAGAAAAGCAGCTCTGATGCAGCACACCGAACAAATAACTCTTGACTTTTGTCATTAAAAATCACGTTTTGTGTGCAACTTAAAGGAGAAGTTCACTTTCAAAAAATCTTTTGCTGATAATTTACTCACCACCATGTCATTCAAGATGTCCATTAATTTCTTTTCGACTGAAGAAAGAAAGACAAGTTTTTGACGAAAACATCCCAGGATTTTCCCCCATATAATGGAATCTATTGGGACCCAAACGTCCACATGACAGTTCAAGGTCCAAATGACAGTT
>JAUCMT010000068.1:22439864-22451715 GCA_032357475.1 Enteromius thamalakanensis
TATATAAGGCACATGTAAATGAATATAGACAAAATAATAATTGTTCAGTGGACATTTCTTCTCTTTTATTCATGAGTACTACAACAGTTATAACAATGGCTATCAATTAACTTTAAAAGGCATGCAAAAGCTAGCTCTCAACAAGTCTTCCCAATGGTTCCAGCACTGGAAATCTCTCACTACTTCAAACAAAGGGAAATAACACAAATGTACAAAAAGTATCATGGGTAAAATAAAAAAAAAACAATTTCTACAACATTTCTAAGCCTTGCATGAGATAACTCTTAACAAACGCAGTTGTGAAGAATGCATCAGCTAATTTAACCACTTAAACTTTTAATTTATTTACTGGACACATTCAAAGCAGACAATTTTGATATAAATTAGAAAATCCTGTATATATTAGAAAATACATACATGATTGTCAGATCTACGTATGTTGCTACATGCACAGTACAATATGAATTTACATCTTACTTATGATTTACATTCCTCACATGAATTCAATTCACTTTCAGATGTACACTATCAAGCAAAGGTCTGGACACACCCACCGATTCTAGTAGATTTTATTATCATATTTGTAGTATTACTATTTTCTCCATTTTAGAACAATAGCTAAGTCAAAATTATGAAATAACATAAAAGAAAGAATTATATAGTGACAAAAAACTGTTCTTATACTTGTGTGTGTGACTGTGTCTTCAAAATTAATTTAAATCAAACCGAGAAACACAAATTTAGTCAAGTGTGTCCAAAGCTTTGACTGGTAGTGTCTCAAATTATACATATTTTTCTTTATGATGCAATTTAAACTAAATTTTTACATACTAGCCTGTCTGCAAAGCCTTCTAAACATCTTAAATCATGTGCCATAAATGCTTTATGACACAATTACTTCAGTCTTTCTGCTTTGCATTGTAAGAGTAATAATAACAACATAAAGATCAAGAACTCTTGACTCAAGCTGAGCTTGAGGAAGTGAAAAAAACATGTTGTAACCAATTTCCTCTTTATTAGAGAGCAAAAATATAACAGAAACACTTCTCTACGTTCTCAAAGTGCTTAGGAGAACATTATGCCTGTCATAATAAAATACACTAGAGGTAAGATTCACTTGAAATATTAACATGCAACCAAATGTATTCATTCTGTCATGCTACAGAAACGACTCCCTCATAATTCACCCTAAAATCAAAAGAAATCTTTAAAACATTACATTTTTCAGCATCATTCTCATTCCACATCATAGAATGTTGGGATGTTTTTCTTATTCGTTTGATTGTAATTCTTTATGATATATATACTGCAATTCAATATTAGAATAGTATAATAAAAAAAATCTAAAGGACAGGCATTTTTATATTCTTTCAAACTTTATTTTATTTATGCAAAATATTCATTATTTCTTTATATTCATCCATTCATTCATTCGTACAAAAATATTACCATCTATATTAGCTTTTTCTTTTGAATTTGGGGTGATCCAGGCATGTTCTTGACAGGGTTTCGTGAGCTCTAGAATGCGTTTGCAGAATTAAGGTGAGAGTTTAAGCTTTGTTGTGGGGGATTTTTTGAATGAGTTCTTGCTTATGGGTCCTCGATGTCCATGAACTCTTTTTTTGGCGGGGCGGATCCACGGTACCAGGCACAGCTGCTGTCACTCCTCTTAATGCAGGTGTAGTGCTGAGCCTGGGTCCCCTGAACCGTTCCCTCCAGCACCCAGTCAGTCCAAAGACACTCTATGGGCTCGTTAATGGAGCAGGGAATCATGGGACACTGGATGACCTGCACAAAGACAAGAAGGAGAGTTGTGAGAATGTGAAGATAGATAGATAGATAGATAGATAGATAGATAGATAGATAGATAGATAGATAGATAGATAGATAGATAGATAGATATACCTTGCAATCACATCCCATCTGGTAGCGCTGACCCAAGCTCTTCTTCTGTGTCATACTCAGAGACTCCCAAGATTCAATGTAGTCACAAAGATTTATACGCAAAATGCCATTTGAATCCAAATTACCTGAGCAAAATAATGAGATGGTGTCAGTATAAAGGTATAGCCTTTTACAGTTCACACATTGCTTTACAATGCCATAGAAGAACCTCAAGAACCTTATTGTTTCACAAAAGCTTGTGGTGAAAGACTGTTCTTCAGATTATAAAAAGGTAAGAAAGAGACGGTTCCTTATAGAATCTTTGATTGAAAGGTTCTTTATGGAACCAAAAATGGTCCTTCTATGGCAGGGTTCCTCAAATCTTACCCTGGAGGTCCAATGTACTGTAGCGTTTATCTCCAACCCTGATACCTGTGATATTCCAATGACCCTTAAGATGCTGATTAGCATGCTCAGGTGTGTATGATTAAGCTAAACTCAGCAGTGCATTGGACCTCCAAGGTAAGCAAGGTATGGCATTGCTGTGAAGACCCTTTATTTTTAAGTGTATAGAAGCAAACACCGTTTCAAACCGTTTTTTTTAACTCTTACCAGTAATCAGGTATTCCTTCTTGCCGTTGCTCTCAAAATTCACCCCGCACAAAGCGGAGGAGGGGCCCGTGAAGATGGTGTTGACCTCTACATCAGGGCCTTTAAACATCTAGTGAAAGAAGAAAAAGAAGAGACAGCGTTTTTTTCTGGTTTGCTTTTTTGGTTTATCAGTGTAAACATGCTGTATTTATGTGTCGGGATTACTGTCACTGAAAGATTACGATTTCTTAGAGGTGCTAATTGTTCGAAAATTAGATCCGGTATGCCTTCTTTGTTCATCAATATTTCGCAAATAACATAATAAGGTGAATTTATAATATAAAGATAAGAGTGTGTGAATAATTAATGTAGGAGTGTTTTAAAGTCATTAGCAACAAAATCGAAAAATATGCTTGTGCCAAAATGATATTAGGTTGCTTATTGCATATTTGGTCACACTTTCAAAGTAAAATGTCTAGATTGTAGTGCTAAACGCATATTTAATATTATCTGAAACAAATGAACTTGAATCGGTTTTATTACAATGATTGCTGAATGTTTCACGTTTGGAAATAAAGGCCGATGAGTGGCGCTAAAAGGTTAATCGAGTTTGTGTATAGTGTACCATCTAATTTAAACCCCAAACTAAACCTAACAAAAGTAAACACATTTGGTGAAGCAACCATGCTATTTTAGCTTCCTCCTACAAGTCTTTAAGGTATTTCATTGTAAATCAGGTCCAATTCTAAGTGCTTCCGTAAGTGCAGTGCTGTACCAGGTGTGCTTTCAAGCAAGTTTACATTGCCAAAAAAGCCACATATAAGCAAATGGTGAGGCAAATATCAAAATGTATTGCTTTGTAAATTTAGCTTTGATGTAATAACATAGTTTAGTGCAAGGAACCATGCAAAATTAAGTGTTTATTAATCAACAATATGCCCCTGTATTCATAATTAGTTTGATAACAAATAAAAGTCATTTAAGTTTTACTGCCACTAGAGCTCATCTGAACTTGAAACTGCATTGAAGTACACATGTAGAGTTTTGGAGAAATGTTTTTCTAATGAGACTTTAAGTGCCATTATGTTTTGTGTTTAGCTTCATAAAAAATCTAATCAGTGTAGGATTGGAAGTGGTGGATAACAACAAAACAAATATACCCTACTAACCTTTATCTGTTTGACTTCATATCGGATCATTCTGATTGGATATCCATAAGAATCATTGCCAGTGACCACCTCCTTTCGTCCAACTACTTTGGCTCTGATCACTGTAATAACAAAAAGAAAAAAACATTCAAATATAAACTGTTTAACAATCCCGTTGTAGGCCTAAATGGGTGCTATCCTTCAATCACAGAGTAAAATGATGTATCTAGCTTCTGCTCTGTATTGCAGGTGCTGTGTGAGACACATGAGTATTTGATTAGCGGAGGGCAGTGCAAGGAATGTGCTCCCAGCCTGATGTTCAGGAAGCCAGTCAGCAGTCTCACTCTAGCAGGCAGTTTGCCCCCCCCCCGCTTTAATCTCCACCCTCACACGGCCTGCTTCCCATAGAGCTGCTGACATACAAATACCAAACGCTCAGTCCGAATTCATCTCTCCATTAATACCCAAACTCAGGATCACACGCTTTCGAACAAAACAGACATAGGTTTCTCCTTGTGGACCGCTCACTCCGCATTGCTGGGTGGTGGAGACAATGCTAAGTGTTAAGGTCGTTAGCATGCTGCTATGCAGTTGCTCAGATGGTTTTATAACAGTGCTATCTGGTTTCTATAGTGTTATTGTAACACATTACTTGTAACTTGAGTTATGTAATCAGATTACTTTTTTCAAGTAACAAGTAAACACTTATTTTTTTACTTTTTCAAATAAATCACACAAGTTTCTTTGATTTCTGTGACCTCTCTTGTTTCCACGTTGAGAGAAATTTGCGAAAAATTTGCGATCGTTATTGCAGTTCTGGACTAAATGTGAATGTGCATTAGCTCAACTCACTTGTTCAAAACAAGAGTATGATGCAAAATCTCACTTCTGACCGCATATGGCTCAATTCGATCAGTTTGGGTGTGGGTGTGTGTGGTGGGTTAAAATGTCAGCATCAAAAGACATTTATGAAAGTGATTTTATGTCCATAGAAATGTAAGACAAATGTCTAATGCCTCCAAAAGAGGGCACTCCATCCTGGACTCAGCTGTTGGTTCCGGAACTCCATTTCCCATTCCCCAACTGCATGTGTCCCTTGCCCCTAATGTCACCATGTCTTGTGCTTTTAATAAGTTTAAATTGATTTTTGTTGTAAATATGCCTGACCGAATTGTTACAATGAATGACATTTTAGTGCGTCTTCTTTAAATCGGGGGGGAAATGCTATTAAATTAAACAGAAAACTTTTTCATTTTTTGGGGTAAAACAACAAAACAGTATTGCACTTATTGTTTTTACACTTAAACACTTTTTTGCGTGTACAGTATGTATGTTAGCAAGTCCAACCCAGGTTAGAAAAGGTTATGCAAAACTAATCTAACACCATAAAAAATAACACAATTAGTTACTTTTTTTAGGGAGTAATGCAATATTGTAATACAATACATTTAAAAGTAACTTTCCCCAAAGTTTGGATTAGTATGATTTTAATAAATTTAGATGGATTAAACTGGTCAAAAATGACAGTAAATAAATTTCTAAATGTTATAAAACTTTTATATTTCAAACCAATTTCTGTTCTTTTATACTAAGAATTTTATATTTTATAATAACCAACACATATTTACTATTAACCAAAACTTTTCCCTGAACAAACTCAAAATTGCTTCTTAGTAATAGTAAGTATATTTAACTTTAGGTATGGGGTAGGATTAAGGGATCAATTTATTCACATGCTTTATAAGTATCGATATGCTAGTAATATGCATGCTAATAATCAACTAGTTAAGAATGAGTATTTGCCTTTAAAATGAAGTTTTATCAAAAGAATCGTGATGGGCTGCCTCAAAAATATAAAGCAGACTGCTTTCAAGATTGATAATAGTAAGAAATGATTCTGGAGTAGCAAATCAGCATATAAGTAACTTCTTAAGGGTCATGTGACACTGAAGACTGGAGTAATGATGCTTAAAATTCATCAAAATCATTTATGCCAGATCCCAAACTTTTAAATGGTAGTGCATATGATATATATATAATAAAGTATCTCTATAAAACACTTCCCCATTATACATTTGAGTTTCCATGGAGCCCATACATACCATAGTGCATATTTAGGCCCAAATACAGAGCGTCTTTTCTATTGGCCACACACTCAGAATGCCAAATACACCCACAGGATCCCAGTCTCAAGTGAGGCATGCCTCTCTCATCAGTAACGACACACACATACAGGGTTTATCCTGGTTTAATCACAGCCTCCACACATTCATTCCACACCGAGGCGGAAGATACACACACAGTGTGGGTGCTGTTTTCAGCTCCAGGTATGTGAGTGGAAACAAGACCAGAGCCCTCAGCGTTATTCATTCACGGGGCTCTGAGCGTCACGCGGGATACCGTGCACATGTTACGGGGTCAGCTCTAAACATCTATTGCAGGAAAAGTTAAAACGGTACTTTTTTTGCTGTCATTAGGTGTGGTGTCATTACATGGTGGACACTGTTATTAAACTCCACACTGAGCTGAATAATGACACCTTTGCCTTGAAGAACTGGACTTGTTTCATAATGCGTGAGCTTTACAAAACTGACACTGCAGATTGAAACTGAATTCAATCCATGGAACCGTTTTGTCTACCTTCCAAAAAGAACCTTTACCTGAAGGTTCTTCAGATTGTCTAGAGATGGTTCTTTAATGAATGGTTCTTTGTGGAACCAAAAATGGTTTTGCAAAGAACCTATTTATTTTTGAGAGTGTGGGTCGCATTTAAAAACCATCAGGCCCAGGTCATGTGGGAGTCTCGAACAGCCAGCATCATGCTGCTGATGCATGCATGAATGAGATTGCCAATTCCTGTGGTGGGCACCAGATGTTGTTTTCAGCAAACCATTGAAGGCATAGGTGGGTGTGAGGTTTTAGGGGTACACCGTGACTGCGATTGACTCAAGTAACCCAAGTTTTGCCAATCGCAAGTCATGTAATGATGTCTAACTAACGTCAAAGGCCAACCGCAATATGTTGCTAGCATGTGGCAATACTTTCTCAATTTCTGAAGCTGTAATCAGTCTGTTGAAAGAGGTTTTAATCAGAGGGCCACTACAAACAATGGAAAACGCACAGGTCATGTAATGGGAGGGTAATGAAGGGACACTGAAGGTCAGAGCGTCACAGCCAGATGAGAGGCAGGTTACACACGGCTAAAATTAGGTCCATCACTTCGAAATTTTTATATCACAAGTATGAAAAGCGGTACATATTTGCACAGCTATCAAGACTGTTTTACAAGACACATTTACATTTGATAGTAGTGAATATAAAGGGAATAACACAGATATAAAAAGCAAGATGTGTGTATTAAGACTTATTTTTTGTTGCCAAGTAATGTCACACCTTGATGTACTGTTACATAGAACTGAACAGGTGTGTTAAATTATATTATAATGACTTATGGACGTGACTCATTCATCAGTGCTTAACTTCAGAACCACCTTAATAATGTTAGTTTATTGAATTGTTTTAGGTCTTTTGTTTATAACTCGCCTATTATATAATGTAAGACTCATCAGTTATTCGTTATGAATAGCTTTTGCCAATAAAGCTCTAAAAAGTGAAAAAAAATAATCAAATGATGTATAAAGTACCTTTCATTTTTATATGTAATTAACTTGACTATGTATAACATTAACAGAAGAGGAAAATAAAGGAACTATATTGCATTAATTAACAACATGTGCTTATTATAAGGTTAGTTATTATGGATAATAATGTTACTGTATGTAATGAGTCACTCAAAATAAAAAAATGAAAAATGAGGAAAAATCAAAGCTACACTGTTTTCAAGATGAAAAACAGTTTGTGTTGTTTCCTTTTATGATATTAATGATAACATAGCGCATTTGTCATATTCTGACCCCAGATGTATCAACATCTGTGGTTCTGTCCACTACAATAAACGAAATCTTATATTAATGCAATGAAATACTCTTGAATGCAGTCGAAATGAAACTCACTTAAAAGTTGACCGTATTTTAGAACACAATAAGCTGTTAGACGTGCTGGAAAACGCACACGACATTGTATTGATGTGATATAGACACAGGTCATGGATATGAAACAGTTAAAAGCATGGAATCTTACCGACATCCGCATTGCAATACGCCTGCTGAGGATGTTCAGGAGAGCAGCTGCAGGCTTCGGCAAACTCAGCGGCTCCGCAGAGCACCAACATCAGCAGAGGAACACAGCGCGAGCGGCTCATCTTCACGAGGAACGCGGACACAAACAGACGACTGCTGGATTTCACAGAGGAAGTTGCTTCCGAAGACCGGTTGCCTTTGATACGCGGGCTTCACAAAAGCGTGAGACGAAAACCTGACAAGAGAGAGAAAGTGCTAACCTGCTGAGAAGGCTCTGGTGTCAGGACAGTGTGCGCTCTGTCTGAACGGACCTGCTTTTATTCGGGTCTGAGCTCCGCCCATTTGTAGTCTGCATATGACTTTTTGCCAAGACTTAGTCATCATGCCCTCGTTGTTCGGGTCATTTATTGATATTTTGCCATTGTTTTTACGTTAACAAAGACAAATATGAGTAATATTGTGAATTAATGACAGGAAAATTGGGTAATGCTGAGTCTCTGACGTCTGGTGCCCCTTGACCTTACAATGACCACTGACTTCCCTCTATTACCCAGTTTGGCTACTAATGTCTAGCAAGAAGAAGAGCCTTTAGGGAAGCTGACCCCTTTGGCAACCTTAAAATTAGTGATGTGACTACATACATATGAAAGGTTATATGCTCATCCTCACCCTGTGATGAAGACGGGTCCGTGAATAAGGGGAACTACTTTCAAGCTCAAAAAGTTTTCTTTTCATGTTTATGACTGAACAATCAGACAAATCTGGAAAAATACCACTCGTGTTTGTGCTTTGTAATACGGTTAGCATGATGATACAGTAGCTTTAAACCTTTACATGCCATTTTGTTAAAATGGTATAAGTTGGGCAATTGGAGCCAAAAGTCATGAGGTAAGTTGAGCCAGTGCCTTCCACCTTCTTATGAATATAAAGGATTTTTTTACTGTAAGCCTACATTATATTTCATGCATTTATAGCCTAAACATATATATATGGAATTTAATTTTTATTAAAAATGTAAACATTCTTTTTATGGAATTGTATTATATTGTATTTCAGCCCAATTCTGTTAACAATTGCACCCTTTATTATTAATAATAATACCGCTATATATTTGTAAACTGTAAGTAAAACTTTTAAGTTATCAATACATGCATTCTGTTATCCAAGTTGGGATCAGACATTTATTTAATTATTTTTACTGTGAAAAAATGAAAAAAAAATCTATCTATCTACTTATATATACACACAAGCAATGCAAGCAATGCTTTTCTTATGCAAAAGTTAATTAACATCAATTGCCTATAGGTACAGTTTAATAAGACTTTTAAATGTAACTTGTCGCTATTTTATAAATCTACACGTTTTTTCTTGTGTGTTTATTTATCGTTCTTACATTTTCTTACATTTTATGCTTTATTCATAAAACGGGATTCATCTTCTTCCCGTCGTCGGGCACGCGCGTGCATGATTGACGTTGGCGCTCGAGGTCACACAAGTTCATCAGATGGTGGCGCAAAAAAAAAGAATTTCGGATTTTGTGTCTGTCCATCCGAATTTCCCAGACTTCTCGTATTAGAGCCAGCCTATGTCACAGTTGCTAGCTGTCGTGTTGTTATTATGATGTCATGCCATTGATATTGTTTGACGTGAATGTACTCCGTCACGTCTCGCTGATTATTTTGTTCTGTTGCTTCTTAATTAATGGTTTATTTAATATATCCAAGACGTGCTTTGGTGCCCTTTAACGTAGCTGAACGATATTTCCCATGTCTCTGTGTTTATAATGTAAAAGATGAATTCTTAGGGAAGAAAAAAAAGGCTGTAAAAGTGTGTGAAGATAATCAGTTAGATTTATTTAAATGAAAGAAATAATGCACTCATTGAACAACAAGATAATGTCTGTCAGGACTGCATTGCTATTTTATTGTAAGTTCTATATGTTAAGAGAAATAAGGAACTCAGGACAGCCGGAGATAATGAAGGAAGTCCATATTGCATGATTGTCTGTTGAAATCTCACACATATCCAGGGAAGCACTTCTGTATCTTTCATTTCTAGTCACTTAGTCATCCTTTCTCTCTTTCTTTCTTTTTCTCCTGATGAGTGATGACGTACTTCAGTGATGCGTGCCTGAAAAATGAACTCTAACACAGGGTAAATATAATGCTCTCAGACATATCATGAAACCAGACAACACTGCATGTTTTACCATTTAAAGCTATGTCTGGGAGACCCTCTTAGTCCTTTTGTTGGAATAAAGGGGGATTTCGAAAATGTAACTCTGTGACAATTTCCTTTAAAAGCAATTAAAAACAAATTGTGAGTAAAACAATCCCTTGCCTCATAAAGTCTTATTGTGGTTCACCCTTATTTATTAGTTTGAGAAGTCATTGTGTCATTGTTTTAAACTCTTTCACGACATGAGAACAAATTTGTTTTTATGATTTGGTGGCTGCTCATTTACACTGTAGTGAGACAAAATGGTCATTGCACATTGCGCAAGCGAATATTTTGGCTGGAATACCAGATTTACACCCATACGCTTTATGTAAATTACATTTTCTGTATATATAAAGTGCAAAAATTGTCTTCACAATGCTAGGGTGTTGTGGTTTACGTCTAGCGTGTTATTAAGCAGTGGCTAGGGAATTACTAGGTAGTTGCCCACTACCAACTCTCTAATACATTTGCTTTCTTGAAATAAATGTGAGCCTATGGGATTTTTTTCACCTGTGCTATCATTATTGTAGGACAATACAATGCATACTATATGCTGAGTTGTGGAGCATGTGGAATTCATTCGCATATATGGTTATGAAAGTGGATAGATAAACTTTTTATTGGGAGACACCATGGTCTGCGGAGAAATGGCCAAATTGGATCACATTTGCTTTGATAACCAGTTAGTAATGTAAGTGGTTTTCTGGTTTTCCGAAACCATAGAAACGAACAAGAAGTGCTGTAAACTGAATCCTACCTGTCACAAAAACGTCCAAGAAATCTCATAAAAAAAATAAATTTAGAAACTTTCCCAAGAAAAGCAATTCTGTCGTGCAGCTATTGAAGGGATTGCGATGGTAATTGTTACACCCGCGGCTTCTCCATCACGTCCTCCGGTTCACCAGAGGGAGCCAACGCCAGAGTACTGACTCTCTATTCGGACTCAAATTCCCATAATGCCTCATACCTGGGGTTGATCATGCACACCTGTTGAGACCACACCCTGGTGCTTGTTAGGAACTGTATTTAAGCAGCACTCTGAGTTCAGTTCAGTGCGAAGTCTTGTTCTTGCTACTGCCTGACATTTCTTAGCCTTATTATTTCTGAATGATTCTCTGTTTATTGACCTTGGACTGTTTACCGTTTTCTGTGATTGTTATCTGCCTGCGCTGAACTCTGCCTGTGACCTCGACTCTGTATTTGGATATCTCTGCTGTTGAATCTGCTCCTCCTGATCTCTGCCTGTACAACTATTCTTAATAAAAGCTGCAAATAGATCCCTCTCTGCCTTCGGCCTCGTTGCAGTAATGTACATGATGGTGTTAATGTGTTTGGACAGAGTACTTGTTTCTGCCGATACATTCACAACATCCTGCTGCGAGCATGTAAGAAATAATGCTACTGCACAATAGCATTTGTATATGTACATGAAATTAGCACATCTATAGCTACAGGTGGAGTTGGGGAAGGAGAAGGGTGCACTACACAAGCTACAGCAAGCACTAGCCAAGTATTTGAATACTGAGCAGTAAGGCTGCTGATTGAAAAGAACCAATCAGCTGCGGCATCTAGTGTTTAGCATCATAACTTTCATAGAAATTCTGTGTAGTTAGTTCACCCAAAGATGTTTTCATTAATTACTCACCTTCATGCCGTTTCAAACCCATAAGACCTTCGTTCATATTCTGACCACAAATGAAGATATTTTTTATGATATCAGAGAGCCATCTGACCCTCCATAGGCAGCAACACAACTGAAATGATCCCAGATACAAAAACGTTATAAAAACATTGGTATAAAATCTATGTTACATCAGTGTATCAACCTCACTTTTGCAATGCTACGAGAATCCTTTTTTGCGCAAATAA
>JAUCMT010000068.1:22488753-22509147 GCA_032357475.1 Enteromius thamalakanensis
TACATGGCCGTGCGGAACCGGGTTATTGTGAATATCCGGGTTTTAAAAGGGTTACTGGCTGCATGTAAACGCACTCATTGTGGGTGATATGGAGATATACAGTGTACAGTATATATCTCAAATGAAAGCTCTTGATGACTGGCAAAACATACTATAAATCCATGAGCGTACCATGCCTTATCCTACATCCTTAACTACCTTACTAACTATTAATAAGCATCAAATGAAAAATGTATTGAGGGTAAAGTCGTAGTTAATAGTTAACAAGTGTTACCTATTCTAAAGTGTTACCACGAATTTGTATTATTAACGATTGGAATCAATCCACAAAGTCAGATCCACCTGTACATTTTTGTTCTGTCCCTCCTGCAAATTTTGACCTTTGTGGTGTTCACCTCTCATGTCTTATTCTTTATCATTAATAATGAGTTACCTGTATTGTCACTTTCCCTCAGCCCTAGCCTTGAAAATTTTTTTATTATGTGTATATGCTGAGAAGGCACACATACAGGACGGTATATAAAATATAAAAACTAAGGTAAGTTATCGCAAGGCACTGGAGTGGTGGTGGGGTTCCTATCAGAAGCTGGTTTTGTAGAAAACACTATAATAATTTAGTATACAGGCAAAATACTGCTACTACTAATAACATTAATATGAAAGGGTCACAATTTAATGTAATTGTGTATGACTTTTCATTAGTAGATGCATCATAGTTATTTTTCTTGAACCTTAACTAGTAGATCATTAATATTAGTTATTTAGGAGGTATGACAGAATAACTGTTACTTAACACAGTCATAAAATTGTAGTACATATTGGTTAGTTGGCAGTGGTGAGTTAGGTGTTAATAAATAATTACCTATTAGTTCTGCGATAATTCCTTATTAGTTATGGAGTAAGTAAGAAACAGTATTCTTAAGTGTTAGCATATTGTCTAAATGTGACCCTGGACTACAAAACCAATCGCGGGGGTATAATTTGGGCAGTAGCCAAAAATCATTTAGTAAATTTCCTGCCGTTAATAAATCGAAACGTAATTTTTGATTAGTAATATGCATTGCTAAGCACTTAAATCTTCCCACAGATTCCAGATTTTTAAATAGCTCTATCCAAATACTGTGCAGTCCTTATTTATTCAGATTTCAGATGATGTATAAATCTCAATTTTGTAAAATTTACTGTTTTTGTGGTCCAGGGTTATACATGAGGTTATTAGTTGAATATGAATCGAAGCAGGCTTGTTTTCATTTGTGTTTATCCTTGCAGTGCTGGGAGACATTGGTTGGTCAGGAGCTTTACCGTTTGGTTTTAACGGATCTTCTAATAGCCGTGGCGTACATCATCTTGGCAGAGTTTATGTGGGGGTAAGTTATCATGTTTCCATATGATAACAGTGATGTTTAGCAGAGATGTGATGACTCTTTCTGCCCCTTCAGGTTTTGTATTAGAAACATCACACTGAGAAGTAAGAAACTAGAGTTTGACATCGCACAAGATGTTCTGGAGCTCATCTACGGTCAAACGCTTGTGTGGTACTGTTATCTTCTCCTCATGAATACACCATTACATTAAATTGTGTTCTGGTCAACCTGGTCTCATAAAAATTATGTACCTCAGTGAACGTTTTGTGCAACACCGTTTTCTATGTACCTTATCTCATGTTTTACCAGTTTCAAAGAGAAATGTCCACTGAGTGGTGCTAAAACACAGGTTCGTATGTGAACCCTGGTACATTTTTATTACAGTGGCATAGATTGCTGTGTTTTTAATTACGCTGATTCAGTCACATATTGCAACGGCTTATAATTCAAAGGTCTGGGGACTGTCGCTAAAAGTTAATGCTGGGAATATAGTACCCGATAGTGTTAACAAACGCAAAACTGATATCAAAAGCATTTGTTGATGCAACCGTGCCATTTCAACTTCCTTTTTTATGCAACGCCATATCCGTGAGCTACCGAACAATCCTACCATTTATGAAAACCAATAGATATGAAATTGTGTGAAGCTAACATTCAAAAGCACCAGTTTTCAAATCTCCCATCAAATTAAGATTGTTTTGAAGTCATAACATGGTATTCTTCAAGTAATTGCGCGACAATTATAGCCTGGGCCTGCCCATACTTCCTGTGATGCTAGAGTACATTCTATTTCGCGAGCAAAGTTGGCGTTTTAGACCATTTCCGTTCCCAAAAAAATGGGAACCAATGAGAAACGAGTAGTATACAGAGGCATCTGATGGACATAGGTTAAGCCCGCCTCCCAGAAGGTCGGTAGTAAGGTAGCTTGACCAGACTAAGCTCCTATGAACTTTAAAGTCGCGGAAGCCAGGCTACGACAATTACACTTTATTGATCAAAGCTCAGTACATTTGTGTGAAAAGGAAAGAAAGGTGTGTTGCTGCCTCTATTGTTCATTTCTTTTGGAAACTGCACTGATGGTATGTATTTTGTGGCTTGCTGAAAATTGCTGTCAGGTACATTAATGCCATGAGACCAGGTAGGTTCTGGTAGTTCTCACAAACAATCTTTTCCTTCTTCTCTTTGTAGGTTTGGTGTGCTGTTTTCACCTCTGTTGCCTGCCATTCAAATTGGGAAACTGTTTCTACTGTTCTACCTCAAAAAGGTAAAATTCTCCATAGTCCTTTGGGTTAAAGGTGCAAAGAGAAAATAATACAAGGTAAAAAAAAAGAAAATACAGGGTTTTAATGCCATGTCAGAAGTTTAACATTTGGGAGAATTGTTATTTTTCCTGAAATGTACTGTAGACAATGTGTCTTGACTGTATAATAATTTGTTACAGAGGTTCATTTCTATTATCCAGGGTCAATTACCTATGTATGTTTGTCACCCCCTTTATAGACGAGTTTAATGATGAACTTTCAACCACCGAGGAAACACTGGAGGGCCAATCAGATGAACACGCTCTTCATCACACTCCTGTTTTTCCCCTCCTTCACTGGGGCCCTTGCATGTGTCATTTATGCAATGTGGAGGTTTGTCTTTTCAAAGATTCACAAGCTCCAGAATACTTCTGATTTAGACAACCAAAATAAATGATGTATTAAAGAGTTAGTTCACCCATGCAACTAGTTATGTCAGATAGGATAGTAATAGATGTGGAAGTGTTTGGTGGTTTCTAAAAATTTTTCAAGAGTTAGCAAAAATTCGGAAAACAAGGTATAAAAGCTGCCAACAGGGTGGTAGTACCTTTTGAAAGGGTATACTGTTGTATGTTATTTACCTCTAAAGGGTGTGTCTAAGTACTTAAAGTGTACATATTAATACCTAAATGGTACATATTTGTACCTTTTGAAAGGGTACCAAGAGTACTACATGCATTTACAGTATGTGTGTTTGTGTGTATACACTATATGATAAATATGATCATTTATTTGACATTTATTTAATACAGCAAAAACGGTAATATTGTGGAAGCCCATTTCAGATAAAAAGAAAATAATAATAGTTTTTACTTTAAAAAGGTAATATTTTGATTATATCCTGTGACTACAAAATGAGAACTTATTTGTGAATTTATTTTTCTCAGAATTGTTAACAGTGTTTATATCTTGCAATTCTGTATTCTGAATTACAAGTCAAAAAATTTATACAAATTTAATTGTGAGGAACTAGCTCAGAATTTCCAATAAAACAAAATTAACCTCTTGGTTTTAAGATGAAAAGGTTAAAATATTTTATTAGCTTATTTTATCAGCCCATGGCAATGTAAACTTCCATAGTTCTTTTTTTAATAGATATTGTAAAGTGTCATTTATTTCAGTGATGTTCAGTGAACATCCTTACTCCAGTCTTCATTGTCACATCCTTCAGAAATCATACTAATATACTGATTTAGAAACATTTCTAATTATTATCAATTTTGAAGCATTCACATATATGTGTACATTCTTTCTGGATAAATATATTACCTTCAACTACGTAGTTTCCCATGTTATAGCTACATATAACACACACTCACATGCACACACACACACAACCCTCTCATGCCACACCGCACTGCAGGCCTCAACATCTCCACCCAAACACTCAAACAAACAAACACTTCCCTAAAAAGAGAATCTGCCCTCAAAGTCAAGCTCAAATACAATCGAATCCCTCTTGGTTCAACACAAACACACACACAGAGGCAGGCTGTGTTTCAGGGGCTGGGGGTTGTATTTGAAGTCTGTTAACCCTTCAGGTGTTCAGTGATGTGAAGACACACTTCACTCCCCAACAACATCCAACATCTATGATGTCACGCTTTATATTTAATGATGACAAACTGCTTGTAATCTCTAAAATGTTTAGGACACTTCAAATGTGTATCAGGATGCCATTGCATTATACAAATTAAAACAAATGAGACAAGAGAATCATGTTTTAATTTCTATTCAAATGATGTCAGCTATATAAAGTCAATAAATTGCAAGCGTGTGGTTCTTTTAGGGTCAAGCCCTCACCAGATTGCGGGCCCTTCAGTGACCTCCGCAACATGCTTATCTTAGGCAAAGAGTGGATCAGTGGCCTTGGCAAGTCAAACTCCAATATGGTGTGGATCAGCTGGGCTTATAATAACCTGGTGGACAACCCTTTGTTCCTCTTCCTCACTGCGATCCTCTTCATGTGAGTACTCCTGGCCTGCTGGGTGCAGTATGGATATGAGTCCTTTTAACAGTCTGTCTCTTTCCAGAGCCATTATATACATTCACATGCAAGTTTTGGATGGCCAGAAGATGATCATTGCTAAGTTAGAAGAACAAATAGACAATGTAAGTATTATGAGCTTAGTGGAAAGTAGGCAACCATATTTACAAAGAGTACATATCACTTTAAAATAATATACTTAAGTCTCAACTTAGACGAGCTGATACATATCTCCCCCGTCCCAGTGCAAGCACTTTATCACTCTTGCATGGGGCACCACTATGTTGGCATTTAGCTTACCTCCATTCATTCCTTAGGATCCAAATAGGGAGGGATTTAGAAACCACCAAAAACGTTCATGTTTTCTCTATTTAAAGACGGTTACATGACTAGTTACTGGCTATTTTAAGCATATAAAAAAGCACTTCGACCTCTGCGCATCACTCCTAAAAACTCCCCCTCTCCCTCTCAACTCCTTCACTGCAACCAAGGAGGGATGATATTACTTCCACTTAGTGCTCTTCCGCCATACAGTATACCCTGATAGGGTACATACTTTTCATCTAGGAGACATCTATTTGACATCTATTCGCAAAACGTATTATTTAGGTTGTTTGGTCATCTGCAATACATCTATTGGATGTCTCCTTTAAGATGTAGACGTCTATTAGATGTCTTTAAGATGTTTATGATTTAGAACGTATGTAAAACTGACGACATCCGCCAGACGATATTAGACAGCAGATGCTTTCCAG
Organism: Enteromius thamalakanensis; assembly: GCA_032357475.1. NCBI lineage: Eukaryota > Metazoa > Chordata > Actinopteri > Cypriniformes > Cyprinidae > Enteromius > Enteromius thamalakanensis. The sequence continues at coordinate 22,494,161 of JAUCMT010000068.1, forward strand.
GTCAAGAGATCTTTAACAGACATCTTACAGACGTACGCGTGCTATCTGGGATAGTTATCTTTTTTTATCTGCTTACAAAATCTCCATGTTTCAACTGTGCCGTTTTCCTTTTAAATCAATAGTTCACCCAAAAATGAAAATTACTCATCCTGAAGCTATATGACTTTCTATTCTGTGTATATGACTTTACTCTTACTGTATGTACAAAATGCCATGGCTTCTCTAAGCTTTATACTAGCAATGAATGGTGGTTAAGATTTTAAAGCCCAAAAAATGCATCCATCTATTATAAAAACTCAACTCCACGGCTCCGGGGAGTTAATATAGGCTCCCTCAAGCGACGTGATGCATTTGTGTAAGAAAATATCCAAATATAAATTTATAAGCCATAATCTCTAGCATCCATTAACTTTCATATGCCCAATCTTTCTCTGCAACAGTAATATCCTATCTAGATTTTACATTTCTGCACAAAAAGTGAAACACACACACGTGGTTCACTGGGACTCTTCTTAATGGTTCATAATTCTTAACAGAATACCTTTGTTGTTTTTGAATTTCAAAACACACTTTTTAGTTTGTTTTTGAATCATTTGGTTTATTAGGCCACTCTTCTCAACAAGCTGTGTGTTTTCATGTGTAACACACACACAGCTTCAAAAGCTCGACAAATGACGATATCTGATTTTGACTGATTTCTTGCTATCATCGCATCTGGCTTTTTTAGGAGGGTGAAGATAAGAAGTTCTTAATAGCTAAACTGCAGGCCCTCAATGAGTGAGTGCTCAGCAGTAAGGTGAGATTTCAGCTTGCCTTTTCTTACTAGAAATACTTTTATTTTCTGTTGTGCAATCAGGATGTTTGATGTGCAGATAAATGAATGCTTGACAAATTCCACACTTGATTTCCTTCTTGTGAACAGGCTTTGTTTCCATAATAGCTTCACCTGCTGATGCTTTCTCCAGGACGGCTGAATTCTGCAGAAATTCATTTGGAAGAATGCATTGTGGGTAACCCCTTCAAAAATCATACGTGAGAAACCACGAGTGCGTCTTATATAGAACTCTGACAACGGCTGCTTTTTTTGGAGGCATAGACACTGACATTTATTATTGTTACTGTCATCTAAAATTTTAATTCATTTGTATTGTTTATAGAAATGTTTTTATTTGTCTGTTCTTTTTGCTCCTAATCAAAAGCTATATTTTTGTGTTGATGAGGATGTGATCATTAAAATATTCACAGATCAGCTGTATAGTGTTTCTTGTGTGGCATGTTAATGACTAGTGCTCTGTGTGGTTTGACCTACATGTATTTTGCCCAGTCTGCTTAAAAAGTCATTCAGTTCCCCTGGTTATCTCATTAGTTTCCTTTTGTTTGGTTCCTCCTGCTCTGTTCTCCTTCAGTTTTTGTCCATTCTCATCTGCACTTTGTTGTTTTCCTGTGGTTTTCTCTATTAAAGAAGATTGATGTTAATTCTTCTTTGTGGTCCACTTTGTTCCCAGATACTTCCCCACCCCTTTTGAGACTTAGTTCTCATCTGTCCACTGATCTACATTTATTTTTATACAAAAGCTGTTGGCAACATCTTATTGTCACCATTTTTAAACGACAATTATTTGTGAATATTGCTGTTATTTTTACCACACATAACTTACTTGATCAAATGCATTCCACCATCATGTTTTTTTATACTATGTAACCTTTTCACAATGCTAATACCTATATGCTAACTCCTTATTTTTATTAGTGTATTTCCTTTGAAAAAAGACAGCCACGGCCGCTTAATATAGAACATGGTACCGTACAATATATGGTATGTAGGGCTACAGATTTTATCTGAACCTGTCAGACTAAGAAAATTTTGGTCACATGCTGTTGACTAGAGCTCGGAATACAATTCCATACTGGGTTTTGTGGGAGGAGTTTCTTTTATCTGTCTGACATCCTCATAAAAGGAGCCCTAAGGAGCTAGATTGGCTCATTTGGCTCCCAACATCAAATCTTCATCAACTGTCTGGTATGTCCAACCAATTAATTATTATTTCTGTCGTCGTAGTTAAATAGTTAACTGTTGAATTTCTGTCAGTTTTGTATAATTGCTTGGTTTATGCTTCGATATGGCTGGTCCAGTCATTGCATATTCCACTCATTCTGTATAAAAAAATTAAAATTAGGCTATCATTATTAGAAACAATTAGTCAGTCCTCATACCTAAAACTTGTTTCTTTGTAATTGTTTGTTTAAAATGTTTTAAAGTAAATCCTACCATTTTTTCTTTCAATGCAGAGTTTCTTCAGCGATGAAATCCTCCCAATATTTATACATCCACCTACCAGATAAATATAAAGAATTTCTAAGATCTGGTGAATGGGTAAGTTGACCAATTTTTGCAGTGTTCGAATGTCATAAATTAACTTTCCTACCATTTAGGAATTGATTTTTCAGGGTCATTTTATACAAATAAATGAATAAACACAATTGTTTCTAATAAATTCTTAATTTAAAAGCTGTATACAATTAAATCGGCAGAAGAACACCGGATATAAATATTCCATTATAATAGAATAAAACAAAACAAATCACTGTTTGAATCTGCAAAATGATAGGTCGAAAAAGGCTCCAAGTCATCTGATTGGCTAATCACGGAAACAAATTGTGATTTGTATGTGATTTGATTTACCTTTATCTTATAGGACCATGGAATTGTTATTAGAGATTTGAATCCAAGTTTGACCGAGAGTGAGCTTCACAAATACTTTGAAAAATTTGGAACAGTTACAGAATGTGTCGTAAGTACTTTTATCACTGAAAACTGTTAACACGGCAGATGTTATATGGAATGTTAATACTGACTTCTGTCTCATTTAGATAGTTGGCGGGATGATTTATGCCGCTTTAGTAATTAATTGTCCAGCAAATATTTTAAAATAGTTGTGTTTATATATGAAAATATATATAAAAACATCTCAGTGTAAAACATTTAACCCAGACAATCTAGGACTACGATTGACCCAGTGTTGGGTTGTTTTCAGCTTTTACTCCTCTTGTAATTTGAAAATTTTTCTCAATGAACAGTTCACAATCAACAAGTCATCAGGATGGTCTAAGGGTTTGGGCTTCGTGAGATACTCATCGCTTGAGGAAGCTAAAGCAGCAGAAGAATACAGGCCACATGACCTTGGAGGTTTTCATTTACAGGTCATCAAAATTGTTACACCAAAAGTAAGTCAGTCTGTTGTTTGTAGCAAGAAGGCCTATAATTACTGCTTAAAAGCTTAGACCTTAATGCTGGTCTGAATCGGCTCTGTTTTGGTGCGGGTCTTGAGGTGAACCAGCTATGTCCTTCACCAGAAATTGTCAATGATTAATCTGTGTTTTCCAAGAGAAGCAATGTGGTTGCATGTTCTGTCTTTACCAAACAATTCAAAGGAACTTACTTGGTCATCGATGCTTTTGGGATGCCAATGACCAGCATCCAAAACACAGCACACACACCGATGACTAACAGGCTTTTTAACAAATCTATTCAGTAACATCCATTCGTTTTAATATGGCAGTTGATCTGTTTGTGACTTTTGTATTATTTCTTGGAATTCCCTTCAGCCGGTTGGTGTTGGTGATTGGCAGCAAACCTATATGAGCTATCATGAGCAGATTTCATAGCACGACCTGCCATTGAGATGAATGGAAAAGCTATAAACAATTGTTCTACAGACTTCATTTTATGCTTTGGAACCCAACATGGAACCCAGTTACATCTCTTTCTATCTCTCTCTTTAGATGTCTGCCCAAAACATCTCTGACAACCAACTAAAAAGTCTCCCATGCCAATCCGCTCAAACAGAGCTATGTGTGAGTTAGAAGTGGAATATAGGAGCACCGACAGTTAATGGCTGAAATGATTTACACTGAACCTCATCCTACCACAATGTGAATTAAAATGTTTTTGCAGGATAATCCAAGTGTATATTGTTACATTTTCTACCTAACATTATAACCCTATTTAATTTAATGTCTGTAAATGATCTCTATACCTAATATGTGGAATAAATTGGAGAGCAATCAGAGCAGCTCTTTTGACGTTATTATTATTATTTTTCTTTTTTTACTTAAGGGTTATCTTTAGCTTTTAAAACCGAGATCTCACATAGAACTGAACTGACGTTTTAAAAAGACAATTTTGTTTGCCATGGCTCAACTCAATTGAATTGACTTTGCAGCTTGATATTGCACCTGAGAATGCTTGGGGAATAATAAAAAATGATTCAACATTATTGTTATTACTATTATTAGTTTAACATGTAGTGTTCCAGTGGAAATCATCCATTATGTTTATGCTTATTTACCTTTTATTAACAAATAATTAACTATGTTTTAACCTCAATAAACTCCTTATTTGCTTATTTGTATTACTTTTTATTAAGCACATATTACTTAAATTAAGCACATAATATACAGACAATATGTGAATAATAGGGATGCTAGAATTTGTCCCTGAGGTCTGAATTTGTAGACATTTAAATTATACTCTAAGAAAAGTTTATTCTGCGCGGAAGTCAAAAAAATATTACATTTGGTGTCAAAACCATGGTTAGTACCTACTGCTGTCTATCGTAGGTAATGCAAAAAGGATGAATCACATTTGTTCCCACGAAAGCTGATACGTGGACAAATGAGCTCTAAAATTTATGTGGGCAATGACTATTTATAACAGCCATATTCGTGTTATCTTAGCGTATCAGTGCGCTAGAGGGCAGCAGCTTTCGTCTGTCCGATATGTCATTCAGCAAACGAAGAAACAAGCGGTGACGTTACGTGAGATTCTATGACGACAGCGTGTCAGAATGGCGAACGCGGGAAATGAAGTCGTCTTCAAAAAGGTATATTTCTATACGTTTAGCTGTTTACTTTTTCGGTAGCTTTAACAAACAGTTTAACAGTTTGTAATATGATATCGAGATGAACGTATTAGAGGATCATTACCCGTTTCATTATATGGCGGCGTTACAGATATTGGCACTTTTAACGATTGACATTTTATTTTTTTTAAGGAAACTGTTGCCAAACTCTTGGCACGCTCTTTCAGGGAGGACAAAACCAAAGGTGAGACTGTTGTTTTTTGGGTAATAGTCAACCATCACAATGTAAGTCTTTGTTTTTGTTTCACTTTTCATTGTTTTTAGCTAAATAGAGAAAGAGAGAGAATTGAATTTAGAAAAAAAGTAACGTTATTACAATTAAACCGCATACAAATACGTCCCAAACACTTGACGATGCACACTTTTATTTTTTAGACCAAACAAAATCAAAAAGAAAACAACAAGAACTTGACATATATTTTTTTTTTGTACCACTTATCTAGCTTAAAAGAGGAAAAAAAAACAAGTCCCCACCAATAACAGCACAACACCTCATTTATACAAAAACAGTGAGATTGTCCATAGAACTATTAAAAATGATAATCAATCAATTCTAGATTTAGATGTAGCTAAAACACCGCATTAATATCCTGATGTAGACCCATTCCTATTTTATTTTTTCTACTCGTATAGATTGCTAATTAAAGAGAGCGACTGTTGTGTATTTACATCAGGTTTTTTAGTCACATATTACGCAGCGTCATATTCATATTATCATTTCATATTCAGTGGTTATATATTCTGGGTTACCTGTCGTAATGCCAAAACCCACCATGATCTTATTTTTCATTTTGTTGCCAGGAGTGTGTTACTATTTGCAAATTCACCACTGTGCATTTATGTAAAAACACTGAGTTAAAGATGTAACTGAGTGTATAGCTGAGTTAAATGATTCATTTAAACCGGTAAAGATGTGTGTGCAGACAGGAAACCGGACTAATGAGATCATCTGTAGCCCCTATTTCCCAGACTAAAACAAGCATGTGGTTTTATAGGCCTAGTATGTGTGACCACTCCCAGAGGTCTTGATAAGATGTGTATTTTAAAGGGGGGAATATGCCCTTTTGAGTCCCCTGACATTTGAACGCCCAATGCAAGTTGAGTTTAATTAAACTGGGAGAAACTCTGAACTTTCTTTTAGATTTGTTCAAATTAATAGATTTTTTTTTCATTCACGATAAACCCATTGAAGCCACATGCACAAAATACAACTATATTTAAGAATTTAATTGGCCGCACATATAAATGTAATAAAAACACAGATGCATATTCTTTATCTCCATCAGTTCATTTTAAAAGTGTTTTCACATTTAAAGTGTTTTTATGAAACCACCCGTAAATTCAGCGAGATCAGGCAGCTAAAGAACAATTAGTTCTGAAGTTTTTCTTCCACAGTCAGCGGTGATGCTGTCATACTTGTAGCGGAGATGTTGAAAATATTTGTCGAAGGTAAGGCAAACTTCAAATATGCAGCCATTTCGTACTTTGTTGCAGTACAGTGTAATTTAATTTCAGTATTATGAAACTTGTCTGTATGCTACAGAGGCGACACGCAGAGCTGTAAAACAGGCCGACAGTGAGGACTGTGACACCATTGATATTGAACACTTTGAGAAGATTCTGCCACAACTGGTGAGTTTGATCTGTTTAGGCATGTGCTTGATGCATCTAGTTATTGTTGTTTTTAATTTTAACATATTTACACATTTATATTTATAAACGTCACTTAATGTTTACCTGTTATTAAATTATTGTTAAACAGTTTTTTTATCCTGTGTTTTTGTGATTTTAATAAAATATTAGTTGTTTGTCTCATTTTGTGTAGGAAAGTTCATTTCTCACAGTCTATTAATATGAAATTTCCTTTTGCAGCTGCTCGACTTTTAATTTGGCTGAGGAGCCAGAAGATGGCGACATAACCTAGTTCTGCTGAACCCGAACATCCTGGACTTCACTTTGAATATTGGCACACGCTGCATTCTTTAGTCATTGTTTAAAATTGTATTATAGTTTATAAGATGTGCGACTGATTTAATAAAAAACAAACTTGTTTTTTTATAAACCGTCATTTTCCATGTCATTCAGTCCTTTCGTATTGTTTGGCGGTTTAACTGCACACCTCCAGCAGTTTTCTGTGCCGGTTAGAATGCCTGCTGGGTAACAGCGCAGTTATTGCCTCCTGGTAAAGAGGTCTCGAGTCTCACCCCGTGGCTCTGTAGGCCACCTGTGCTGCTCAGCGGCAGGTGCTTCCAGCATGCTTTGCCCCGCTCCCCCATCAAAGCCTCTTGAAGCAGTTGGAATTGATTAAAGTAATAAGGGAGGCAGCAAAGACCCTTAGATGATGACAAGTGGCAGGAAAAAGAAGCACCCCCCTCCGGCCACTTTGAAGTCCCCCCCTCCTCTTCCCCTCGCTGTCCTGCAATGTGGTATAGTTGAAGGTGTCACAGAGGTGAGAGGGCACAGGGGCGGAATGTGTGTGTGAGTGTGTGTGCGCGCGGAGAGAGTGTCAGCCTGTTAAAATTATTGCGACCACACGCATAGTTGTTCAGTTTTAGTGGAAGCATAACAAAACAAATTGGAACCAAAGAACATGACACAGGAAGAGAGGGGTGTAATTTTGAGTATAAATAAACAAGACGTCGAGCCGCTCAAGGGGGCTCCCGGTCTTTCATCAAGGCTGAGAGAAAGCTTTTTGCTCTGATAATTGCGCTCTTGGAGTTAGTCGAACCTGCCGCCTGCGAGTTTCCAGTTGTGATGTTAAGGGCTTTGCTTCAATGGGTTTGGTATGAGATAAGCAAAGAAAAAGGAAAGATCAACATGTTGTATTTTGTTAGATCCTGTAGTTAAGGGCAATCGCAAGACATATTGCTTTGTAGGAAACAAAAGCTTTTTTTTTCAGGTCTGGAAAATTAATTTAACCGTAGGAATTTCTGGTGGGTGGGTGTGATGTTCAGCTTTAAGTGTTTCATAGACGTCTATATGTATATGCATTATAAAGGTATTCATGAATGTTTTTCGTCATCTTGTTTTAATGCATTATACTAAGTGTAACTATAAATAAATGATAATGTATTATAACGGTGGTTGGAGTTTTAGGCTATAAAAGCATAAAAATACATTTAAACTTTTTTTAATGCTTTATATGAAGGCTTTAAGCAAAGTGTTATCATTTGTCATATGAGTATCATGGATATGTTCAATATTACTGTGCTTTTTATTGAACATAACTACTTTATAAAATCATACACCTTTGAAATTCACTGCAAACTTTGTAATTAAACTTTACTGGGCAAAATGTGCACTGCAAAAAATGCTTTTCTTACTTAGTATTTTGGTCTTGTTTCCAGTCCAAATATCTAATAATTCTTAAACCAAGAAGCATTTACTAGAGAAGCAAAATGGCATAAGAAATTCTGTTTTGTTTTAAGATAAAAAGAAAGTAATTTAAGTATTTTTTGCTTAAAACAAGCAAAATTATCTGCCAATGGGGTAAGCAAAAAAATCTAAATAAGAATGGAAAAAAAGAAGAAAAATCTTAATTGAAATGGAAAATAAGATTTTTTTTGCTTACCCCATTGGCAGATAATTTTGCTTGTTTTAAGCAAAAAATACTTAAATTACTATTTTTTTATCTTAAAAAAAAATTTCTTATGCCATTTTGCTTCTCTAGTAAATGCTTCTTGGTTTAAGAATTAATAGATATTTGGACTGGAAACAAGACCAAAATACTAAGTAAGAAAAGCATTTTTTGCAGTGTTGAATGGCCAGCCAGATCCATGACTTAAACCCAACTGAGCTCTCTGGAGAGACCTAAAAATGGCTGTCCACCAACCTGACAGTACTGGAGAGAATGTGCAAGGACGAATGGCAGAGGATCCTGTGTGAAAAACTTGTTGCATCTTTCCCAAAAACACTCATGGATGTATTCGATCGAAAGGGTGCTTCTACTAAACACTGAGCAAAGGGTCTGAATACTTAGGACCATGTGATATTTCAGTTTTTATTTTTAAATAAATCTGCAAAAATGTCAACAATTCTGTGTTTTTCTGTCAATATGAGGTGCTGTGTGTACAATAATGAGGAAACAAAAGGAACTTAATGATTTTAGCAAACGGCTGCAATATAACAAAGAGCGAAACTTTCAAGGGGGGCTGAATACTTTCTGTACCCACTGTATAGATCAATCAACCCTCCAAATATTGTTTTAAGTATCCAAGGGAATAAACATTTGCAGACAGTAGACCTCAGGAGGACAAAGCATGACAATGAAGATTACATTTATATAATTATTGGTCAGGATCTGAAGGCAGCGGACTCCATGTCTCGTCTGGGTGGCCTGAGTGGTTGGAGCTCAGATACCATCTGTCTTGCATAAGAGGTGTTAAGGAGACCTGCGCTTCTCAGTGCTTGTTCAATACGCACTCTGGGATCAGACACAATCTTAAAGAAAGACAAAATGATGAGAGACTCTTATCAACTGATTACAAATCCATATATGTCACTAAAATCTGTTTAAAAACATCAGCCATTTTTTTCAGTACAATCAAGATGATCAAGCAACAGTCAGGGAAGTAAACTAAATGGTTTACTATAATAGTTCAATGGTTTCTAGACTGTCATTTTGTAACCAGATGAGCTGCTGACAGACAGGTGGATATGCTTTGATGATACGAACAAGGTTAAAGTCAGTAACTTATCTCTGTTTTATATTTATCTACTGGAAATGTTGTTATGAAACAGCATGTTATGAAACAAAAGTCTGAAAAAATGCTGTTTCACTGTTTGGCCTTGGCCAGGGATTTTGTAAACAGAAGACTTCCAAAATGTCATCACAGGTTAGACATTATTATTAGCAGGAAAGAAATGGCCCATGAATGTGAAACTAAACTGGCCCGCTTCCCTCTGGATGTTATCTGAATTAAATTAAAATGACTGGAAGGCAAATTAAAATGATAGTTTTACAACAAGGTCACCTGGAGGATTTGATCAGTCCAAAGGTCTCGCAAGAAAATAATTAAATTATTCATTCTGAATAAATAAATGCATATAGAATACATTTGTTTTAAACTGATAAGACATAACCATCAGCAGTAGAATTATTTAATAAATGAATGTTTAAAATAAGACTTCAATCGTAAAATGTGAAAGAGTTGGGATTGTTTTAAGTTCTCCTATGCCACAGTGCAACGTTAAACATTAAAGCTAATAAAATCCCAGGTCATCGGTTGTTTGTGTTGAGGTGCATGTGCAAGTAGTACAGTGTGTGCTGTGTACATGTGCTGCTACCTGTTTATCAGTGTATGTATTTAGTTGGTACAGTGGTCTTTGTAATGTAAACACTTCCTCAGGCTGTTGACGTACGCTCCACGCCACTGTGTTTCCCATCATCCTCTCTGGATTGGCCTCAGCTACTTTAAAGACCTGTAAAGCAAACAAAATAAACCCAGCTGGTGATCATCAGCTGGAATTCAGTGTGTCTGAGCAGTTGTTTACACGTGTGTGTACCTGGTTGCGTAAAGCCTGCAGTCTCTCCTCTTTCTCTTTATCGTCCTTCAGTTTTTGTTCTTCTTTAGCTTCACGCATCTGCAGTTTCTGCTGAAACTGTTCTTTCCTGAACTTCACCCTGTGCAATATAAACAACCAATGATAGAGCTTAAACAATTGTATTGTTCTCATCACATTTGTCAGCATTTTGACAATATACAGTGTACAGTATTTCTCAATATTGTTTTCTCTCTGAAAAGGCCTATTGTTTTTTCGTCCTATTAGTGGTTTATTAATCTATAGAGCCTGGGAAGTCACCTTTAACAGAAAAATAATCAGTGGTGACGGTTTTGCAGTTCATCCCCTTCTGTTTTAATAGCATACACAATCTTAAATCGTTCCCTCGGTTTAACAAATCTTGCCCACAGATTAATAAACCATACCCACAAATTTCCAATTTTTTGCACTCAGATTTTGTAAACTGTACCTTTTACCTTTTTTATCGACACTCACAAATTCATGATCCCCAGTGTAGAAGAACATCAAGCTCCCAGGTAGCCTACATGTTAATGAATTTTGTTTAATATTATAGGTTTTATGTTATATTGGTTTATTTTGTATTAATATGTGGAAAACATCAGTCTGATGTATTCACCCAAACGCTGAGGTTCAGAAGTTCAGCTAAGAAAAAAAACACATTTAGGGGGACAGTTGCACCAGCTTGACGTCTGTAGCTCTCTGTGTATGTCTGCATTCAGAAACAGAACATCTCTGTACTCTGTGAGCTACCAAACAAACCTACCTGTCATAGGCTTTTCTATGAAAGCCTATAAATATGAAGCTGGATATACGTGTGACACTAATGTTCAAAAGAATCCGATTTTAAATCTCCCAGCATATTAATATTGTTTTGAAGTCCTAACACGACATTCTTCAAAATGATGCTTAATTATTCAAAACTTTGTTTTCGTTTGAAAATTAGTAAAAGCTGTCAGAGTTTTAGTGTCTCTAATGTTCCTTTCTTTTAAAAACTGCTGTGTTATGTACTTATTGTATTGTATTTTTTTTTTTTTTCGAAAATTATAATTTTACATTTTTTTAATTATTATTTGTACAAAGATATGTCTGCTGTGAGCTACAGTACCTACTGAGACTAGTATATGCTTAGTATTTGACACCATGATCCACACCCACAAATTTTTTTTTTAGCTTTTATTTTATCTGTCAGCATTTTGTGCTTTGTTTAAATATTTTGAAAAATCGAAAATTTTGAGTTTAATGTCGTAATGTTTTGAGAATAAAGTTTAAATATTTTGAGTGTAGTAAAAACTGTCAAATTTGTATTCTAGGGACCAGATAATGGCAGGGCCCTCTGTAACTGCTCAAGTGGAGTGATTGGATAAAATGTTCAGAACCATCAGAGAAGATGCCAAGATAACTCCCAGACACCTCTAGCAGGACAAGAAGGGAGACCTTCTGTACCCATGACCAGCTAAGAGGGGACTTCTCATTGGACTACAGGTTGACTCTCACTTTCACACCAAACCCTAAGGTTTAGAAAATGACTGCCATACTGTAAACATTCTTCTAGATCTCTGGATGCAACAGTTCACAGAAGCAGGTCTATTAACATATTATTGTATGAATAAGTGATAGTTTGAACAGTTTCCTGTCATGTTTGGACTCTTTTTGCTCCTAATGGTGCTGATAACAGTTTAAAAAAGAGGTTTGGTAAAGAGATATTGCATGGGTGAAATGTTAAAGACACTTGTACTCCACTGTATGCAAATATGTTGCAGACTAGGGCAGAAAACACAATGGCCACCTTGGACACAAGTGGCCAATCACGTTTCTGGAATAAAGGCACCAGAATTTAGTTTCCACCACATCAGAAAGAGATAAAAGTACCTTCCTAAAGGGCACTTCTTGTTCTAAGTCTTAGTCCCTTGCTCCCAGTCCCTGCAGGACAAAGGAAAGTCCTCATCTACAGTCACTGGATCAGTTTCTGTCACTCCTGTAACAGTACAGGAGGAACTATTGCAGCTAAGACAATCTTACTAACCTATATACAAATATATTCTCAGATTTTGCACTCTTGCACTCACCAGTGGATGGAATGGTCTTTCGTTGAGGCTTGAACCCTGCTTTACGCCAACAAATGGCGATCTACGACGCCAGCATAGGGCTGCTCACACCATTCCATGCTGCTCCACCATGATTGAAAGTCCCAACATTCACATCCCACCTAAGTACCATCCCTTCCTAGATATGTCCAGTGAGGCCGCTGCTACACAACTACCTCCACATTGTCACTGGGACCGTGCCATTGATCTGTTGCCAGGTGTCATCCTCAAACAGGGGCTCATTTGACCTTCAACTTCTCCTGTAGCATCCAGTTTCTTCTTTGTGGAGAAAAAGGATGGCGGTCGATTATAGAGGCTTGAATTACCAGATGGTGAAATTTGCATACCCCTTTCCGCTCATACCTGCCACTCTGATTTTTAGCAAACTTGATCTTAGAAGTGCCTAAAACCTTAAACACATCCGATGAGGAGATGAATGTAAGACCGCCTTTGTGACCCCAACGGCCACTATGAGTACCAGGTCATGCCATATGGGCTTTCTAACTCAGCCTCTATCTTTTAGAACTTCATGAATGAGGTCTTTCATGACATATTGCATCAGTTTGTCATCATCTGTTCAGATGATATTCTCATATACTCACCATATATGCGTTTTCACATTTGTTACATTCAGCAAGTTCTACAACGCCTTTGAGAACATCTCTATCTGAAAGCAGAGAAGTGTGGGTTTCACCAAACCCAAACTCACTTTTTGGGATATGTGATTTCCCCTGATGGAGTTGCAATGGATCCCAAGAAAGTAACAATGGTTTGTGACTGGCGAGAAATTACCACAGTAAAAGAACTGCAGCGGTTCCTGGGGTTTGCAAACTGCTATAGAGGATGTGTTGCTGGTTAGAGTGAGATCACTGCTTCTCTCACTTCACTCCTCAAAGAGTCCCAGAAGAACATCACTTGGACTATCGAGGCCTGTCAAGCATTTCAAAGGCTGAAGGAGGTTTTCTGCTCTGCACCTCTTCTATGGCATTCTGATCCTGAATTAAAGTTTGTTGTTGAGGTAGATGCTGCCACACTGGGAGTTGTATCCACCTTTTCACAGTGGCACGGTGAACCCCCATGTTTTACACCGATGCGCCAAGAAACTGCGGAGCAAAAGGCCTTGTTACAGTCACAGATCCAGGATCAGCACCAGGCACTCCCTCACTCCCAATCACCGGAGTATTAATCACGCCCACATGCAGTCACTTACCGGCATTACAAATAATAGCTTCATTATTTGTCTAGAGATACGTAAATTAGCAGTTATTTAGCGTTAATTCCACCAGAGCCATTAAGTGGTTCCCATAAGCAACATTACAATAGAAATCTCTTCCATCGCAACATCCTGCTCAGCAGCATTGCATTCTGTCCTTCTGTGTTCACTCTGTTATTTGTCTCTTTCTGGTTTCTTTCTTCATATTTAAGGCTGGAAAACACTACACAACTATTAAAATCTGAAGTAGGGTGAACATACGTGTAATTTTTCCTGGACGTGTCCTGGCCAGGATTTATAACAGAGGATCATACACTATCTGACTTACATTTTTCAGATCACAACAAACTCACAAGGAAACATGCATTTTGTTGTTAGGAGACGCATGACAAATAAAAACAAATGTGTTCTAAAATCATCTGAGAATATCAAACATGTTTGATAACTTACGATTGGATGAAATCAAAGTTTGATTCCTCAACTAGTATTAACTTGTGCAGACTGTTAAATCGAGGCAAAAATCAGGCTCAATTCCAGGCTTGTCCAAGTTTTTCTGTTATTGTCCATTACCAGTGCAAATTTATTTATTGGTATGATCACTAGTTTTTGTATTTACTCTTGCATATCTAATGTTAATACATCGCATGCATCTTATTACACTTTTGTCTTCTTTCAGTTGATGATCCAAGCCTCTACTAGCCAGCTAAAACACCAATCTTTCAGATAAATCAGTTGACCAGCTCCCCCCAGTGTGTGAAATATAAACTGTTGAACAGCTTGTGGAAAACGGGCTCACATTGCTAAATGAACAGCTTTTGACTGCTGCACTAAACTAAGTGAGGTGGGGTATGGTCATCTGATATACTCATAACCTCACCTTGAGCGATGTAGGTCTCACTTACTACAAGAGAATAAAGTCAAAATATTTAGAGAATACAGGAAAGTAAAATTATGAGAAAATATTTTGAAAGTATAGCCTATGTTGCTGTACAAATGTCCTGATTGGGAGCTTCAGAAGTTGTCAGGCCACCAAAATCAATTATATATATGAGATTATTACAAGAGATTATACAAAACTGATAAATGAGCTTTTTCCTATATCCTCCTGAGACCCGGCCCATTGACTTGTGTCCTCTGTAGTGGACCTTGCGTTTTCATGAATTTGCTATGAATTTTTTGAGCTACTCTGTCAAGTCCTGTTGTACTGTGCAGAGGACACCCTGGGCTTTCTAGTGATATGTCATT
>JAUCMT010000068.1:22512810-22523469 GCA_032357475.1 Enteromius thamalakanensis
GAGTATTCTCCATCTAGGCACTATTACTTCTAGTAGCATTTTCGCCACTCCCCTAGCATCTGCCTTACTTGTGGGCATTGCTTCTACCCATTTTGAAAACATGTCTACCATCACTAGACAGTAGGTTTTCCTTTTGCAGGGGTTCAGTTCTATGTAGTCCATCATGACATGCGAGAATGGTGCCGTGGGTAGGGGGTGGCCTGCTTGTTGCACCTGCAATCCCCGGCCCACGTTCACCCTAGCGCAAGTCATGCATCTTAATGTGTAATCTGTGGCGGCTGCTGAAAAGCCCTTGGTGAAAAATTGGTGTCTGATGGCATCATTCCCCCTTTTGACACCTGATCTAGAGAATGTGTCAACGCACAGTATGTACTAAAGAAATGAGAAGGGAGGCAAGGTCGGTCGTGGTGAAGTAAGGGTAAGTGCATTGTCACAGTAATGCAAATATCATTGCAAAAAAACGTGACATGAACTTTAAAATTAATTAATAGATGCTTTGAGGCAGCGGATTTTGCCTCAATAATTTTTTGGAATCGAGTTATTCAAGTTACTCGAGGAATCGTTTCAGCCCTAATAATTACATAAAAAAATACCATAAAAAACATTCTTCTGCCATTTTAGAGAATATTATTGCATAAGCGTAGCTGCAGTATGGCTCTCTGATATCATCAAAAATATCTTAATTTGTGTTTTTATGGGTTTGGAATGAATTATTATTTTTTTGGGTAAACTAATCTTTTCAGACTTGGACTTGTTACTTTATGGAGGTTCTCCATAAAACTTAAAGCATATACATAAAAATTTCCAGTAGTTGTAGAAATCAATCAATCAAACTAAAGACCGCTCGATATGGTCAAAGATAAGAGAATCAATAGTTGAGTCTGAATGACCTACATAAATTGTTCCAAGGTAACGCCCGGAGAGAAGCTCACTGTTTGCCTTTTTGACCTGAGGGGCCTTCCTCCAAAGACTGGCTCGGCTTCAACAGGGAGCCTCAGGCTCCGTGTTTGTGCTTATAAGAACATACCTGGCAGCTTCAGACAGTAGGGCACTTTGCTGGGATCATTTCTAAGTGCTTTTGGCGCTTGGCTGTTTGTCTGGGGCTCAGGTCGGACCTCTGCTGTGATCTACCTATTTGCTGGTGCTCTCAAAGCAATGGGGAGCAAAAAAGACTCTTCCGGAACAAGCGAGGTGGATGATGGGGTCAGCGACCTTGGCTTGCAGCTGAGGAGGGGAGAAAGTGCACAAGAGATGAACAATTAGGCTGTAGACTGGGCTATTTCTGGAGTCACTCTGCCCTTTCTTTTGCTAGTAACCACTGTGCAAATCCCACAAGATGCCCAAGGCGCATGCAGTAACAAGAAGGTAATCCCCTTACATAACACCAGCCTGTAAGTGCCTGTCCTTCAATTAGTTTTGGGGAGGCCTCTAAAAATAAAGAGCTGCACTGATTTGTGTGACGTCAGAAGGTTAGGAGTGACTGGGGCGACGTGTAACCCAAATTAGAAGTGACTTTTCTGGAGGTTAGCAGAGCAATCTATTTTTAGGTCTTTCAAAGGTTGAAAATACCACTGCAGAGGCCCTGTATGTACTTGCCAAAATCTTAGTAGACCTACTGCATCATAATGTCATGTGCTCCAGATCATGAAAGGGAAACGGCCTGGTGATATTTAAAAAGGAGCAACTAATGACTAAAATCTCTTTAGGAGACTGCAGGGCTCTTGCGGTGAACACAGTATGGCGTCACACCATAGTCAGGCCATCAACCGTTAGAGCTATGGTTGGCATGGCACTTTTTGAGAAAGTGTTATATTGTAACCCATCACTCTTTCCAGCATTCGTGTATCAGAATGTAGTTTAATGATGGGCTATCACAATTTTGCTAAATTGGGTATTGTACAGGAAAAGTCTATAAGACATAAATTAAAAAAAAGACAAAAGTATCATTTAAAAAGCACTATGACTTAGCTTTGTGTGAATAATGGACCGAAATTTAAGCATTGTGTTTAAGTTGTGGTACTGATTTCAGTTCCTCTGAATGATTTTTCATTAGTGTTCTTGTTTGATTGATTTATTTTTTCTCGCAGAAATGCAGTTAATTTCAGGTTTCAGCAGCACAGATATGTAAAAGTTGTACATTATGCATTTAGCTTTTATCCAAACTGACCCATAACACAGTCAGTGTACATATTTTGTCAGTTCTTATGATTTCTGCTCTTTAAGTGCAGTTATTTATGATGTAGTTATATCTGAAACAGATGGGTGTGAGCCTGGCAACATTTAATTACTCTTCATTGCTTTTGCATCAGTTTCCAGGGAGTGGCACTAAAAGGTTAATATACCAATCCCTTCCTTAAACCTAACCAATAATGTTAACAAAAGCAAGCATGAGATAAAACCAGCTGTGACATTTTGGCTTGCTTCTACAAGTCTTTGAGCTAGGTGTGTAAGTTTACTGTGTTAAAAAAAACGATACTTATTGAGCGTGTTATGTGGCATACACGCTAAACACTATGTATCATTCCCTCTGCTGAAGCTCTGAAATGGAAGAGTTAAAATGGCAGGACCAAAAGCCACCGGTTCTTGTCACTAGACATCGTAATTTGATTTGAGAATTGTGAGAAAGTGCATTCCAAAGAAACAGTGTTTGGTCTCCTACAGCCAACATCCTTAAAATAGCTACTCTGGATGAAGGGATGAGTCCCTCAGTGGAATGCACAAAAGAGTTAGAATATGTGGGATTATTAAGTGAATTAAGGTAATTGAAAAATGGGCCTTACAGCTTTTACTAGACGACACCTGTTGTGTAATTATATTGTATCAGATATAAAGATTTTTTTTTATTATTATAGGAATACATAAAACCTCAAAAGAATCTGAATGTTGAGTTAAGAAGGAAAAATTGAGGTGCTTAAAAGCAAGGCCTCTTTTTTGCTTGTGGCAAGAGACCAAGGAGACGCCGTTCAACCCACTTTTACGTCTCTGTGGCAGGAAATCTAATAAAACAAAGAGTGAGCAGCTGAGGTGATTTACCAACCTGTCTTGACATCAGAGCTGAAATAAAGCAGAGCTATTGGAAATAGGTTGGTTTGAGGGAGTAAGTGGGTAGAGCTGTTACTCGCAACACATTCAAAGGGTTCGCAGAGTGGTTCAGCACTTGACCATCCATGAAGATATTTATTGTGCGATGGGAGAAATGTCCCAACCGCAGATAGATGTTTGCATTTCTTTAGACAGACTGCCTCACTGTCTGGGGATTAACTAGTTATTAAGGGGCACTATTTATACACTGTACACACACACACACACACACACACATACATATATATATATATATATAGCATTCATATATCAGTTGTGTGGTGGTTTGTCAACAAGATATGCCCTATCCAAGCCCATCTCCTTGTCTTGATTTCTTACTCAGCAGCAAGCTGGCAGGTTCTTTCTCAAAGGTTGCGGATACTGAGAGACATCAGGCAATCAGATCTGGAGGATCCTTCTGATGCAGCTGTTGATGAAGGTCTGGATTTTCTTGAGGGTGGTCTTGGTCGTCCTCTAGGTCTCTGCTCTATATAGTAAGTGTCTTCATGCTGGAATTGAACAGTTGGATCTTGGTGGTCATGGACAGCTCCCTATGGACAGGCCCAGATGTTCTTGAGCTGTACGAAGGTCACTCTTGCCTTAACATCTGTGTTTGTGCCGCTCTGTTGGTCTATGATTTTACACAGGTAAAATTCCAGGGGAATTCCATTCATAATGATTGGCTTTGTACTGGTGGTATTGACCTTCAAGGCCCCGATATACTTCAAACGAAATTGTAAAACAAACTGAAATGACGTAATTTCGAACAAAATCAGACCAAAACGAAGTTTGTTTTGAGTTTTTGGCAGTTTGAATTGGCTAACCAAAGCAAACTTTTTGGGGAATTCGTTTGGGGAATTCGAACACCTTTGAGCTATGGTCTGAGGTGGCTACGCGTTTGGTGGGTGTGTTCTGATGATCGTTTGTTATTCACCCGAGCCCAGGCAAGGGTTTAACATCTCCAGTTACTATATATATACACAGCAGAGCTGCCATATATCTGCCCCTAGATGATCGCTGGCAGAAAGACTTTAAAAGTTTAGCGAAAGCAATTAATTCCTACAAAGAGATTACAACCAAGCTTGTGTGAATGACCCAGAGTTAAAAGCGATGTAGAGAATCATCATATAAAAGTTTTCCAAAGCCATGAAAAGAATGAAAGGAAAGGTAGCAAGCAAATCAATACTAAACCCTACTGCTGCCGTCGTCGTTTTTTCAAAGAAATTTGTGTCAAAAAAGGTACACAATAAATAAGCCTTTGTTTTTAATGAAACGAATAAGCAACGTGCGAGTGTCACATCATGTTTATAATAATCGTAACCCTGCCTCCAGCAGCGCGGGGTTGTCAGAATATTTGGAAACAATATTCTGCCGTTTCAAACTTGTTTTTGCCCTCAAATGAAAAATTAAAAATAACTTTGTTTGAAGTATGTCAGGGCCTTCAGAGTCTTGGTTTTGTCTTTGTGGACGTTGAGACCAACTTGTGATGACATGAATGCCAAAACGATCCACTCTGTCAAATGCTTTCTCATAGTTGATGAAGTTGGATGAGTTCTATTCCAGTTACTATGTACAGTAACTATGTCATGGAGCATTGCAATCTGGTCCGTCCAGGATCTGTTTGTCGGGATATTAGTGTGATGTCCCTGTAGTTGTCACAGTTGCTGAGATAGGCAACCTTTTCTCCAGTATGCTGGTATATCTTCTTTCTCACAGATCCTCTCAATAAGTTGCCTTAATGGCTCCTCCATCTGTCCTGTAGAATGAGCGTCAGTATGTGCAGTTTGCAGTGAGAATGTGTTGGTCACACACACCTATAGATATAATTATAACATGTAATTATGTAATGTTAACATACCAAGTTACTTGAATAAAAATATGAAGTCCGTGTATATGATTATGCTCACAAATACAAAAACACATTCAAGTTACACCTCAAATAGTATGGATTTGATCACAGAATTGTCATTCCTGTTCATATTAGTGATTATTGCTAACAACATATAAAAGAAACCAAACTATTAAAATAAAGCATAATTAGGCTATATGACATGTTATGCAGGGACTGTGATATTTTACTGTGTTTCACTGCAAACTGTCTGATGATTCGTTTGTATAGTTTTCACTTCTAGAAAACATAAAATGTACAGTATTTCAGAGTAAAAGTAAATAAAATGTGATGTTAAACAATTTACAAGTAAGTCATTGTACAGTAAGATATAAAAAGGCAAATCTGTTTTTGCAATGATGCCGGAACTCAGATAATGAGAAATATAATAATACATACGCATTTCATTCACTGGACTGTCAAACAGTAGTCATTACCACATGGTTATTTAATTTATCTGAATATCGAGTAATAAATACAGTAATATGTGATTACTCTTACTCATACTGTGATGAAAGATTTTGGTCATGGTCCCCACCCAATTATTTCTATAACGGGCATAATGATGCTATATGTATAATATAAATATACATATACTGAAGTAATGTGATTCATTTCATTCATGTGGACATTTAACTAGATAACCAGAAGTCGTTCTGAAAGGAAATAGTTAAATGTGCCAATAACCTCTGTATACAGGCCCCGTCCTCCCTCATACTCAGCGTCCTCCTTGATCTGAGTGTTCAACTCCTTCCCAGACATGAAAAGTAAACCCACTCCAAAAACAGCACCAGTGCAGATCCAATCTCAATGAGCTGTAATTTAAAAAATGGCCTGCTGGAAAAACAGCAATAAATTTGCAAAGCCTTCAAAGAAGCCGCCTGTGCGTTCACCTTTTTGTACATAAAACAAAAAGACTTTAGCTTTTGGCAATAAAAAACTTTTCACAAAATACTGGGACAGATATCAGGACAGAGAGACTATGGACTGGCATAACTGGGGGGGTAGTATTGTCTGGGGAGCTGTCAAGCACAAAGCCAGATGTTAGTCAGGCATACATCCATGAATGCCGCTAAGAAATTGAGAGGTACCCATAATTGTAAGAAGTAGCTTAGCTTAAAGCCCAACTTTTTCTTTCATTTTGATGCCAGTTTAAACCTTTAGAATTGTGTGTATTCCTAACCCCAAGTGTTCCTCAACATGTTTGACAGCAATTGTTGTTGCTCTGTGTTGCAAAGTTTCCTACTGAAACTCAGAACAAGCTGAGTATATAGCCAAAAGTAGCCAAATCACGTTCTAGGAGGAATTTTTTTTAAAATCAGAATTGCTCCAGAATTGTGTTCTGTAGGGTCAAATCCTTCTTCACGTGTGTTCCACCTCTGCTGAAATCTTGTTCCGTGTAGCAGGGGATTTCGCTTTAATTTGTGGACTCAAAAACAGCCCATGGCAGCAGTATAAAAGTAGACAAGTTCCACAGGAAAACCGCAGACTTGGCAACACTGGTTATCAAAGTTAACATCACAGGATATTCTGCCATGATTCCATTTCAAAAGAAGTCTATGTGTTCTATTCAATGGGCATTAAAGTGCAAAAGACGTGACTTCTATGCAAATCTCATGATTACAATTAAGAGTAGAGTAGAGGGCAGTAAACACTACGTAGGGAACATGTACATTGAAACAGTTGTGCAGAGATATTCAATTGAACTGAAATGACCCCAGATCCAGAAACGTAGCAAAAACATTGGTAAAACAGTCCATGTGACATCAGTGGATCAACTGAGAATACCTTTTTGTGCAAATAAAACAAAAATAACATAATGAAATTTTATCCCATGACTTACATCCAACACAGTCTCACGTGCAATTCGTACATATTTGTACGAGGTGCCAAATTTGTGCCAATTCGTACGACCTTACTCGTACGATTTCGTGCTATTTGTCTAAAATCACGTGATGGGTAGGTGTAGTGGCGGGGTTATGTTTAGGTCATTCGTACAAATTCATACGAATTGCCATCTCGTAAAATACGTACAACTTAGAATAAATCGTATGAATTTGTACGAGTGAGGTCGTGCAAATTCGTACGAATTAGCCACCTCGCAAAATACGTACGAATTGCCGTGAGATCAGGTTGCTTAAATCTTCCGCCATTTTAGAGAGTATGTCAATGCACCGTATATGCAAGCTTTAACATATTTGACGTAATCAGCCTTGTTTATATCCGGGTGAAAGCATGCTGCTGTTTGCGCAAAGAGGAAAGCGTACCTTTACGCAGTAATATTCTCTGAAATGGCGAAAGACGCAAGTCATAGGAGAAGAATGGTTGACTACATTGTTTTTTTCTTTTTATTGCTCAAAAAAGTAACCTTATTGCATCACAAAACTGAAATTGATCCACTGCTGTCACGTGGACTGTTTTACCAGTGTTTTTACCACCTTCTGGGATCATTTCAGTTGTGTTGCGGTCTTTGGAGGAACTGATGCCTCTCTGATCACATCCAAAAATATCTTAATTTGTGTTCTGAAGATGAACGAAGGTCTTGTATGTTGGTATGACAGAATTTTCATTTTTGGGTAAACTAACCCTTTAAGTTTTGAGTTTCGTTCCTTATTTTAAATAATTACCTCACAACACTCTTGTCTATCCTACATTATGAGGTCAAACTCTCTGTGACCTATGTGGCAAATCAAAGTGCTTGAAGATCAGCATGGACAGGAGATGAAGATATTTTCCACTATAGAACAAAACAGTAGTTACCCCAGTCAACCACGTCATGGTTGTGGTTTGAGGTTCCCTTGGAAATAAGTGTAATGTATCTGGTGAACCCTCCTACTCTCCTGGAAATGAGTGTTTCTTCACCTTTGTTTGGCAAGAAGCTTCTGAGAGGATATCAATAGGAGTACAATTTCCTGAATGTATGACCGACTGCTCGGAAAGAAAGGGCCAAATTTTCCCCCTACATTAGTGGCCCCATCGTCCAGTGAGCTATGACCCTGGCCCAGGAACTCAGAGCACTGAGCTGTAGAGACTGGGCCATTCCATCAAACCACTGTCCTTTCATGCCAGTCCAGATTGTGGTGTTTAGCGTTTTCGCACTACAATACCAACGGTTACCCAAACTGGTGGTAATGAATGAAGTATTCCAGAACACATTTTTTGCAAAACAACTAAATAATAAGTAAACTGAAAAACTCTAATTTTGCTTCCAAAAAGTGAGGTAACTATGTGTTTGACAAAGTTACTTCTCAACATAATACATTACAATATTTTTACTCCAGAAAAAAAAATAAATTAAAGTTATTTAAAGGAAAGTAATAAATTATACAACATTATGTAAGTAATACATTGTTATATTTTTGGCAACTGTAAAGGCTCTTTCACACCATAAAAAAGTAAAAAAAAAAGGAGTCCCAGGCTGAAGGAAGTTCCTCTGCCTTTGCACCTCATTCCCAATTTCTCTCAACATGGGAATAGGAGAGGTAACTTGCATTGCATATAGAAAAAAGTAGCTCAGATATTTTGTGAATTGCTTACTTGTAATGTGTTATCACAATGTAAATATAACAACTTATTCTTTGGACATTATCTGCTCTGAAGCTGGTAATGTTCTATTACTTCTTCAGTTATTTGTGCATATATGATCTATAGATGAGGCTCCAGTGGGTGTACATCCATTCTAAGACTCTGAGAATCTGCTGACTTGGTGGCTTTATATCATCTTCCTTGATCTCCACTTATTGTGGAAATATTGCTGCAATATTTAAAGGAAGTCAAGGCCCCTTAAAACAATGTTAAAACAAAACCATCTAAGAAGTCCTGCCCTTCTATGCATCTGTGATATTTAACAGAGAAACAAGACCTGTCCACCTACAGCTGAATAAACTACTTAAGTCGATCATATACGGAGAAAGGCATGATCTCAGTGATGGGAAAACCTAAAATGTGGTAACAGAAGAAGAGATAGATAAACAAACAGTTTGAAGTCTCATGGATCATAAAAGCTTATAACTAAGTTTGGGTTTTGTACAAACCGATCACCTCACTTTGATATGATCTCTTTACAGCATACTGCAAACCAAACACAGTGTCCTATTATCATAGCACTCTTTTTTTGCCAGTCACATGTTTACTGTCAGTTGCATGACCAGCTTAGGCTTCAAAGCTAGTTATGTCATTTCTGCAAAACTGGTCATAACTTTTTAAAGTCAGATACATAAAATTCTAAATGTAAGACTAATTACCACTTCGTTAACTGCTAGTTCATCAAACTGGTTCTTTAGGAGTTATGTCATTAATCACTTACCCCTATGTAACTCCAAAGCCGCAAACACTTTGTTTGTCCTCCAGAATGCAATTTATGATATTTAGGATGAAAACCAGGAGGCTTGTGACTGTCCCATAGACTGCCAAACAATTACGAGTGTCAATGTGCAGAAAAGTATGAAAGACGTCATCTGATAGGGCTGGGCAAAAAATCGATTTATCGATTTTGTAGTTTAAAACGATTTTATTTTGCAAAAAACTCAAGTTTTTTGCCACAATAGTTTTTTTCGGACTTTTTCACATTTCGTCCTTGTGGGTTATCGTAGCACGATATGAGCCGCCCCACGTAACACAGTCAAAACAACATGGCAGCGTGTAGCAGAGAACTACTTCCAAAGAAAGGCAGGTAATTCCATAATTTGGAACTGGTTTGGTTCTGATGCCAACACAGACGAAGCCTTGCTGCAAAATATGTTTCAAGGCTGTTGCTACTGGAATTAGCAGTACAACAAATCTTTTCCACCACCTGAGAAATAAAAATCCTGAAGAATGAGAGATGTGCAGCCGGGTCCGTAGCGAAAACGGCTCCTCTAGCACACCTGCTAAAAAGCAAACTACACTTCCTGAGAGCTTTACACACTGAAAAGCGATTACAGTTTTTCACGATATTTCCGAGAACTAACAAGCACGTGTTTTGTTGTTATAGATAAAAGTTTACATTTCTTCACTCTTTGAGCAGGCTATAAAGTATGTCTGCCACAGGCATGTTTCCTTTTTTATATTCACACTATACTGAGAAGAGTTAATTTTTTTTAATTGTAATGTTATATGATACAAAATTTGAAATTATCTGATTTCTTGAACAGAAAATTTAAGTTGTTGCACTTTTGCTTAAACCTGGGTTAAAGCTTGAAATTGTTGAATGACAGAGCCTTATTTACTTTTTGTTTTGGGATTCTAAGCATTTTAACTCTTGAGGACATTCATAGCAATAAAGCTGCACTTTTGACACTATATCTGATGTCTGCAGTCATTTTTTAAGTGCATTGGGGGAAAAAATCGCGAAAAAAAAAATAAATAAAATTGGCAAAATCGACCAGCCCTAGTTTAGTGTGGGATAAGACAAAATTTTACAATAGAGACACACTTTAAACCGTAAAACTCAAAACAATGCAATGCGTAATATAAATTATGAATAAAACACCTGTGAAAAATGTATACTATAATAATAATATATAGTTATATAAAAAAAAGTTATATTAAAATTTTTTTAATAAAAAAGTAGATTGGGCTATATATATTTCCTGACTTCTCTTGAAGTGTATTTTCTGTTTCCTCTTTATTAACGGTAAATACATCTTATATAATCTCTTAGTGTGTTCACAAGGGCAAATATCCTGACTGGAATTTGGTCAGCTGTTAAC
>JAUCMT010000068.1:22523569-22551006 GCA_032357475.1 Enteromius thamalakanensis
GGTAAATACATCTTATATAATCTCTTAGTGTGTTCACAAGGGCAAATATCCTGACTGGAATTTGGTCAGCTGTTAACATCATGTGACTGTTTACTCTTTGCACCTGTGTACAACCTCTATTTCCATTTCCATGTATAGCGGACAAGACAGTGCACTCTTCAGTATGTGGAGAAACCAATACATATACTAAAACACACTGAGTGGAGTTCAGAGGAACGTCATACTTTGATCTGCTAATTACTGTGGAAAATCACCTGGTAAACCACAGGCGTTTTTTTTTTTTTTTTATCTAACAGCATTAGCAGACTTTTCCACTTTAAAAGGACCTTTATTGAACCATAAATCTGTAAAAGCACTGTTAGTGGTAAAGGGTTGTGTTCTGTTGAAGTGCCAAATGATTGGTAATTTTTATGTAAATGTCGGATGCACACCTCAGAAGACGATGTGTCTTTTTTTGTTTGGTTTGTCAAACCTTACCTCTGTGTAGTTTGCAGTTATTTTTTGATAATGTTGATACTACATCTATTGTTGAGTTTAACCTCTTTTTAACACAATTTTAAAAATGCGTAACTGTCGTCGCTTTGAAGTTCTCCATAAAAGATCATGGCTGCACCTTTGGTGATTACCATTCAACACTGAGAAACTACAACTGTAAATGGCTCCAGGTTTAATGAGGTTGTCCCTAAAGTAACTGCCATGCCAGCTCCGCCAAATCCAACTTGCCAAGCAAGAGGGATCCCACCTCTCAAATTGCCATCTGCTGAGCTTTCACATCACCTACTTGTGTGTAGGAATCTATTTGTGTATATTACGCCTACATATATAAACACAACTCGCTCCCACTCGCATACAAAGACAAGCAGCAAACAAAGAGCGTAAAATAACAAAGGCATCATGCGAACCCCTTGTCAGATTTAAGATGGGACGCATAGTTTAGTCTCACACAGAGTCCTCCGCCCCCTCAAGGCCTGTTGGTATTGCTTTGATTCTTTATTTCGCAGTGTGTCCTCTCTTGTCTCTTAACCAGCTCCCCCTGCCCTTAAGTCCAGCTGATGGGAGACTCTTTTGTCCAGTAGCACCCAGGCAACAACATCAAAGGATCCAGGGTACAGCTAAAGAGGTCCCCTAAAACAAAACAAATTAAAATCTAAAATAGAGTTCCCAAAGAGGCTGCTGGAAAGGAGGCAGGAGTATAAAAGATCTGTAATTGGCTGGTTGAACATTTTCAGGGTGATTTTACAAGAAGTTTGGACGGCAAACGTCTTAGTGAATAATTATTTGCACATCTCGTAGGGGACTACATTGTAAGTAGGATCTCTTGAAACAAGTTACCGTAACGTAACAATAAAAAAATTAACTGTAATGCATTACTTTAAATGTTTCCCCAACAATACATTTTTAAACTTTCCCCAACAATACCTGGGACATTCTGCTAAACATCTAATTTAAACAACAAAGTATGTACAGTAATAAGCAAAAAATAGAATTAACATTTTTGAGACGTTTTTGTTTTTTTCATTGATCTCCCAGGGAAGACTCTAGCATGCATCCTTGTAAAAGGCATCCTTGTCTGTTGTCCGCCCATAGGGCTGGTTTTCCGCTTTAATGCTGGCACCAGGTTGCCAACCAATGTTGTGCAAGCCCTCTATTCAGTCCGACGACAGAGACGCTCCTCCATCCGGGCCAAGCTTGTAATTAAAAGTCCAGACCTCAAAGAGCACAACATTTCAATCTTAATGGTAGGCTTCTTTCCAAGGCCCTAGTTTAATACTAACGCAGCACCCATAAACCAGTGATGTGGACAGAAAGGAAGAAAGATATTAAGACTACAAAGTGCTTGCGTCCCATCTCGGATTAGAGGTTCACTGTCCCTTTGTAGTACTAAGTGGTAGATGCACCCAATCAAAAATAATAACTTCATTTGAGTCTCCCTTATTGTCTTGTCCCTTGCTCTATATTAAGACTGCACAACAATGTTCAAAAGCAGCGACAGGAAAATGTCTGGGAGAAAATTAATGCATTTTATGTTTAGAGAGCGTGTTGTGCGATTAAGAGAAGCCCACATCAAATGGTGCGGCTTCAGAAAACCACCACTTGAAAAACAAGGCGCTTCTTCTTTGTGGAGAAAAGAGGAGGTGTTGTTTTTAGAGAGGACCAAGCCCATGTTAACAGTTTCCTGGAGCGATATGAGTCAGGAAACATATACAAAACAGAGACTTGTTGAATAAAGAGCGGGTGTGCAAATTAGCTCAAAGAGTTAAGCAAGTGTAATGAAGCCATCTCAACTGTCCAGCATGGCATGCAGTCGCGTAAACACAAACAGACCCGTAACTTTCACACAACATGCTATAAAAAGCATTCTGGACCCACTGACAGAAGTTTTTGACACTGTGCAATGTAAGATTTCTTCTTAGTCTACATATGCGTGGTAAGGTGAGGACAGGTTCTGAATCTCTTATTCTCATCTCAATATTGTAGCCACATGTGTAAGGTTGTTTACTTTGTTTTTGACTGGTGGAATTTCATGAATCTGACCACAACTTAAAAGCCTAAATTATTAGCATGTTGTTTTTCTCCTCCACAACTGCACACACTTTCCTATTGAACATGCACACACTTATAGTGGGCCCCCAACAGGCCTTTAGGTGAGGGGATGGCAAGTTTATTTTTAGAGGCCTAATCATGGAAATCTACTCATTAGACATTAAACTTCAGGATCACGTCAACCACATCAGAAGAGAACCTAGGTCAGGAATGGTCACATGGAGGCTTTGGATAATGATCAAACTCCAAGAAAGAGAGGTGGGTGGGGAAAGAGATTGTGAAAGGGAAAGGGTAGGGGAGAATGGAAAAGATATGGCTTGAGAGAGGAGGAGTTGGAACTAGCGAGGTTTGGAGACTCTGGCCTTCTGATTGCATCCTTGAGCAAATAAACAAGCACTTAACGGTCTCTTCAGAATAAAGCTGTGGTGGAGAGAGAGAGGCTTTACTTTTGGAAAATGCTAATTTTATCTATAGGGGGTATTACTTGATGTGAGAGAGAATAAGAAAGCACAAAACCAGACTACTTTTATTTAAAAATTCAGTTCGGTGCACTCTCTTTAAAATCCTGCACATGGTCAAGTAAGCTGCTTTCTTTTACAGAAACTTAAGATGTTTCAAACGGCTTGCTTTGATGTTAAATGGCATACAGAAAACATGTATATGTGTGTAAGTGTACATGCATTTATATGTGAATATATACCTGTGTGTTAGGGTATATATATATATATATATATATATATATATATATGAAGTTATATATAAAGCAGACAAGTCACGGCACAGTATGCAAGTGAAGGAATAAAACTGAGCGTAAACTGAAGGACATTTTGAAACAACTCCAGAATCATATGAAACAGAAAACTCTCCATGTTTATTAGAAAGTGAAGGATGTGGTCTCAATATTAAAGATGAAAGATGCAATATCACTCCAGCAGGGTGCACTCATGCTTAAATAAATAACAAACAGTTAATTCTGCCGAATGGCATGATACATGAAACAGTTTTGCAATATTATTGATTGTCTATGTTGCTAAGGGTGTTGCTCAGTGATTCACAGAATTATTGGGTGCCATTTTTATATATATTTTTGTAATATACAGGTTTATTTGAAAAGAATCTGAAAAAGTTAATTTGTTTTAGTTACTCATTACAAAAAGTAAAAACTGAAAAACTAATTCATCACATGTAAAATAAAATCTTTCAAAAGTTTTTTTTGTTTTAATTTGATTAGATGATTAGAGTATCACAGTCTCAAAATATTAGAATTTTCATTAAATTGCAATCCCTTCTTTTCCTTCAAAAAGAGTTTAAGTCACAGAAGGTCATTAATGAAAGAGCTGGCTGTTTACGGAGTGCTGTATCAAAGCATTTTAAATGCAAAATTGACTGGAAGGAGGAAAATGGGTAGAAAAAGGTGTTTAAGCAACAGGGATGACGGCAAGCTTGAGAATACTGTCAAGAAAAGTCGAATTAAACACTTGGGAAAGCTTTACAAGAAGTGGTCGGAAGATGGATTCAGTGCGTCAAGAGTCATCTGCTCAGACGTCTTCAGGAAAAAGACTACTTCTGAAACAGAAATAATATCAGAAGCATCTTACCTTTGCTAAGGAGAAAAATAACTAGACTGTTGCTCGGGTGTCCAAAGTCCTCTTGTCAGATAAAAGTACATTTTGCATTTAATTTGGAAATTAAGGTCTAGAGTCTGGAGGAAAAACTGGAGAGGGACAGAATACAAGCTGCTTGAAGTTGATGGTTTCCCTTTGCAGTAGGACCTTAGCACTTGCACAAAACCACTTCCAAGTCGTTTGCTTGATTGACCAGCCTACATGTCTGAACTGAACCCCATGTGTGATCTACAGTATAGTATATTTTCACAAGAAAGATAAAATACAGTCAGTCCAACAATCCAGATGAGCTGAAGACTCAATAGTTCCTCAGCAGAGCCACAGACTGATCGCTTTCATGCCACACTGCACTGATGCTAGAAATGCTACAAATTCCATTCATTGTTATATGTTAGCTCACAGTGCATGAGCTGAGAAGTGTTGTTTCAGGGCCAAAAGTGATGTTGACTCTGTTTTAGCATCTGGGGACAGTGTCACGGTCAGGGATTCACTTTGAAGAGAGTAATTATTCTCGAGGTCCAGCTAAATGGTGGAAGATAAGCTTGAATGGAGAGACAAAACAAGGCCATAGTTTTTCTGGCCACATCTGTGAATGTCTTTCATTCACCTTTTTCAACTTTGTCCTGTATTTATCTCCCTCACACATCAACACTGCCCAAAGCATGAAGTAGACCCTCATTGGACAAGCCAGATAAGTGAGTTCTATTTTTGGCCAAGTTGATCAAAGCTCTCTCAATCGTCCAACTCTCCAATATCAAATGCTGATGAGGTCACAGACATCGGAAATGAGCACGAATGATGCACATTTCCTTAGAATATCTCGTGGTAAGAGGGCATCCGTTGGGTTTCAAATCTATTTATAGTTAACTTTCCTGGCATCCTGACATGATGATGCTATAACTCAGGGGAGATTCCAGTGCTCAGGATGCAAGCTGTGCACCTGCTTATTGAACTGTAAAAAAATCCTAAGACAATTTCCTGTGAGTAACCTCTGCTCTCTCAGCTGTACGTTTGTCAATCCCTCTTTTAACAACCCTTAATCCAAACATTTGAGAATTGAATTGCACATGAACCTTTTTAAAGCAAAAATCTAAATTCAAATGTGACTTTGCAAAGTTGTACCTGCATCTCTTTCCTACATCAAATTTAAACTTTGTAGACGAATAGCATCTTATATCTCACGCACAAAATATAACAAATGTTCACCAAGGAATGAAATGTGCTCTCATGAAGACCACCCACATAGAGAGCAGCAACATGACACTAACAGCCTGCTATGGCCTATACAGAGAAGCTCTAGGGATTGAAGGGGTTTTGTCCATGTCTTTGATGTCTCCTCAATTTGTATGTCCAATGCAACCTTGCGGTGGAGGATGAGAAAACAACCTTTACATACATTACTCACTTGTCCATATGCAGCAGATTCCGTATTATCAACGTGGAAGACTCGCACATGTCCGTAAAGACAATTGGAAGCAAAGAGGCGAAATCTGGCATCTAATGATCCTGATAATGACAAGAAAACAGACGGAGGAATGTTGAGCTAAAAATAGCAACAAAACCTTTTCCATCCGTGTTCTCTATCCTAAGCTCCAAGAGGTAAACAGAGCTGGCAAAGTTTATAGAGGCATGTTGTGGCGGAAAATAAAGTCCCGTTCCACTCATCATTGCAGTTACAGGTGGTCTGTTACATACAACAAATGTGCGTTTACTGAACTGTTTTCTTTGCATATACCCATGGAACTGACCAACTAAGAGTAAATGTTCTGCAAGGTTCAGTCTGTAGAACAATTTGGTGTATGGGGTTGTAAGAACTTCTACTTAAACCTTTTCACAATGTAAATCAATGTAATAAAGTGCCAGAGATTATTGAGGGGGACTACGACAGGGTGCTTTTCTATACTGTCACTTTACTGATTTCTGTTATTAATTATACATCATAAGGTCCTTTGAAGACGAGGAACATCACTCCTCATTAGGAAGACAAGATGTCTGGTGGATGAAAAAGGACACATTAGCCAAGAGAAAAACTGTTGTTCTTAGAAAACCAGTGGGCTCTGTCCTATTGTATCATTATTTTTCAGCTTTGTTTTTCAAGCAAAACATCAGGTCCTGACGTCAGTGTATCTTTGTCATTTCAAACGTACCCTTGGAAGCGGCACACAAGCTGTGATTGAACTCAGAAAGCTGCCCCGGAGCATTACTTTGAGGGAGAAACCACGGAACCACAGCTAATGCCTTGCAGTCCCCTGGTCTGAACTACTGTCAACAGATTTTCACTCAGTGAAATACTTGAATATGATTGTCATTCCAAGTTCTCTGTCAGCAGAAGCCTTGGCGCTTCTGACAA
Source organism: Enteromius thamalakanensis (assembly GCA_032357475.1). NCBI lineage: Eukaryota > Metazoa > Chordata > Actinopteri > Cypriniformes > Cyprinidae > Enteromius > Enteromius thamalakanensis. The sequence goes on from JAUCMT010000068.1 coordinate 22,530,089, forward strand.
ATGAGACGAGATTAAAGAAAGAACTGCAGAAACGAATGTGAGCTCAGCTGTTTGCTTGACAACAAGCAAAGACACTGGGAGAGTCTGAACAGAACTGCTTTAACAAAAGGAGCAGAAGAATATTTTTGCACAACATCAAGTTGCGCTAGGGTTTGCTCTGCCATTACCTCAAAGAATGTGGAGTCAGCTGGGTTCCCTTTGGAGGAGTCTCTTTGTTGTCTCTCTTCATTAACAGTTACATGACACGAGGGGCAAGGGTAAAAGAATAGAGCTGGATGGACTTTTCAGGAGAACTTGGTCTGGAGATTCTCCTTTCATCCCTCACCACAAGCTGAAGAGACATATAAAAAGGTTTGTGTCAGAGTTGCAATAGTTGTTTTTAATTCAACTAAAACCATGTGAAAGGTCTAATTACAGAAGAGTGAGCAACCCAGCCCTTTTTTCAAATGGCTGTACAGTAAGTTTGATGTTTTGTGTCCTTCATCCTGTTTTGTTTCTTTTTCTTTCCTTCATCTTGTGTGTTATAAAGAATGCCATTGACTCACTTGTGGTTTACATTTCGTCAAAGAGTGTGTCTCCTTCTGCACCCTCATGTTTCCACCCTTTTCCTGGCTTTGATCATCATGGAGACTAAACTGTCTGTCCCGTGGACTCATGCACCATGTGTCCGCTCAGTACCAATGTTACTAACACTTGCATAATGTGCATTGCATTTGCGTGTTTACACGCATTCCTGGATGAGGACTAGGTGAGTTTTGACAGATCTAAAAATAGTATTTAAAAAGCTGAAATTAACAAATACGGCATGTTTTTTTACACTAAAATAAGTTTAGTCATTACTTGCATCTCTCAGGAATCAAGCAATAAGGCTTCCAGCAATGACACCATTCTCCATCTCTCTCTATATCTTAAACATCAAATCAGAACAAAGTTGCCATCATCCCTTTTAAACCCTCTCCTCTGCTCTACTCATTAGAGACTATCCATCCATTCCATTTTCTGTACTGCTTGTCTTATGTAGGAGCCTATCTCAGCTTTTTGGGCCATAGGCCATTAGAGATCTCTTTAGACTAATACAATCTTTCACACCTTCCAAGTCTTTGTGCATCCATCTGGCCTCTCGATCCTTCCCCTGCCTTTCTTCTATTATGGGTGCATTTTCCAAACAGCTCACCTCTGTTCATTAACCCATGGTGAAAGCATTATCGGTCACATTACTACAGGGCTGTCCAATCCTGCTCTTGAATGGCGTGTCACTGTTCTGTAGAGTTTGTGTTGGGGCAAGTTGGAGGTAAATTCTGCAAGGGGTGAGCCTTCCAGGTTAGGTTCAGATACTTCAGGTGATGACCTGAAACTCCATATTTGATTTGTACCTTCAGTTTCTGCTATCTGTGAACATATCTGTGAACATATCGGTAAACCGCATTTCCCCTTTGGGATCCTAACCTTCCTCCGCTTACGATGCCCCTGACAATAACTGGCAGGACCAACCATGAGCAAAACAATACCCTTTAACCCCGGAACACACCGAGCCGACGTTTGGCCGTTAGTTAGGTTTTGTTTTACCAGCCAACTAAGTTTTTTCGTATGTTCGGCACAGTCGTCTGAAATTGGTTTTTGGCATTAGCATTGGAGCGCGTCAGTCGGTCGGGCCATCTGATAATTCTAAATGGGTGTTCAGCTGGCCAACCAGTACATGAGAAAAAACTTTTTACCCTTGTGCCGAACGAACATGGCCATCTAGTGTCACGTATTAGCTTGGTGTGTCAGGGCCACTTTGGACCCAGACTCTGCCGATGTGCGGCTAAAAAATACTGCAACTGTTAATGACCTGTATTTTCCATAAGGCCCCTTCTTCCACATTCTTTTTCCTTGTCCAGTATCTTGTATCTCTTTGTAACTTGCCAATGAATGCCAGAATTCAATTAATTCAATAAATGTTTAATATTTTAATCATTTCTGCAGCACAATATTACTTACCTTATTGCACGTTTTGTAGCAGTTTTAAAGTGAGTGGCCCTAAAATATATGTTCAATATGTGACTGTGGCCACTTTTTTATTATATTGGTACAGGCACATATTGCAGCATTTATGCAAGTATTTCAAAAGGTTAATGTTCCAAAACAAAAAAACCCCCCAAAAAACACTGTACGCCAAACCCAACCCTAAACCTGCCTGACAATATGAAAGGGATAGTTCAAATTTTTTCATTAATTACTTACCCTCAAACACCAGAACCTCATTCTTCATTTCATTCTTCGGAAGATATTTTCTAATAAATCTGAGAGCTGACCCTCCCATAGAAAGCAAGCATCCTACCAAGGACGTTGGTAAAATAGTTGACTTACCATCCATAATTCAACCATAATATTACAAAACTACTGTACAAGAATATTTTTTGTGTGCAAAGAAAGCAAAAATAATAACTTTACTCAACAATTTTTCTCATCTAGTCTCCTATAACACTGAACTCCTGATGTCACATTGACTATTTTTACTAAAGTCCTTGCTACGTTTCTGGACCTTATTTGTGGTATATATTAATTCTGAAGATGGACAAAGGTCTTGTTAGTTTTGGAACGACATGAGGGTGAGTAATTAATGACTGAACAAGTTGTTTTAAAAACATATTCGATGATGCAACAATGCTATTTAAACATCTTATACATAGACTTGAGCTGTTTTGTCAAACCACACGTTCAGAGGATTGGTATCTGAGAGTGAGTCACCTTACACATGCAATGTCATGTCACATGACATATTGTGCAACGAATCGTGTGCAAATAGACTGGGTAGTCTGTACATCACACTGTGGACTCATGCATAGAACTAAACATATACCCCCATATTCTGCAGCAACTCATTTCAGTTTTAAATAGCTATGCTTTTTTAAAAACTGTAGCATTTTAACTGACTTCAACCCCATCAGACTAGTTCTTCCAAGCTAGTGTTTATGTGAGAATGTGGTGAAATGTTGAATGGCTCCTATTACCACTAACAGCAATCAATCTCCTCAGGTTAGAACAGTACTGATCTAGTAAATCGAATCCAATTTCGGACTTCCAGGATGCATAGATAAGACCTACAAGCAGGCTGAAACTTTGGCAGGCTATGGAGCCTAGACCTCATTGTGGAATATTCTAATAAAGCCCAACCACTACAAGATTGAGCAAGGGGCAAAGACATCAAAGTAGAATTACACAGGCTGTTTGATCTCTTTCCGTTTCCCCCCTCTTTTAACATCATGCTGTACTGTTTACACTCTGTTCCTCATTATGCTCTTCATCCATCAGACTCATTCTGACTCCATCAGGGAAAAGAACATGACTTTAAAGATGATGTTGGAAAACAGTTCCAGTTTCTAAGGCAATATTAGTGTGTAATTCCTATTTATGCTAACAAGTGCATGTGACTGACGGATTTGAGAGAGTAATAATTCACTTATTTAATGTTTGCTTTTTGCACTAAATTTTCATGTTGGTACTTTCAACAAATTGGAATGTTATAAAATGCTTTTATATAGATGCCCGCTCTCTTCTGAAATAAATCCAGAACCATAAAGGGCAGCTATAAAAGGATTGGATAGCCACATATTACAAATAAAAATGCAGTCTTGGACAACGTGCAAAGGTTTTTAATAGGATCATATCGTATTTAGGTAATAAATAGATTTTGGGTTGTGCTTATCAAATGTGAGATTCTGACAGCTTTTGGAAACACACTGCCAACCTGTGCTAGTGAGGAAAGTGATGCAGTTCAAGCATTCCTTGTTATCAGGCATTCAAGATCTCAATTTTAAAGAAAAGAGGCCACAATAGGTTCAACTTAATGGAGCAAAGGTCTTTTCTCGCATCTGGCAGTCATAAGTGTGTCAAAGTGTGTGAGTGTTTGTGTACGGTGTGTTTGCATAAATGTTTGTACATACTCTTAGCAAGGTATTGTGTGTGTGAGAGTATATGTGAAAGCACTGTGAGACAGAGACGCTTGTGCTGGTGGCGTCAGTGAGAGCTCGTGACTGTGCCTGTTTAACTCCGCTAACAGAACAGCCATCCTCGAATGCAATCACGCAACCCACAGGTGGCCCACAGAACACAGACAACCACACAGAAACTACAAGGAACCATAATAATCTGCAACCCCACAGCATAGACACATAAACCAGGGAGAATACAAACCTCTCCTAAAACAGAACAATTGTGTTGTTTTCACAGAACGTCCCACCTGTTTCGAAGGAGTGGAAAAAGTCCTTGAAATTCTTTACATTTGGAAAATGGATCTGCGTGATAAAAACGGTGGTTGGTTTGCCGTTCGTGACCTCAGCTTGAACTTGTACGTTCATCACACATTCTATTGATATTTAATGGAAATCAATGATTCAAATGCAATGCTGAGAAATACTGAGGCTTCATTTAATTTTCCAAAGTTACAATAAAACAATAAAAAAAAAGACTTGCATATCAAAAAAGTTTATGAGACAATGTGCCAGCAGCAATACATATTTTTTTACCGGCCGTGGAACTGCATGTGCACTATTTCAATATGCATAACATATTGGCAAACTACATCTAATTGCAAATATACAACTCTGAACATATCTCATTCTCAAACAGTGTTAGAATTAATAACAATGAAAAAAGTTACAGGCTTAATTCATATATTCACCAATTTTCACTCCCATTTGGCACCGGATAAGTGTTAATGTTAAGCCCTTTGTAACCATTTATAACCATCAGCATTTATTTATTTACATCTTCATTCATGCAGTTGATACACCGGTCCATGTCTGTCAAAGCATGAACATTATGAGTCTCATTAAGTCAGTTGCCTACTGAGTTAATGACTCAATTGTCTATCATTGCCAGCTCTGGGAACAATGAATTGTGTGTTCTCATGCATTTGGCACTGAACATTAAACCGTTTACACCAAATAATTTAAAGAACAGAGAAACGTCATTGTCTTTAACAATGCGATTATATTCATTATATTCAAACATCTGGGTTGTGCTGTTCTATTGTAAACTATCTGTCATTAATTTATCACCCTTGTGTCGTTCCAAACCCATAAGACCATCGTTCATCTTTGGAACACAAATTAAGAAATTTTTGATGATATCAGAGAGCCTCCATGGACAGCAACACAACTGGCAATGATCCCAGATCATTCCAGAAACATTCCATATGACATCAGTGGCTCAGCCTAGCGATGTAAGAAGAATACTTTTTTCTGCGCAAAGAAAACAGAAATAACAAAATTTACTTTAGCGATTCTTCTCCCGTGATTTACGTATTCCGCCATTTAAGAGAGTATAACAACGCACCATATACGCAAGCTTTGACGTAATCAGCCTTGTTTACATCCATATGAAAGCATGCGCATGTGCGCAACCTAGAGAAAGCATACGCATGCTCTCTAAAATGGCGGAAAACATAAGTCACGGGAGAAGAAGTGATAGAGTAAATGATGTTATGGTTGATTCTTCTAGCATCACAAAACTGAAGTTATTCCGTAAATTAGTAGCGCACACAATTTATTCTTTTATACACTAAAAGCTTAGGCACAATAAGTATTGAAATAGTAAACTTACAAGTAAACTGTTAGTATATTGATGCTAATGCACCATGCTTTGGTCCTCAGCATCCCTCACAGCTAAAATGCGTCTAGAAGAAAGTCATAAGCATTACATCATTACTGCTTATTGTAGCATTTTCACCACACTATAAAAGAAAGTAACCCTAAATAGAAAACGTCATCTCCTAACTGAAGAGTAAACGTAATAACAATAATCTCTCTCAAAGCTTTTATCACATAATACTGTTTGCGCAACATTGCAACAGTCATTACATTTTCATTATTTCAAAGTCTTTATTCATTTATATCTGCATTCCTATCAATTTGCCTGCAGACCTTAAAAATATGAGAGGCTGCCTGTGGCATCAGAAACGCATATGATCTTCCCAAGTTGTTTCCTTTGCTTTGATGAAACCAACACTGCTTGAAAATCAATGGAGTGGCTCTTGAGAGCTAGAGGTCAGAGTAAGTGCTCTAGTGTTGTTGCAGTCGCAGTGGTGTGATGGGAGCAGACTCAGGCCAGCATGTAATGTGGCCCCTCACTTCAAAGGCCCAAAGAAAATACATAAATACAGAGCCATTAGGCGGATTGTTTTCTTAACTTAACATTTCAAACACAACGTCCACCATCATGTGTTCAATCTCCCCTCCACACTGCCTATGTTAATGCTGATGCTGTTAATGCTGTTGGACGATCCTTGACATCCTTGAGATAGAGGCCAAAGAAGAAAGTTTGAACTGAAAACACACAACAGACTCATCAACACCTCCCAAATTTTCCACCAAACACTACAGGCCAAGATATGCTTTATTTTGTGCATTCATGCTTTGTCTAGCACACAAGCCTTTCAAACTACACTACTGCAGATAGATACAGTGCATGCGCTTATACATTTGTCTTTAAGTGTTCAATCAAGTTTTCTTTGTTTTTGTTCCAAGCGGATCACACTATAATGGCCTCTTGCCCTCAAAGACTAAAAGGGTATTTAGTCCATGAAATATACAATAATTTTTTTAAAATCATATCTAGGTTCACACTGCACATTTTTAGCCCGGATTTTCAATTGCTAAGAGTGAACGGATATTATTAAAGATGCTATCAGTGTCATTGATGCTGTGAGATGTGAATTTAACATACTAAAGATCTGGGCCTATCCACAACTTCTGTAGTGTGGAATGTGTTTTAACTGGAAATGACATGGGTGATGACTTACAACCAATAAGAGGGCAAAATAGAGGATGAGGGAAAGTTCAAAGGTAGGAGTCAAGCAACCTTTCTCTCCTTTTTGTTTTATTTTTATTTATTTTTTTACTGTAAATTAGCGTACAGATATGGAGCCCAGCATACAACAAATCAAAGTTGTTCCCTAGGTGTGCGTAAATTGTGTGCTCAATAAAATACTTTGTTTCCTTGTTTTAAGTAAATTGAAATGATTCATTTCTGTAATGTCTAATACTTTGAAAGATGCCTCTCACTTAAAATAATTCCATGCGACACTGCAAGGCTTTTGAAAACAACTGATTCCCAACTCAAAATAAAACCCAATTAAGTTGTCTCTGTCCATAACCTAACATAACAGCAGCAACAGATTTATAGAGCCTGGTCTCATGAAAATTTGTATAAATAGTAAGCCAAATTAAAACAAAAAATACATGGTATTGATACCCAGTTTTTGCATGCATATGATACGAAATATGTTGTTGTGGATATAATATGCAGTTTTGCGTACATATGAATATGGCAACACAGTCTTACGACCAATTCGTATTTTACAAGGTGGCTAATACAATCTGACGACTCTGAAAATTGTTGCAGTCTGTGCCTGGCATTACTCTAACTTAACGAAAATCAGACCAATTTTGGCTGGACAAAAACATTTATATAACATTTTACAGACAAAAATTTATTTCAATCAACTGAAACTGACTTAAATTACTGTAAAAGTAACTAACAACTAACAACAATTAAGCAATTTCACTGTCGTATTCCCATTGCTTAGTATCAGTGAGGATGTTTTAGAAGAAAAAACTGTAGCGCTACTGTCATTTTTATTGAAAAATGTCATTAAGATTAAAGCACTTCTTTGGTGAGTTACTGTATTCCCCAACACTGCATAGAGAATGGTGGTTGGGCCTCAGACATGCACACATCCATGGGAGAGAACACCACAAGTTTGGAGTTCACCCAACAAGTCGTAAATGTGGATTTTCAAGACAACATTATTAGTGTCACAGAGGAGTTTGTAAACCGTACAGCTGACACTGTGAACTCTAGATACAAGGGTGATCTTCCATGTAGACAGATTACCACTTCATTAAACCAACGAGGTCTTCAAACGGCAAAAGGCTCGTCAGCATGCATTCCAGTTGGAAAACGAGCCACATCAAATAGCAACTGAGTCTGTCTTTTCAACTTATTATAACTCCAAATGTTTACTGGAAGGAAATCGCCTACTTTTCCCCCAATACTACAGTATATTGGTAGTAAACATGTTTACAAGTCCAAGACAGAAACAAAATCATAACATTCTCTTTAGCTATTCTTAGACATGAGAGTTGTAAACGCATTGTTAAAAGACACATGAATCAGACAACCAAAAAGAACTTCCTAATTTTTTTGAGTGGTTGGAACATTAGAAAACCCTCACAAACCTGCTAGACAAATGGTTTGATGTTGGTGACCACAGTTTGGAGGTTGACCAGAAATACTTACAAAACTTAAAAAGAAATATAATAAACCACCAGCATTGGAACATGTAACAGGCTAAAAGTTCTCCCAAAAATGACAATTCTGACATTAATTACTTACCCTCATGTCGTTCCAAACCCAGAATGCTTTTGTTCATCTTCAGGACATGAATCAAGATATATTTGATGAGATCAGAGACACATCCGTCCCTCCATAGACAGCAACACTACTGAAATGATCCCAGATCCAGAAACTTCGGTGGCTCAAAAAATCCTTTATTTTTTAATGCTTTCCGTTTTTTAAAAAATCACCATTTAGTATGTTTTGTATTGTCTTTTGAATTACGGGGACACTGAAAATGTCCTCAACGCCACAATGATTGGGCATTGCTAAGATGTTCTTAATGTTTTTAGTGTTGTTTTGCGGTTGCTAAGGTGGTTCCGAATATTATGCCAAGCAAAATCAAAGTCCCAATTGCTTAGAAAATAATAGCACATCTCTTATGATCTGAGGTATTATTCATGTCTGTGGACTGAATGAGTAGCATGATGATGGTTTGGGGTTTGAGTTGGCTAGTGTGAAGCCCAATTTAGTAAATGGGCCAGTTTACCCAAGACAGAATATTGTGTCATCATTTACTCACCCTCACTGTTTCAAACCTTTTAGATATTCTTTCTTCTGCTGAACAGAGAATAAGATATATTGTCTTCTGTAATTCTTTTTTGGACGTCAGTGGCTACAGCAACTGTTTGAATTCCAACATTCTTTAAAATGTTCAGCAAACTCATACAGGTTTGGAGCAGGTTGAACTATCCCTTAAACTGCTAACTTGCTAATGTTTACTCTTTATGCTATAAACTAGTCTTGGAAATCAGCAATGCTTGAGTGTTTTGTCTGCTCAGATCCAATCAGAATGGGGCAACATGCCAACAATAATGCGATGACACCTCTCTAGAGAAGAAACAGACCCTCGCTCACTTCAAAGAGTTCAGGAGTGCTTTCAAACATCAGCTGGTAATAAAATACAACAAAGATTCATCGCTTTTCCATGACATGAAAGGAATCTTCAGCATAAAAGAGACCTGACCTCACTATCTGGGAATTGTTCTTCATTTTGTTCTTCAGAAATCCAGTTTGCTTTAACTGTGGCATTGGTTACTAATGGATATATTGTTTGGAAATTAGACATTTAGCTGCACAGGGATGCAGAATACGTCAAGAAAACTACAGAGATATTCTTGGAGCTACACACACATGTCAGCGAGACACGTTAGGACTCACGATCTTGGTCTGACTGGAACATGATTTTAGAAATATACAGTGTTTGAAACATCATACAACAGCAGATTAGAGACGTGTATTGAGAAAATCTTTCTCTTTGCTCTACGATGTATTGACAAAATTAGATCCTTGTGCTGTGAGAACTCCCCCTTGAGGTCACTCAGAGCACATTGCAAAAAAAAAAAGTCTTCATATTGTAGACTTGTTTCTAGTATCAGTCTAAACATTCTTGATACAATATATATGTACTTGAAAAGCAAACTGACTTAAGATATTGAGTCTTTTTTTTCCTCCTTAAAAAATAAATTAACATGTTGTTTTTTTATATTTAAAACAAGAAACATCTTAATATTCAAAGGCAAAAACAAAAAGGCTCTTGTCCAACTGGCAGCTATTTTTCCAAGTTTTAAGCAAAAGCTAACAAAACTTTAAGTCATTTTGCTTAAGTAAATACATCTTGAATCAGGAATGTTTAGAAAATTATACTAGAAAGCAAGCCAAAAGTACAGTTTTAGTGATAATACAGGACGAGAGCAAACCATTCTGACAACATGGCCCTTTTTGAATATACAAGTAATAAGCGTGTTAGGTTTTCTTCTGTATGTTACAAAGTCGCCTTTCACATGTACTCTCAGTTAAAGGTTATTTGAAGCACTTTCAACATTTTTTGACTGTTCTTAATTTTTAGGCAGGGTATAACTGTCTTAAAACAACACATGCAAATGCATCAAAGAAAAGGCGTTATTCTTTGTTATAAGTATATCAAGGTTCACCCCAAACACAAAATTCATGTTTACCTTGAGAAATTCAGTGTTGTTATGTACTTCTGGTTCAACTTGTTTGGTTCCCACTCACTGCTGAAAGAAATCGAAGGAATGACAAAAGCATTTTACAAATTACATCCCTGGCCATTTACTATTTCAGGGCACACTAGTCAAACTCTTGTCAACAAGTCTACTTTTTTTTACTTTCTCCCTGCATTAAAAAACATGCTACAGCCTTCTGAAAGTACAGAGGAAAGGAATGACCATAATTGCAGTTTGGGACAGCAGGGTAGTGCCAGCCTGAAACCTTTAATCTGCACATCTTCATTTGTCTCTTTCTGGACTGTGTGGTATATTTTGTTCTCATTTAACACGACATGACAACGGTAATTTTCATAATGACCGAAAATACCAGTTGGCGTGCTGTCTTTTCTCACTTTGCGCTCTCAATATCCACATACAGTAGCCCAAGATGTATTAATCATTGTAATGTATTTATAACAGAGAGGAAATATGAGAGAGGTAACTTCCAGCTGTCTGCTGATCTGCCTGTCTGACTAATACACGATTCGAAAGCACGTGAGCTCACAGATAGCTCATAAAGGCATTTAAGGTAAAGAATGTTGCTGATTGCACTTGCTTCCTGGCTGAATATGACAGATAGTGCCGCAGCGCTCTCGTCTGTGCTGTGTAGACTGATTTATCTGTAATGTTTCTAACTGAGTGAAACAAAGAAGTAATCCCAGTTGATATGGTTTTTCTGTCTCTGTTGTCTCAGTCGCCATTTCTCACTCTCAGGCAAGCTGGAACTCCTGTTATTGTACTTGGATAGGCTCGCAGCTCCAAGAAATGTGGATCATGATGGGATAGAAATAGACCAGATCACACACACACCAATGTGCAGTAATAATAATAAAGTCATCAAAACTATGAAGTAATACAACTGGAAAGATGAGCTCTGCAAGCTTTGGGTTTTTCTCAACTAACTTTGTCAAGGTTTGTCCTGGGATGCTTTCAAACATTATTGGAGGGCATTACTGTACTTAAAGAGAGTATTGGGCCATTTCATAGTACCCAGACTAATTGTGGAACTATCCACTTTTTGGCATGTTCACACCTCAGGAACTAGGAATGATTTTAGTTCCAGAAACTCTGTTTGGAGGAAGTAATGATTTAAAATACCGTAAAAAAAAACTGTGTAGTCATTGTATCAACTTATTTAATAAACAGCATTTACCTGAAGACTTCGTCTACAGTGTTCTTCTTTGTTTTCATTGTTAAACGCCACTCTCAGATTTCGTTGCTGTTTACCAGCTTACAACACTTCTTACTACCCACTGTACAGCCCACATACATAATTAAGTAAACAAAAACTTAATCATTAATCATTTGACAACATTAATATATATACACCAGTTGAATAATTTTGGAGTTGAAAAATATCGTAAGGGCAATAAGTATTTGATCACCCTGTGATTTTGCAAGTTCTCTTACTTAGAAATCATGGAGGGGTCTACAATATTCAGCATATGTGCATTTCCACTGTGAGAGACAGAATTCAGAAATCACATTATATGATTTTTTAAACAATTTATTTGGGAATTACTGTGTCAAATAAGTATTTGATCACTTCAGTCAAAAATGTTACATGTATGCTGTACAGTGTATGCTGAAAACTGTAGACCCCTTTATGATTTCTAAGTAAGTGAACTTGCAAAAGACAGGGTGATCAAATACTTATTGACCTCCCTGGGCATTAACTGAAACATATTTACTTGATCTTTGAAATGTTGTCAGCGGCTTTGTTGCCATTGTTATTTTTTGCTGTTATTTATGTGTTACTATTTTATATTTATTTGTTTTTTGTGAATGTAAACATTTTTTTTACATTCAAGTAAATGTTATGTGTATAGTATGTGTATAAAAAGTTTAATAAAAAAAAAATGTAAAAAAAAAAAAAAAGCAGAAAATACTAGTCTCGTGAGAACCAAACTTTTGTTTGCAGCAAAGAAAAACAAGTGTCTTCTTGATTATATGTAAAACTTTCAACATTTTTCTTTACAAATCCTCATTTTGTACATCTAATTCATGACCATATGTTCTACATCATCCGGAATGCCATTCTCTTGTGCGGCAGTTATCGGAAGCTAGGATTACAGTTTATAAAGTTTTTAAATATGGACATTTTTCTTACAAAAATGCATTGCTTTACTTCAGAAGGCCCCTAGGTTAAGAAAGGACATGTTTAATATAACTCCAACTATATTCTTCTGAAAGGAGAATGTCATTGGCTTGGGGTTGAGTAAAATGGAGTCATTTTCATTTTTGTGTAAACTATCCCTTTAACGCCATACAATTTTAAAGTATTAAAAATAGGCTGCATGTGACCTTTAAAACTTCCCAAATTCACAACTTGTCTTTTGTGATTTTTATCTGACAAACATTTTGGCAGGATGTCTGTAATTTGTCTCCAAGGTTGCTCATAAGGTTGGTGCACTAACAAAAACTTTACTGCGGTACCTCCAGTGTTACTAAACTCTTATGAGACTCACATTTGTTTTAGGGTTTCTGCAGAACTCTAAATAAACAAATTAAAGAAGAGCTATGGTAACCATCCTAAAATAACATCATGTTTTGTTGGAAATTAATGTTTGATAACCCTGTCTTGGTCTTTGACCAGCATTTATCATTATGAAATAATTCCCCTCCATGAATGTTTGATTCTGTGTTAATGGAGAATGCTGTGAACAGTGGTAACAGAAATAAATCAGAATGTCATCAGTAAAACTGGACCGAGACGCGTAAAGGAACAAGGGTTGAGCGGATTGATAACCTGAGGCATGATGTTTGAGGGATGATGTGTAAAATGAGTTCTCTTTTTGTCATTAAAATAGCTAGATGCCAAGATAAACAGCTCATGCACTGATAATACCACAAACCCTTTCTTACGACTAAGACATATTTTGAAAACATGAATCTTCTGTCATAGATTAACCACTTTAGGTGATCGTTGCATTGAATTTGAGTCTTGTGTTTTTTGTGGAAGTGGAATTAAATGAAATTCAGTTGCACTTTATTTTACAGTATGTGTACTTACAATGTACTTACCTAAGAAATAAGGTAACTGCTTGGGGTACGGTTAGGTTTAAGGGTATGTTCAGGGTCATTTTAATTACTGCAATAATATGTACATGAGGAACTGTAAAATAAAGTGCTACTTGAAATTCATATATATGCTGTATAGGTTTTAATAATTCTTAATTTGATTAGTTTCACTTTAGTGTGAATCTCCCACATTACACACACTTAAAAAATATGAGCCTGTGGCCACTCATCTCTGCCCGTCCACTTCTATTGGCTGGAGAGCTAAACCAATGCACCTGTCGAAGCCGTGTAGAATGACTTTCGCCTCTGCCGGGCAGGCAGCCTCTGCTCTTCATTCCATGGCCGTGCTACAGGTCTTCCAAGCGAAGCTCCTCGCTGCCACAAGGGCTCCCCTGATGCTGAAGCCGTAAGGGAACTAAGAAGTGCAACGGATTTGGCATTGAGAGCAACGAAAATCACAGCCCAAGCAATCGGCAGATCCATGGCCAGCCTTGTTGTGCTGGAGAGACATCTGTGGCTTAATCTAACCCAGAAAAGGAAGGCCGACAAGACCCCCTTCCTAGATGCAACGATCTCTCGATCAGCGGGATGTTTGGTCCCTCTGTTGAGGGCTTTGCGGAGTGCTTCACCGAAGCTCAGAATACGTCCCAGGCAATGCGACACTTCTTGACAAAAAGAACTGCACCCTCTGCTTCTGCCAGCCGCCCCAGGCCACAGCCAAAGCAGTCAACTGTGCTTCTGCAGCTGAGCAGACGAGACAGGAGCTATAGTCATTCCAGGTCTGCAACTCGGTGCTTCCCCTTCCCGAGAAGGCAGGGTTCCCGGCCCAAGACAGTGCTGGACCCACCACCTTCAGTGCCCTCCTAGTCCACGCGCGAGGAAGAGAGCGGGCAACCATCTCGCAGACGCCAGACCGCCCCGCAAGCTGCTCCTTTTTCAATGTCCTCTGCCTCGCAGAGCTCTAGGCATGACAACAGGGTCCCTAGAAGTGCCCTTGTTTTCACAAAATCACATTAAGAGCAATTTCTCTCAAACACACAATGTCATGAGTTATATGTCCCTAAGCAGCAACAAAACACTAGATATAATAAAACCCTTATCCCTTTGGCAGAATGCCTGGCATGCCATTCCCGGGGTATCAGATTGGGTTATGGGGATAATAAAACATGGTTACACCCTTCAGTTCGCGAGATGGTCGCCACCATTCAACGGAGTCGTCAACACTTTAGTAGCGAGCAGCACCAATCATGTGCTGCGCGCCGAAGTGAAAGGGCCGCTCCTAAATGGGGTGATACAAATTGTTCCCCCCTCAGAAAGAGAAAAAGGGCATTGCTGCCCCATAGGAGTAAAAGCTCATTCAACTAGAGCCACTGCCTCATCCTGGAAGTGGTCTAGCGGTATTTCCCTGTCAGGAGATTTGAGGTTTCATAATCTGGACATCCCGGCGTTACACGCGAGGGTTCTCTCTGCTTAAAGGGGCTAGCTTATTAGTTCTCTGTGTTTGGTCATTTTACACCCAAACTGCAGACTCAGGCTTAAGAGCCTCCCAAATGAGTAAATTTGTCAGTTTGCTGTGCTGGCCGCTCAAACACGCTCAAACAGCGGACACAGGCTACAAGCCTGTATGTATTTTCAAGGGCTTGCTATGTTGGGCTTCATTCGCCCCAGCTGCGAGCTCAGTTCATCTGTTAAAGGATTAATCTTTAATGTCCCGCGTTGGCCACTACACTCCCAACCCGTGGACCTAGGCTCTGTGTATCTGTTTACTCGCTGTATTGACCAGCATGCGCTCAAACAGTGAACACAGTTTACAAGCTTTTCTCTATTTATGTATTTATAAGCTTGTTGTGCTAGCCATCATTCGCCCCAGCCGCGAGCTCAGGCTTACATGCCTTTAAAGTGTAAGGTATTATATGCGGGGCATTGTTTCTCTGCATGTTTATGTGACTGTGCGGCCCTGGTTTTCACCCGTGTAAGCTGCCAGGCTTGATGGTTCTTCACTTACAGCAACGACGGGATTGAATTGTGTTCCCATAGCGTCTTAGCAGTATGACGACAGGGAACTAATAAGTTACTTCTGTAACCCAGGTTCCCTGAGACACGGGAACAAGTACTGCGTCCCTTGACATGCTGTAAGTGTTTGTCGCTTCAGTCGAAGTAACCTGAATCAGCCAGCGAGCTGGCCACTTATATATTCATGGCCCCGCAGCGGCTATTGGTCTGCCTAACATAGCATTCAGCCGATTGGTTTGTCTAAGTACCACTGCAGCGACCAATGGCCGTTGCAGTTCTCAGGGAACCTGGGTTACGGAAGTAACCTATTTGTTGTGGTTCCAACAAAGTGGGTGCTTAGCAACATACAAATGTTAACAAATGTTTATGTTTGTAGAGTAATTTACAACAACTACGAACTTGGCTCAACCAATCAGAATCAGAGACTGGAATGATCCGTTTAATAAAATGTAATGAGACTTAGGTAATTATGTTTATGATTGAGAACTAAAGTGTGCTGTCCATACAGAGGAAACTGTTCACAAACTATCCACTCGAGAGAGAGGAGCTGAATACACACGTCTCGGTGTTTACGGCGTTAGGATGAATCTACTCGTTTCGTTTCACACTGCTCGTTGTACAGACAGGGGCTCTGGGAGCACAAGACCGTGTGTTTGACAGAAACAGACAGCTCCGGAGGGACACGCAAGTATTTTACAGGAAGACCAATGAGAAAAGAAGGGAAGGTGTGCAAATTGGGTAGGTTTACTGCGCGAGGAACAGGAGCTGCTGACAGCCTCATCAAGCCTGTCTCAAAGGGCTGAGGGAAAAACAAAGATAAAAGTGCTCATCCCCCTGTGATCGAACAGACTAAATCTCTTGTTTACTCTTACTCAAGGTGTATTGAATGCCAGTTTTTGTCGTGTATAGTCTATTCAAATTATACATTACACTACTACACATTATGCTACAGTTGATCTTTTCTCAGAAATGTACATTTCAACCTAACATGTCAGGGACAACAAAGTGGGTCTTGAGCAACATGTTAACAAATGTGTGTGTTTGTAGAGTAATTAACAACAGTTTTAAACTTGGCTCAACCAATCAGAATCAGGGACTGGAACAATCCGTTTTATAAAATGTAATTAAATCAAACCAAATGTGTTCGACTTCTATTTAAAAGGTGTAGGATTGAGTTTCACTTGATCTTTGGCTGAGCCTTAGCTTAGCCAAACCCATCAGAAATCTAAACACAGCTGCACATCTGCGTGAAAAAGCACAAGAGCGTGCAAAATGTTGGCTTACGGCGCTTCCATTCAGTCATTGAGATTTGACCTTCTCATGAAAGTAATTACAGGAGTGATTTTCCCAGAACTGAGACAGGACAAAAACCTTCAATCTTTCATAATTACACTGGTGGTAATTAAAGTTATCGAGACGCAGAGAGCTCCAAGAATATACACCAGTCACAAACACACACCAAGTTTGATTTTTCCATTAAAGCAGTTTGTTTCTATTATGGAGCAGCATTATATAGCAGGTTTATTTTAATGATTAGGAAATATTATTTAATGGTTTTAATCTCATAAATTAATCGAAAAATAAATAAATAAATAAAAATACAGCATGTTACCTGTACACAAACTATGCAATATGTACACTGTTCTTTAAATTTTAATAATGTATTGATTGAAAAACAGCAAATATTTAGTGAAATATAAATGTTAAAAATAACTTCTAATATATTATAAAATTAAATTTATTCCTATGATCAAAGTTGAATTTTCTGTATCATTACTCCAGTCTTCAGTGTCACATGATTTTTTTAGAAATCATTCTTTTAAAATGATTTCTTGTTATTAGTGTTGGACACGAAAAGAAAGTATTTGATGAATAGAAAGTATTTGTTCGATATAAATGTACATTTTAATCAATTTAATGCATCCTTGCTTAATAAAAGTATTATTAATATTTTTTTTAATCCCATGACCTTTTATGCTTTGATGCTCCAGACGCCATAGAAATTTGAAATGTGAAAGATTTGGAAACTGTTTCCTACGCATTATAAAATCTCACATACAGACACACCCAAACAGGGTGTAAATGGGATGGCAGGCACAGAGAGAGAAGAGAGATAGTGTGCTGCCAATGTTTTTAAGCCACACAGAGCGGCGTCTCTTCTGTGCCACGTGGGCAGGAGGAGAGAACCTTCAACAAACACACTGCACTTGTTTCTGTGGTTAAGCACCATGAATGACTGTCTGGGGCCGAACGTGTCTAGACACTGTGTCGTGTGGGTGGGTGTTCTGCCTCCTACTGTTCAACTTCACAATCAGTTTCATTTCTTGGAATAATGGTAGTAAAATAATTGTAAATAATAACACTGAGAAAACATTATCTACATTTTACTACATTTCAATATCCCTTGTTTCCTTGACTCGGGTTTACTTTTTTGTCTTCAAATAGGAATTATTTCATCTTCAAACCATAGTGATCTGACACCAATAAAGCATTATTTTAGGTATCGACATTTAACTTGCTTCACATTCTTGTTGCAATGCCCAGAGCAAACAAAAGTGATTTGGTGGCATCTACTGTTAAAAAAAAAAAAAGTTTTAAAGTGCCACCATACATTTTTGAAAATGAGCTGTAAATGAAAGTGAATAAAAACATTCTGCAAAGTTTTAAATCTGAAAGTGCACCATGTATAAAGTTATTGTCTCTTACAAGAAAGAGTCGAACAATTATGAAAAAGAGTATGAAAGATTGAACCAAGTAGTCATTAAAACGAAATGGTTTTTTAAAACTTTTAATCAACTCAAAACCCCTGCAAAGGTTTTCTAAGCCTTCAAAATGGTCTCTCAGTTTGGTTCAGGCTACACAATCTGACCTGCTGATCTTATGTCTGGAAACTCACCAGACATAAACCCCACAGAGAATCTATGATTTATTGTCAAAAGGAAAATGAGAAACAAGATACCAAAAAATGCAGATGAGCTGAATAAGTTGAATCAATAAAATAAATGAACTTTTCCACCCCTTTCCACATAAAATTCTGAGGTGATTTTTTCTTAAGGTCATTAAATTCTGGGTTTTTTTCCACACTAGACCTAGTTTGATGGCATTCATTAGAGAACACGTGTTGCACAGATATTTCTCAGAGACTTTGGCTACATGCTGGCGTGGCCACCATAGATTTTTACACTAAGCTTTATTTCTCTGCCTTTCGAACACTCGGCCTAAAGTAAAGCAGTACTAACAGCCCAGATATTAAGCATCAGTCACAATCAACAGATGCCACATTAAATCAGGCAGAAGTGAGCATTTGACTGACAGGCTTGCAAATGAAGCGAATCTGGACTAATTTTCCCAGCCTCCCAACCATGAGCGCAAACATGCATTGTCATATCAAAATATAATCATTGTTTTACAGATGGAGGTTTTGTGTTTTTTTACTCTGGGAATTGCACGTGGATATAAATCTGTAATGTTTATTAATTAGATTTCCTTGTATAAAATACTTCATAAAAAGCAAGATAAATGTCCAAACATATTTAGGCTTGTTTACAAATCGTAAGAGGAAATCAGTTTGTTTATAATAAAATTACTTCTAGACTTCTTCCAGACTTGTTACTGTTAATGAGGAGACAAATGCATTTGACCTATGTTTGTGGGGACAAATGAGCCATCCTATCTGACATTCGTTCATCCAGATTCAGTTTTTTCCAAGCTTAACCTTCATCTAAAAATTAACACGAGTGTTCGTTTCTGTCTGGATTCATCGTGTTGCAATCCAGTTAAAATACAATAATAAAGAGGTTTTCGTGTGGCTCCTATGAGGCCTAAAATGCTGTTTACGTAGTCAGCTTACTATGTTGTGGATCAGAGACTGTATGTGTGACTCATTCGTCTTAATCACTGGGATTTAATAAGGCTCACCTTTAGTCATAAAAACCTGCCAATACAGACTCTCACAAAATCTTAGTGGTTGGTGTGTGTCCTGTGGAGCACCACTACACTCCTGTTTGAAAGAAAGCCTTCTGGCTGCTGTCCCACACATAATGGGACTAATTGATGTAAGTGTTTGAAATTGTCAAAAAAAAAAACGAATATAAGAAATAAATGTGCTCAAATGTGTATTTTAAGTAAAACATGAGCTCTATGAAATGCCACCATGGACTACTGTGCATGTATATTTCTTGCACAGTCACATTGATCTAATGACTTATTTGCACTTGTTTAATGACTTATTCAGGTTTTTTTTACACCAGGCATCAGAGAGAAAACTGCAGGGGGCAAAGAGATAAAAAACTTAATAATGAATTCAGTCATGTAAAATTAACATCTAACTTTTTAATCTTAATGTTCACGCGTTCAAAAGTAACATTCCAAGAATGTTGCAAAACTATTGAATTGGAATTTTCCCTTAAGAAAAATACTTTTATACTTAAAAACTGGACATTTAAAAAGTTAATAAAAATTAGTTTTCATAATAGAATTTTTATTACCAAAATAAATCAATCTGAATAATATAAGCCGTTTTAATTTCTCAATCATAGTTATTTATGAGGTATTTGTCATATTTTAGAATTTAGGCAATAATAAATATAATTTTATCATTTTTTAGCAGACCTAAAAGCTGCAGTAATACTTTAAAAAGAGGCAATTACAACATCTGAAGCTCTGCTTTCAAGTAATGCAATCAAGAAATGCAAATATAATAGTTGACTCAACTGTTTTATTGGGCTCATGGCCAGAATATCTTTCAATTAATGAAGCTGAACGCAACGTGATCTGCCCAGAAGCATTCAGGATATTTTAAGGTCCAGAGATTTTTCTCGGTTGTGCCATAGAAAGAAAGTTTACATAGAATCAATCTTGCAATGTGTTATTAAAAAAGCAAGTAATTATATTTAATGTATTTTGTGCACCTTTAGTGCAGTTGATTATAGGTTTCTGAGGAAACAATTTACAGCAATGGAACATAATCACGTTAACATACAAATGTTGCATTTCTTAAAGTATCAACACAGGCTTGCAGTTTCTATGCAACCTAACCATAAAGAGTTATAGTCATAACAATAACTGTGAACACTTCTAGGTAGATCGCTTACAAAGTTTAGTCCACTACTGATTCTGATCACACGACAAAAAATTCTTAGTCAGTAATATAAATTACACATTATTATTACAAATTACGTTATTGTAGGTAATAAAATCTGACTACTTTTTAAATACTTTTAAATTACTTTTGAACTATATTGTTTATCACATTGATTTGGATAATCTTCTATATATATATATATATAATATAATTGTTAATTGTTAATAATGTTTCTCAAACTGAAGTTTGTGAAGGAACTTCAGGGGGTTAGTTGATTTTTTTTGTTGTTGTTTTTTTTTTTTTATGAAAAGCTAATTGTCACAATCTGTTTCTGTCTTGTCTCGTGTTCCCCCGTGTCTTTGTATATTTTGGTTTAGTCCTGTCTGTTTGGTTTCTCCCAATTCTGTTTGATT
>JAUCMT010000068.1:22566932-22585782 GCA_032357475.1 Enteromius thamalakanensis
ATGAAGTTGAGGGTGAAGTGAGAAATAGTGGTGTTTTAGATGATTTGTACGGATATGTAGATAACAGTCCTAGATTAATACTGGAGTGTTTTGCAGAATTATCAACCCTGACAGACTGACAGACAGATTTCTTCATTGTTGACATGAATGTTTCCATTCATTCTTCATCAGGACACTCAAGACTCTGTCTGTGTCAACTTTCACTGGGTTTTACTTTTGAACAACTTTTTATTTTTTATTTTTTTTACAAAATTCAAGACAATGTCTATCACAGCACATATAACTGGTGTGTTTTTTTACATGATTTAAGACTTTAGTGTAAGCACATTTACTTTGAAAAGTTTTATAGTAAATAGGACACAGGGAGACTAAAGATTTAAGATAAAATAATAATGAGAAGAAATATTTATTTGCAACAACTGCTGGAGGCTGAATGCTGTGCACACACACGGTGTTGTCAAGGTAACGTTTGGTCAGTCACTCCCTTCACCAAGAGAGTCCCAAACGCTTATATGGGACAGAAATGCCCAACGATAAACCCTTAAAAGAACACACTTCAAGGGCTCTGCCGTTCGAAGGGTGTAGGGCATAGAGATGCTCACTTTGAAATTCCCCCCATGTCTAGGCGTGTTCACCGAACAATACCTTCTTACGCGTGACATTATGCTGTCCGTAAGGTGCTGCTGATCGGGAACAAATCTGGATTATTCACTCTATGCAGGGTTTTAAATTTAAACAATTTTACTGGGCACGTTTAATTAATAACCGCTGAAAGATATGTCTTCATCAGCACTTTTTCTGCTTCATGTTTCTGTACCGTAACACCACAAATAGACGTGCACAGAATGTGGCGGCTCAAGTGACCACAGTCTGTTAAGGCTCATAATTTTGCAAAACACTCCAGTATTAATCTAGTTCTGTCACCTACATATGTGTACAAATCATCTAAAACACCACTATGTCTCACTTCACGCTCCACTTCATATCTCCAGCTGCTATGTTTCGAAAACTAACCCGCTTGACAGAGGGTGGGCGTGGTCAGCTCGCTATGCATTTTCAAAGCCGCATTAAATTTTGCTACACATATCCCGCGGCGTCATGATGAAAATGCAATCGTACGTGTTCTAACTGCTAGTTTAAATGCATTTCAGACAAATAACATTTAAATTATTATTTTGCTAGTACTTCTGCTTGAAGATGTTACACATATCAAATCAATTTGGGTGACACATTTTAATTTTCATTTTGCAACTTACACAGCATTCAAATTAATATTCAATTTACATATTAAGATTACTGTTGTAAATGGGAAGTGTAAATAATATTATTTCATTTTCCTTTTGCACCAAACTTTGCACATGTGGGTTAATGGAAAATGTCAATTTAAATAAGAAACACATTGTCATTTTGAATATTGCATTGCAAATTGAAAATTGCTACACATATGCTTCCATACAGAGATCATCACTGTAGTACTTCAATGAAGAGCTTCACTGCAACGCATCTTATACCAGAGAAATAGTAAAAGTGTTAAGGTGTTAATAAGTGTTAATTAAGTGTTTCAGATATCTTGGGTGGTGTATCGCCGTTTTTGGCTTGGTTTAAATATTGTTACCCCCTATTTATAATACAACATCTCAAGCCAACTATTTCAGTCCACAATAAGGTCAAACTTCAAATCATTAAGAAAAACTGTTGTTGGTAAACTATGCACTGTGAATGAAGCTGAATGAGTTTGCTGAAGATCTCCTATAATTTAGGGTTATTAGCATGGCTTTGATTGAGTGATCTTTGACAGTGTTTGTGCATCCTTACCTTGAGGCCCAGAAGTGCCCCCGTGTCTCTGGGCACCGTGCCATCTTTCATCCGCTTGTTTAGCACTATCCGCCCTATTAGGCGCTCTCCATCTTTGGATGGTTGCCATGTCACCGGGTGCTACGGGGTCAAAGTGACAATACACCTCTGGTTTTTATACAAGCACCCACGCGCAGTACATTACAAACACACACACACACATGCACAGGCTCAGGAAATCAAAGGAGGAGGTCAACTTTTATTTGCTGTGAAGACACAAACCGAACCGAGGTGTCACTTAAAATACAAGCCAACATGAAATACATTCAAAACCCATTTTACTTTGGGAAATATTAGAGTAATGACGAGTTGCTGTTACAGGCCAGAATGAAGTTACAAGGTTGGTGAGAGAAGACGGTAACACTTTAGAATGGAAAACACTATTAATTAGTTGCATGTTAGCATTTACAACTACTACATATTATAACACCTACATCAACTGCCCTAATAAATATAAATAAGCAGCAAATTAGGAGTTTATTGGGGAGGGGAATCATAATAGTGAGTCTGAAGTGTTACCGAGAAAAATTGTAAAAGAGAGTAAGCTATTTCATTTTGAAGAAGAATCATGAAGACAATAACATATACACATGCATCTTGCCAATAACACATTAAGTAAATAAGGTCAGTTTGATTTCATGTTGACTTTATAAGGGTAGTTTTGTATTAGCAATACATACCATAACATTTTAAGTATTTAAAGGAAACATTAAAGCTAAATTTTGTAAGGAAAATGTCCCCATCTACTGTAGTTCTCAAATCTAAATGTACATTAAATTTATATGGTGCATTATATTTATTTAGACCTGAATATATTAGGGTATTAATTGGGTCTTGCCTGTATATTCTTTTTTTGGCTCTCAAAATTATGGTAGCTATTTATTTGCATTTTATGGATCACAGTACTGAAGGAGCAAAATTCAGCTACATCTTAGATGGCCCGAGGGGTATTAAATTAACAACAAGACTTACTTACTTAAAGCTACTGAATGCCTTCAGAAAGCTTGGAATATAGAACATGGTTTGTATAGTTCCTATTTTAGAAACATGTTTTGCCATTGTTGGAGCTTGACAGCTCCAGTGCCTGTTATGAATCAGAGCTCTCTAGACACCCTGCACTACATCTCCTGTTGTGTTTTACAGAGAAAAGTAAGACAGTCCTATAGGTTTGAAACAACATGAGGGTGAGGAAATGATGGCAGGATCTTGGCATTTGCTAACAGCATGAAAGTAATTGTCTTCAAAGGAATTGTCCACCGTATGGGTTCGGTTTGTGCATTTATAAGTACAAACACAACAGTCAGGACAGGGTGAGAGGTCTCAAGCACACAATTCAGCACCACAACTCAAAGCAGTTAATTAGATCAGCAGTTCTCAACTGGTGAATCACAATATTGTATGGATAGGGCATGTATTAATCAATTAAAGCAATGACCTTCAAGAGGGAGTGGTTTACAGTGATTTTAGAACAGGCGTTGGATTTCTTTACAGAGTTGCATTGACCTGCATACAGTAATACTGATGTAATAAGGTCAAAGATGTGAGTTTATGCAGTATTTTACTACAGCTTCAAACCCTGGCCGCTACAAGTTACAAGATATTTTGGAAAAAGGCAGCATTGACTTTCATAGCAGGACAAAAAAAAATACTATGGAAGTCAGTGGTGACCCAAAACAGCATGATTACAAACTCTTTTCAAAATATCTTGCTTTGTGTTTGGCAGAACAAAGAAATTCATATAGGTTTGGAATTACTGGAGGTCGAGTAAATGACAGAAGTTGGGTGAACTTTTCCTTTAAGTTAAAGTATTTTAATTACAAAGCTTTACAGGAACTGCATTATACTGCGAAACTGAATATTTCACCAATGGAAGTTTTTTCGAAATTTGAAACATTTTGAATATAAAACACAAAATAAATCATATAAATCATGAAATAGAATAGTTATATCACGTATGTTGTTATTGATGTCGATGTCTGAACGATCAACTTTAACATAAATCCAAGTTTTAAAGTAAATCTTTGTTCAAATGGTTCTTCACGTACAGTACTTAAAAATTACATCAGACAGATTCCAATATGGAGTTCCAAAGGAAGATACAACTCAATGTACATGTACATGTCAAGTGTTTGTGTCTAACCTGAATGTGAAACACTGTTGATCTGAATCACAGCTAGTGATATTTAATAAATAGTGGAGGTTTTGAACTGGAAATTAGGTGCTGGGTGTCCGGCCAGAGGAGAACTGGACCCAACTAAGCCTGGTTCTCCCAAGGTTTTTTTTCCCCTATTCTCTCATGGATGGGGTTTGGGTTCCTTGCCACTGTCGTCTCTGGCTTGCTTTGTTGGGGACACCTGATTTCCAGTGATTACCGTCGTCTTGACTAAAAAGACTGTCTCTGCATTTGATAAATAAAGTTTATTTCTCATTATTATACATTACCATGTTCTATTTGATAATGTTCAGTGCTTCGCTATAAATAAAAGTGACTTGACTTGACTCTCATTCACCTTTTCTTTTTCTGTCTAGCTTCTTTTTATCTAACTCAATGATTCTTACACATATGTAGACCACCGTTTAGACACTTTCAATACTGGTGTGTGACAACATCTGCTTTTTTATTCATTTTGTCACTTTAAGTGGCCATTTATCAGCGGCTTCACTGTGTGCAAGCCAATCATGATCCAATCCATCAGGGCAGCAGCACTTATTAAGATTCTAAAAGTCAGGGTTGATGCATTAATGTGGAAATACTCTTTTACGGAAAATAATATATTGTCTGTTTATGAAGTAATATATCATCAGGGTATTGTGGTGTGTGATGGCTCCTTTCTTGATCTCTCATTTTTTATTTCTTTCTGTATTCTTGCTTGCTTTATTCCCCAGGACAACTAAAGAATAGGAATGACTTTAACTAGAACACATTATTTGGCTATTAATTTCAAGATAATACATTACACATTCATCAAAGTTCTCAAGCTTTTCCAGATGAAATCATTATTATTACTGTGTTATTTATTTAATTTCTTGTAGATTCTTCTGTCAGAAAAAGATCTCTTGCTGGCTTGGGGCTCCTTTTTGAAAATATCCTCTGTTTGGTAATATTTAATGTGATATAACTGCAACATCTACATATTCATGATTTTTTTTCCATTTTACTCATCCTTGAAGAAAAATAAAGACGTTTTGTCTCTGCAAATTCATTGTAGCATAGATCCTTTTTTTGCAAGGTAAATTGCTGTTTTTATATGCAAAGTGCATTTGAATATATAGATTATTAGTGCAGTCAAATGATTAATAGTGTAATGAAGGCCAGCGAGTAGGTACTGTCCAAGTAAACCTCACTCCACTGATCTCAGAAAGAGGCACTCTAGTCTCCTTGTTATATTAGTTTCAACTTTATTGTCATTACACATGTACAAGTACAAGGCAACAAAATGCACCTGAGTTCGAGACACGCTCAGAGCGAGGATGGGTCGTGGTGGAAGCAGACCCAGGGGGGTTACATTGATGCCGTGACCCGGATGGAAGTGAGGTTTAGGGGGGTGAGTGCAACGGAGTCCAGCAAGTACAGTAGGTGCTGTGCAAGTAAACCTCACTCCCCTGATCTCAAAAAGAGGCGCTGTAGCAACTGATGCTAGAGGCCATGGCCTTTAGCCTCCTTGTAAGAAAGCCCACCTCCCGGTATACATGATTCATGATCATTTGACAGTACTAATATATATATATTTTATTTTTTTGACAGAGTGTGTTACAGAGTTCATGTCATTATAGAAGGCCCATGGCAACTGTATGAATTGCAAAGAGAATGAAAAACAAAAAATTGAGCCATATATGCTGTCTATTTGAATAAATCTAGTATAGGGGACAGGAGGAATATTTATGTAAAGGAAAAAGCAGCATTGAGTTTTCCTTCTGAAGGAAAAATTAATGATACAAACGCAGAATCGGGTGGAAAAGTCACAGAAAATGTTCCATATTAACAGAAAGCTCCCACATTAACTGCACCAGCTTTATTTTCTTCCCGGTCACGACTTTTGGTAGAGATATGCAAACGAGGAGGAGCTTGTCAATTAAAAGGACTTTTGAATTGCAGAAGCACAAATAATGCATAACGGCACACACAGCATTTCCATACCCACAATACTGAGGAAATCCATAACACTGAAATAAACAGAACACATACGGGAGAGCGAGAGAGAGGTGGAGATGTGTGGAAGTGTGGAGAGGAAAAGTAATGAGGGATGATTCAGGGAGAAAGCAAAATGCGGATTAGTGGAGATTTTTAATGAAGGGTTTATGCAGGCCCCGTTAAAGCTTATTAACAAGCATGGGAACACACAGACATACACTCTCTTTCTCTCTCTCTCTCACACACACACACACACACATACTGAGTGATGCTCTTTTTCTCTCCAGACACACTAACAAGGAAAAAAACAGTTAGGTCCAGTTACAAATTAGTCACAGGGCAGTCAGCAAGAGTTAATTGCAGTGCACATATGAAAAGTCTCAGTAACTGTATTACAGTACAGAAAAGACAAACAACTGTTTGAATGCATTTGTTATATCCTTTTTAATAATCTTAATAATCTTTGTGTACTACGCAGTGTAAACTGTGCTATAAATCAGTAAAGGATTCAAAAATAAATTTGTGTATCTTTGAGTGCATGCAGCTTTTTGTTTTCCCTCTGAAGGCTGATCGAGATACATTGTCTCACTATGATAAATTCGCAGCTGTTGATGACAAATTACAGCTATGAGGATGTGTGCATACAACACTGTTCAAACACACCGTCCTTGCTTTGTCCTTCTCTGTTTTCCAATACTTGGGGGAAAACAACTATTTTATGCATTTTCCTCTTCGGGGAGACAGATAAAGAAAGAAAACTAATTTTCCAATAGTGTGTTTTTAGGAGTGGTATGTGTGAGCTCCAGCTTTACTAAAGTCTGAACCCTGTGTTTGCTGAAGTCTGTGTTTGTTGACAACAGTCTTGATTTATGAAAATTACCAAAAAGAGGTACTAAATTGCTTGTGCAATCTTACAAATTGTGTCTGCAGTTTGTGGGCGTATTTCAAGTGATTTACTAAGAAACATTATGCAAATAGACACAAATACAAATAGGTTGGACACACCTATTTAAAAGAGGATTTTTTTTAATGTGGTAATTGCATATGTACAGTACGGCCCTGCAAAGTTCCCTTTCTGCACATGTTTCCTCTGAACACACTGAAAAAACCTGAAACTTGAAAAAAGCTTGGAAACAATTTTCACTCAGAAAAGGCTAGTTAATTTACAAAATTAAGTTTACTTGGGAATTCCTAGTAAATTGCATTGACTCTTTGTAAAGTTTATTAAAGTAACGCTTATGACTGTAAAACTTGTGCTATTAAATTACAGTAATTTACTGCACTGAAGAAAAAACAAAACAATTTAAGTAAAATCTGTAAGCAAACAGACAGATAATGTTAAGATGATATCTCTACTAACAGTCAATGTGTGACAATGTGACATTTTAATGATCTCTATATGTCACAAAACAGTTAAACCTAAACCTAACAACAAAAGCAACCATAAAACAGTGTAAATACAAGTCCAACAGTGAAAAAATTCTAAAAACAATTCTAATAACTTTGATAGATTTATAGATTTATATATATATATATATATATATATATATATTATCAAACAATTATGAACCTGTTATGAGCAGGTAGTCATTAGGCAGACTACATACTGTGACGAGGCAGCCGCTCTCTCCGTCTCTTTAGCGCCGACCATCACCAGGCTCCACGACGGGAGTGGGCGGATGAAAGGAGGGGCGCAGGACTGTGCACGGCTGGCGGTGTGATGAGGCGCACCGGAGTATAATGGTGCCTCATCACCGCCGCCGTTAAAAGGACCATGCGCGCCCCTCTTTGGGAGACCTGTCTCTTCACATGTGCATGCACACTGGTGTCCTCATGGGTCCTGGAAGGAAGTGGAGGAGGAGCGCTATGTGGCATCGGAGACGCAAGCCACCCGGAAGTGAGCCGCCGTTCAGAGCACAAGCCGCGAGAGAGGCAGAGAGCCGCTGAGGAAGCGAGCCCCCTTAAAGCGAGCCGATGTCAGAGACGCTAAGGACGAAAGCATGATCGTGACAAACGTGATCTCTGCCTCTTCCCGGGACCCTTTCCCTCCTGCACGATCTGACCCTCATCGTTTCACGCAGCACAACGAGGACACCAGTTTCCCCTTTTCTTTTGGACACATTTCCCCCTTGGACACTTCATTTTGTATCTGTATGACAAAACTTTATTGACATTTTCGTCAAAGAATAAAAACGAGAGGAAAATGTAATGAAGGGACGATTGGGAAGAGATTAATTTAGAACTAATGTGCTGCGTGGTTCGAAGGTTAGATGTGTATGAACTATATTCATAAACTATACACTTGCTGCACGTCTCATTAAACTTTCAAAATTCTCAATATGTGGGATTAAGAGAAGAGCAGGCATATGAATATGTTTGGAGAACTCAATTCAATTCAGTTCTGAGCGCAAACACTGAAGCACACACACATAGCACGTCTCACACAACGTGAATAAGTTACTCTTGAATGGAGAATTACACACAAAATGATTTCAAATTGTCCGTTTTGACTAGCATTCAGGTAAACAGAGTCGATAACGTAAATGTAAACGGTAACGCACATTGTACATTGCATTCGCTTGTATTCGGTTTTAAAGGGACCGCAGCCTAATTTAGTTGCTATTGTCAAGGTCGTGTTAATCATGCAACAAAAGTAAAATCACTCAATGTCCATGACTGAATCACGTAGTACTTAATAGTTCTCAAGATTCATATACATTTTTTTATATTAAAAATAGTTCTGCTTGAAAGAATGAATAATATGGTAAACAAAGAATGCATAATTAGCCTATATAACCATTGGTATTTCATTGAAAAGCAGACCATGTTCTTGACCTTAATGAGAAGTGGTTATATAGCGTGTAAAACAAAGAGAAGGTTAAGTTTAATTGTAAATGGCAGACAGGTCCTCATTGGCTAGTGTTTGATAGTAAAAATGCGGTCATGTTTTGTCAGATTTGCCGTGAGTACACAAAAGAAAAAAATAGTTTAGTGGTGGGTAATTTTAATTTTTGTGTTTTTCTGTGCGTATTTTATGCACTGTTAATAAAATGAAAAAAATTTCATTCACTGGCATTCATAATCTCTTATTTTCACCACGTAAAAATTTGTCTAGTGGAAATTCTGATTGGCTGGTAACTTTGGTGATCAAAAAAGTTAATTTCGCCCCCTGCGCACGTCCTGATTTTCCTGATTTTGTTAGGCGTAATCCTGGGTTAATGTATTTTGTTGAACCTGGAACAACAATTTATTCCACAATTTTAGTTTTGACCATATCGCTACACCTTAACCTAACCCTACCCATGAGTAATGCCTAAAATCAGAGGAAAGGATAGATGACTGACACTGATGTACAAGCACCAAACCCTGATTGTAAGCCTAAACTTCACAAAAACTATAAACTGGTTCTTCATCTGATTGGCTAATCACAATGTTGCTCCGGGATCAACAAAGATGTTGGCCCAGGGACACGTCGTACTCATCAAAATCAGGTTCTGCGTCGTGGTGCCATGTGTGATGGGGCCCCCTTGAGAAGGTGTAGCAGAAGTAAAGATCCATCTGTGAGTGATTTAATGGCTACAGTTCCAAAGATGACGTGTAATAAAACGGGAGGTATGGGTCAAAGTGACTAGACTGAATTAGGGACAGACCTTTTCCTTCTGAGTCCACCACATGCTCTAATCTATACAAACATCTGTTTGAAGTTCCCCAATGAATACCATCAGTCCTGCTGGTGTGACCTCATGTAGACAGATCCCGCCACCTCATGCTATTGCTATAGCTCAACGGGAAGAGCTATGTGATGTGTACAGTAACCCCCCCCCAACTGCTGGTTGGACCCCAACAGGTTTCCCACAACTAAGTTTCTAAAAGATAACTCACCCAAAAATAGGAAATTATATCATCATGTAAACCTTCATTCAAAACCTTCCTGACACAGATTATGGACACAATGTTTTGTGCTCAGCAGATCTTAGTCAGGTTAGATGTGATGAATATGAGGCTTTGAGAGACAGAATAAAAGTCTTTGTTTCGCCAGCTGAACATCTGGCATGCTGTTGAACAAACGTACAATCCATCGGACACACTGTATTTCCATCCTGCATAGCTTTGTTTTCATTCCTGTCAAAAAAAATTTACGCAATGCTTGTCTGACTAAATCCCTGGACGCGTTTCAATGGTCATCAAGTTTTTTTTATATTAAGATTTTTAAAGAAGTACATTTGTAATAGTATGTTTTGTATTGTATCACATTTGCTTCAAATGACAAAAAAAAATAGCAAGGGTGTTTCTAATGTCACGTCTATGGGAGGGATGGTACATTTAACATTGTTCTCTTTTTTGACTGCAGTTATCAGTCTCTCCCTATTTTTTGTCCTTTTTTGAAATTCAGGAAAACACTATTATGGATTTATTTTTAGCTTTAGAAAGGATGCAAAGCATATAAAAGTAGCTAGCCAAGACAAGTTGTATGCCAGGGGCTCTCAACCTTTTGACTCAAAAATATTCAAAACTGTCCAGCCCTAAATTTGTTTTTAGAATTTAATCTAATCTATACCAGGGGTCTTCAAACCTGCTCCTGCAGAGGTACCATGCTACAGACTCCAGCTCCAACCCCAATCAAACACACCTGAAGCAGCTAATCAAAGTATTCGGGGTTATTTGATAATTACAGACAGGAGCTGAGGTCTGCAGGACAGTAGCTCTTTAGAAGCATGGTTGGAGATCCATGATATGTGGGTCCTCGTGGGTTTTGTAAATAAATGTTTCACACCAATGCATTTGTATTTGCCTTCCACTTGTGCATGATTAATTTTAGAAAAATAAAGGATAAGGGATTTTACAGATATATGTACTCATCATTTTTAGCTGGTAGGCTAAAATAGAGCTTGACATAGTTGGTAAAATGTATATTTATTAGACAAACATGAACAACAACAACAACAACAACAAAATTCAGAATTGGATTCAGTTCTATTTTAGTACCAGATATTTTAAAGGAAAAACTTATTTTATAAAAAAACATTTTAAACAAACAGAATCTAAATGCCATTTATTCAGCTCTGCTGGAGCCTATATGCTGAATTTATTTATTTACTTATTTATTTATTTTTGTAATGTTAGAACTGAATCATTTGCAAAAATGTAAATGCCGTCAAAATCATGCCATGATGATTATTTAAATGCAAATGTATCCTACAAATGAAGCATACATCAACAGCACATGTTTATATTGTGGAATCAAGCCAATCGTGAAGTATTTAGTTATTTATGTTTCTGTTAGTTTACTTTAAATTACATTCAAAAGTATTGAAAATATCTACCAGTACTTTTCAGTGGTTGAGGTCAGTTCAAGTTCACACAGATGTCCTAGTGGAGTAACCACAGGTGTAGAGAATCACTTTATCAACAGGATCCACGTGACAATTACACATTCCCAAATACGCCATGAACAAATAAATGTTTGTTGTTTTTTGTGTGTTGTTTTAGTATTTTATTTAGTGTTGCATTATTATTTTACTTTTTTTGCTTAATACTTCATTTTACATTTGATTAACGAATTAATACTATTTTAATAAGGAATCATTTTGAATAAATTAATAATTAAAAAATAACAACAAAAAAAAAGGATAGAAGCCCAATGGAAACCATCACAGAAATTCTAATGGTTTTTATGAACCATTTACTTTTTTCCGGTAAAATTATTACCTAATTAATTTGTTGTAGAGTGTTTTTTTGGGCAATTTTCCAATAGAATTTAATGTCCCACTAGAATCCATCACATACCAGTAGCTATACTTTCCATTAAAACCAATACAATTCCCATTACAACCATTAAATCCATTACATTTCTACTGTGTTTTGGGCAGGGTTCTGTTGTTGTTGTTTTTTCAGCAGGGTTTTTTTTTATTTTATTTTATTTATTCTATTTATTTTATAAAGCTTAAGTGTCCATTTTTTTTGCCGACAACGTTGAACAGACACCCATATGGGCTTTAAGTGTTTAATGGTCCATGTATCTACGTTCGAATAGTGTTATGACTGATCTATTCAAGTGTTTAGCAGTGGGGGCAGCTCATTTCTAGTAATTATTGCCGTTTGGAATAAAGGGACCGTCTCTGCATTTGATAAATAAATAGTTTAATCTCATCATTATACATTACCATCACTTTAGGCTCCTACTTGATAATGTTCAGTGCTTTGCTACAATCGGTATGGTTAAAAGCGCTATATAAATAAAAGTGATTGATTGATTAGCATCTGAACAAAGGCGAGTGACGGGATGAATCGACGCCGATGGTTTAGTTTCCACGGCACTGCATGCATAAAAGTGAGAGCAGTGGTCTGAAACAACAGGCTTGTGTAAAGTTAAGTGTCGCGTTAACGCCAGCCACTTGACACCCTTTTATCTCACCGCTCAATGGCCGAAGCAGGAATCCAGCGAAGCCCATTACATTAATGCGACGTGTGAAACACTTTAATAAAGACATCACTCTAAACTAAAGCTCTCGACTGAATAAAACAATGTTAAAATAAGCGGGAGGTGAGCAGCACAAGCCGTGGGGACGAAAAGTGAATTTGCTTTTCTGACTGACAACGTGATAAAAAGAACATCACGCAGTTATTCAAGCAAGGAAACATTTAATTTAGCCGCAAAAAAAGGAGCATTCCTGTAAGGTGCGGGTTTCCCTTTAGACTCCAAATCTATACAGCAGAGGGAAAGTCTGGAAGGGGCTTCATACGGGTGGAGGACGAGGACTGACTCCTTTGATCTTCAGAGGCCCCGTCAACAGACTCTTACAGATAAAAACGACGTGGGATCTCTATACCGACAAAAATACCTGCATAAGTTAGGCTGCGTTTTCGTCGCAGCGAAAGACATCTGGGAAATGTTTTTATTTATTTATTTATTTATTTTATTTATTTGCAAACTACATTGGACCTAGTGGAGGAAATTCGTGACAAAAAAAGTAAATGTTTAAAGTTAGACATCAAATAATAAATTATAAAATACAAGTTCTACAGTATAGTAACCTAATATTAAAGTAGCAATATTGAGTGCGTTTACCGCTTGTAGATTCTCACGCTATTCGCGTTGCATATATTTATATTTTTTCTCCAATGCACGCAAACCGTGTGTGTGTGTCAGAAGAGTCGTATTCTCACTCTATAAATTCGCGCGGATTAGGAAACAGACATTTCAATGCCAATAAAAGCTACCACATGAAGTAAAATATCGCAGATCAAAAGGACCAAACTTCAATAAATGAAAAGGACAGAAATCAGTGCGCCTGGATCACGCCCCGTAGCACTGCCCTCCACGACGATTGGTCCACGAGAAAGAGAGCAGGGTTAAAACCCAGAGCGGTTAAATACACAGGTATCGAACAGAGGAGGACACCACAGTCAGTTTAGGAGTTTATGTCAGTGGATCAACCAGTCTACTGAACATTAAAAAGAAAGAAAGAAAAAAACCCTAGGACTCCCAAGTTTTGCACTGAGAAAGTTCACCTGTTCATCTCGCTTAGGTTCCTTTGGCTTTGTGTAACTGTTGAATTTTGTGTAAGCCTCTCGGGATTTTCAGGAAAGCGTGATGGAGCGCAGGGGGCCGCAGAGGAGCGCGCGGGTGCTTGATGTCATTCACTGGGCTGTGATGCTGGGCTTGGTTCAATCCGGCGCGCTCGGCGCGAGGAAATTCCGGGGAGGTCAAAACCCGCAGACGCGACGAGCGCTTCCCTCCGCTCACTACCGGGACCGCGCCGAAACCACCGAAAGTTTCTCACTGGATTTCACAGCTGTCGAAGAAAACATGGACAATTTCATGACTCAGGTGAAGAACTTAGCGCAGTCCCTCTACCCCTGCTCGGCTCAGAAGCTCGACTACGACATGAAACTACATTTCCTTGAGAATACATCGGTCACCTGTAACGACGGGACCCCAGCAGGGTAAGACAGCAAGCCGGTCACAATCACAAACCTCAGGTAACCCAAAGGTCAGCAAGCATAGTTTGGCATCACAGGCGCGTGCAGCACATCATCAGCTGCGCGCTCAGATTCACACCATAGTCTCATCCGGTATTGTTACTAGAGTACAATAAAACTAAGTTAACTCGAGTTATCACAGTTTCTTACATTTCACACAGAAAAGTTTTATTATTATGATTCTACTGACAGTACCAGTAGTGGTATTTCAAACTATATGGCTATGTTTATCATAGGAGTTTTTGTGTATCCATCCACCATTACTCAACAATTCCTGTCACTGCCTCCTGATTTTACTTTGTGTTTCAAATCAAGTGCTTAAGAAAGAACTCTGGCAACACTGCATTGGTTTTACTTATTAATGTTATTGCTCCAAGTAAAATTTAGTTGTTTGTTGGCATTCTAGTAGATTGTTTAGCACACTCTTAGCATCTAATAACGTTTGACACAATTTTTAATCTGGAAAAAGACAGTTTCATATTAAAGCAGTATTTATTAAAACACTGAGTTTAATATTAATATAAAAACAGTAAAACAGTTGTGGAAAGAATATGTCAGGAGGTTGAGAAGACTCGTGAGGGAATCATTAGAAGAAGTAGTAATACAGTGACAGGTGGGTGGAGCTTAGAGTAAGAGGGAAATATCTGCTCCAATACAGTGTGGAGTTTACCGTATTTACAACATATCCAAAAATCTACATTGGAGTTGATGGGCAACTGAGGTATGCATAAAAAATATAGAGTAGAAATATCTGACTTCAGTGACATCTCTAACTGGCTTTGCAGACTTGCCACTATTGATCTTTTAGAATATCGCTATTTTATCTGAAGTTAGGACAGAAAAGCTGTCTCTTGTCAGATGTCAGAACAAGTTCAAAACCAACAATGGTCAATAATTATGGGTTTTCAATGAACAGTTCTGAAACATGTACACTCCTCTACGATATTGTGGCAGGATATTGCTTGGGTATAGACACTGCAATATGACTGCCATGTTAGAAATAACCATTATGTACATTATTTACAATATGAATAATTTATTATGTCATTACATGACATACCTGAGCCTCTCTTAAATTTAAATCTTAAGCATGCTAAGTTAGACTCTTGTAAAATGTAAAAGTGGGGACAGATGTACAGAAGTAGAAAACCTGATCCAGCTGTGCGTAAGTACTCCTTCCTTGTGACAGTAAAGCATATAGGCCAGTGTTGCCAGTGGAAAATAATTTAATAATAACAATGAAATCTATAAATAATGTAAATTCTTGTAAAACTGTCAATGGATTTCTTATTAATGATCATTTTGGTTCATGATCATACTATGCTCTAGCGTCATAGTCTTATGAAACTCCATATTATCATGCAACAAATTAATAAAATATCTGCTAAAAGCATTGACACTCAAAAATGAGTTATATATCAAACATACTTAAACGGTTAGTTCACCCCAAAATGAGAATTCTGTCAGTTATTACTCACTCTCATGTCGTTCCAAACACATAAGACCGTTCATCTTCAGAACACAGATTAAGATTTTTTGGATGATTTCAGAGAGCCATCTATCCCTCCATAGACAGCAACACAACTGAAATGATCACATGTCCAGAAACAGTCCATGTGACATCAGTGGCTCAACTGCAGTTTTGCAAAACTACGAGAATACGATCATTTTTTTTTTGCGCAAAAGAAAACAAAATTAACATAATTTACTCTTCTTCTCTTTTGAGTTACGAGTTACTAAGCATAAACAACCACAGATTACCTACATGTGCTTTCTCCCCGGACGTAAACACGGCTGATTACTTCAAATACGTTAAAGCTTGCATATGCTTTGCGATATACTCCAAAATGGCAGAAGACGTAACTCAGGGAAGAAGAATGGTTGCATAAATTAGGTTATTTTTATGTATTTCTCGTTGAAAAAGTTGAACCCTTGATGTCATACGCAATGTTTTTAATACGTTTCGGGACCTGGGATCATTTCAGTTGAACTGAACTGAAAGAACTAAATATCTTAATTTGTGTTTTGAAGATGAACAGAGGTCTTACGGGTTTGGAACGACATGAGGGTGAGTAATTAATGACGGAATTTTCATTTTGGGGTGAACTAACCCTTTAAGCATGCTTTATGATTGGAGCATTTATGCACATGACAATTATTTGAATGAAGGTATATCCAGCCCAAGGAAAATGGGTTTTCAGATTCGATTCCATTTGTAATTAACACTATTAAAGTCAGATACAAAGAACGATGAAGTGAGTATCTAAAAAGTTGAAGTAGCCTATAGTACTTTAATTGACATCAATCATCTGAGATTCTGACTTGCAAATACCTGATGTTCCCAATTACGAATCATAATTAATATGCTTCAGTAGTCTAGAGTTCTTTTATGCTTTGCTATCAGAGCTTGCATGAAGCTCAACGTAGACGCTCTTCAACGCACCGAAGCTGCAGTATTTTTCTTTCTCAGATCTGCAGTCAGTGCTTGTAGAGAAGGTCTCCTGTGTGTCATGTGATACGCTGTTACTCCACTCATGGATTCCACAGGTTCTCTGAAACTCAAAAGCATACTAATTGTTCTGCCTTTATAAGTTGTTCAAGTTAATCTTCGAAGGGCTGGCAGACTCGTAGCCCGCGCTTTATAAGTTGTAATGTAATGAAGCATAAATCGTTAGCGTGTAAGTAGTGGCGAGGTGGCTAACAGTGAGAAATGTACACCATATGCCAAAAATGTGGTCACCAGTGGCGTAAATTGGATGCATATTAAAGCTGTCTTTAATTATGGCAGACTGATGCCCCTCAAAGTAACAAACTGAACCACAACTGTAACTTTTCTCACACAAGCGCAAGTGACTGAAGCTTGAAATGGACTGAGTTTACGCAATAGCTGAATGCCCTCTTGTGGACACTGTGAACGCTGCAGAGAAAAATCAGGTGTAAACGGAATGCTTTGAGGCACTTAATTGCACCGCAAGCACAATTAAAGGAAAACGTATTCCAGTGTAATTTATAATACGTGCATTAACTGAACTTAACAATGCCTTTTGACCCACAAAAATATATAGAATACTAAAATATACTTTAAAGTAAATTTTATTGGAATTAGTATGTCATGTATCTAAATATATTTGTAATGATTTAGTTGCAGTTTAGCATATTTCAAATATTCACTTTAAATGTAATGCTGAATATGTTTAAAAGCAATCATATGTGCTTATTGTAAAGAAAAAAGTGTATTTTATTAAAACATTCACTCATTGTCTCATGTATTTAATTCAAAACGCATTTATAAAAAGGCAATGCATTGCATATATAATTTGTAAGTTAAGGTTTAATGTAAGTTTCTGCTTTATTGCAGGTATTACCTGAAGGAGTCCAAAGGAAGCAGAAGGTGGTTAATATTTCTGGAGGGTAAGTGTGAAGCATATATAGAATTCGGACTGTGTGTATCTGTCAGGAATATCATGTAGTGGTCTCTCTCTGCAGGAGGCTGGTACTGCTTCAACAAAGAGAACTGTGACAGCAGATACGAGACCATGAGGAGACTCATGAGCTCCTCCAAATGGCCCCAAACTAAGACAGGTTAGAAACGCCCACAGTCTTTCAACTGAATCTCAGTTTCTAATATCAAGGCTTATGATTATACAGGGGGTATTCAAATTTCTGCTATTTCATATAATTTGATAATGTATGTCTTTATTTTAACTGCAGGCACAGGAATACTGTCTTCGCTTCCAGAGGAAAACCCTCACTGGTGGAACGCCAACATGGTGTGAGTATCCCACTGGAAATGTTTGCGTCAAAGAGAAGTGAATGTTCTGGGGGATTTTCATAATGGTTATGTTGGCATAATCTTTGTGTGCTTCACTTTTTAGGTTCATCCCGTATTGCTCTAGTGATGTATGGAGCGGAGCCACACCAAAAACTGATCAAAGTAAGACTCCTTACCAGATGTTAAGATGATATATTCACCATTATGATACACAGCTTACTACGCACAGATGAAATCTCACTTCAACCTGGGAGAAAAAGAAGAATATTTTATGATTTTGAAAAAACAAAACAAAAAAATAAATAAACAAATAGACATTTATGTCTTTATATAGACATTTAGTCATTTTTTTGTAAGTTTTGTGAATATTTCTAAAAAATGCTTTGTACAGATGATTTTTTGTCCATCGTTTCCATTCAAAACAAAAAGTCAAAACTGAATATGCTGAAAAACACGGACAGTAAATTCTTGAATTTATGATTCAGGTTAATGTCATTTGTAATGTAAATATGATAGGAACATATTTTCACTTTAATAATCTAATTATAACTATAATTTAATAAAAAAAAAACGTTTTTGAAAGATGTCTCTTTTGCTCACTAAGGCCGTAATTATTTATACAGTAATATTGAGAAATATTTTTACAATAAAAAAAAAAGGTAATTAAAAATTTTCATTTGCAAGTCGCTTTGGATAAAGTTGTCTGGTAAGTGACTAAATGCAAATGTAAAAATGACCAGTTTTCAGTGTTACAGAATAAAAATGATTCTAATATGCTGATTTGCTGCTCAAGAAACATTTCTTAATATAATCTTTTAAAACTTTGTGTCGCTTTATATTTTTGAGAATACCAATATACGCTTTTGAGGTTTATTTTCTAAATCGAAAGTTCAAATGCTAAAAACAGTAATCAGCTGTAACATTATAAATGTCTTTCAAGTGTCTTTCAACGCTTCCTCATAAGTTATAGCGGGTTTGGCGTGCTGTCCAGGGAGCAGGCTGGGAGAACGGCGGGCTCGAACCCTAGCGATCAAAACCCTAGTGGTTAGAACCCTAGCGAGGGTAAGGGCTCGGCGTCCGGCTCGAACTCCGGCTGCCCCCCGGAGTGG
>JAUCMT010000068.1:22595902-22606757 GCA_032357475.1 Enteromius thamalakanensis
CCAATAATAAAATCCAAATGTCAAAAAATGGCGTTTATCGCGTTTTGCAACGAAACTCTTCATATATATATATATATTTGTATTTTTATTTTTTTTTCTCAATATGGGTGTGTGGATAGGTGTTTAAAACCAACTCTACTATGAACATTTATAGAAGTTAGCTAAATCTGACAATATTTTATTTGGGGCCGTAATAATCTAGATTATATTTAGTTTTAACTGAAAACAGAAAATCTATGGTAAGTCTGTAATAAGGTAAACTAGTTAAACATAGTTCGGACAGTTTGCAAATAAAAAGTATTGAGGAAAAAATACACATCAAATAAAAAGTGGTGAACGTCTCAGAAAGGCGGATACAGTTCTGCCGTCTTTATGTTGACACAAGCCCACGTGCTCATGAAGCGTGATGCAACTGGCCTTTCTGACAGCAGAGCTGGCCAATCAAGACTCTTGGTGCAGGCATGAAGTACAGCGATTGGCTGCGACTCAAGCAGTGCTCTACCGTGATTGGTCAAAGCCTTTTACTCCACTTCAGTAATGGCAGTATAACTAAACCTCCACATCCAACGTGAGCACAATAAAGAAACGTGAAATAAACCAAATATAATTCCACCAGCTCCTTGAAAGACAATATTTCAGGTACGTTTATTAGTTAGCGTTTAACCGTTTAATTTTCTTAATTTATCTCGTCTCTGCTTCGTTCCTGCTTTTCCAAACCAATCAGGAAATAAAGTATACAGAAAGCAGACTCCGTCATGATATTATCTCATCTTATCAGTGAAGTGCCTTTAAACAGATGTTTAACTTGTGTGTTCAGTCTTCTGGTGAACGCTGATCAGTGTGATTGTTATTAACAGGTCAAAATGAGCGTGGGTTTCATCGGAGCAGGTCAGTTGGCTCACGCGCTGGTGAAGGGCTTCACAGCAGCAGGTACAGTACACACAACAACCACTGGAGGCGCCAAAACACTACGAGGAAACGATACGAGTCAAATTAAAGGGTTACTACACCCCAAAATGCACTTTTGCCTTTGTTTACGGCAATAAAATGCCAAGGGGAAAAAAGTCATACATATTGTACCTACATCAAAATGCACTTACACAGCCAAAAAAAAAATGTCTTAAAGATGACATCATATTTGCAGAAGTACTAAATAAGCTTGTACCTTGCCTTAAAAACAACACACACCCAAACATATAATCTTATTCCCAATGTTATTTGCACTCTCCTGTCTATCAGGAGTGATCGCCACACACAGGATAACAGCGAGCTCTCCGGACACAGACCTGCCGACTGTCATTGGGCTAAGAGTGAGTGTTTGACCAGGATCATATTACACAACAAACAAGCTTGAAAGGAATATTCATATACACTATTGCATATCTTGCAAAAAAGCCTCTTTCTCTGAACTTCAGAAAATGGGAGCAAACTTCACCACCAGTAATAAAGAGACCGTGAACAAGAGTGATGTTCTGTTCCTTGCGGTCAAGCCGCATATCATTCCCTTCGTTCTGGATGAGATCGGGCCAGACATCGAAGACCGTCATCTCATTGTGTCCTGTGCAGCAGGAGTGACCATCAGCTCCATAGAGAAGGTCAGAATACACCTATACCACGAGACACAGTGATACAACAGATCCTGCCTGTATATATATAGACCAAAAACTGTTAACTACAGTTGATTTAAAAAAAGAAGCTAGACTTAAAACAGTAAAACCAGTATTTTACAGATTCTACACATGAGCCACACAAAGCCCTGATCACACATCAATTAAACTCTATGATATCGGATCATAACTTCCTGTACTTGTAGAAATTGCTGCAGTACCGCCCAGCCCCTAAAGTAATCCGCTGTATGACAAACACCCCTGTGGTGGTGCGTGAAGGAGCCACGGTGTACGCCACAGGCACCCATGCACAGGTGGAGGAGGGCAAGCTCCTGGAGCAGCTGATGGCCAGTGTGGGCTACTGCACAGAGGTGGAGGAGGACCTGATTGATGCCGTCACTGGCCTCAGTGGCAGCGGCCCAGCCTATGTAAAAGCCGATTTTAAAGGAGGTTTAAACCAACTGTTGAGCTCCTTGCACATCCACTGCTGACTATCTTTTTTTTATTGTAGGCTTTCCTAGCTGTTGACGCTCTCGCTGACGGAGGGGTGAAGATGGGGCTCCCCAGAAGACTGGCTGTGCGACTCGGAGCTCAGGCCCTGCTTGTTAGTGAAACATTTCTCATACTGATGTACTGTGAATCTCAGAAACAAAGATTTATCAGATCAATTATGCTTTTTGCAAGGGGGCGGCAAAAATGCTTCTGGAGTCTGAGCAGCACCCCGGACAGTTAAAAGACAACGTGGCTTCTCCTGGAGGTGCTACCATCCATGCTTTGCATGTCATGGAAAGCGGCGGCTTCCGTAGCCTCCTGATCAATGCTGTGGAGGCGTCATGTATTAGAACAAGGTACAGCTAAAAAAAAAAAAAGGGTTGCTGAAAAGAAGTCGAAAAAAATGTAAATTAACGATTTTTAGCTAGTTTTGATATAATATTTTTAAACAATTTAACAATTTCTTTCAAAAAAGAAAGAAAATAAATGACTGACTCTATACATTTGACTCCAAACATTATACATTTATATTGGTTCAAAATATTTCTAAATGATTTCTGAAGGATCATGTGACAATGAAGACTAGAGTAATGATGCTGAAAATTCAGCTTTGAATCACTGTATATGTGATACAATATGTATATTGTAAGAGTATTTCACAGTGTTACTGTTTTTTTTGTGAATATATTTTGTGCATAGTTTAAGCTTACTTTTTTATTCATTTTTTGACAGGGAGCTTCAGCACTTGGCTGACCAGGAGAAGATTTCTGCCGCTGCCATAAAGAAGACGACTCTAGACAAGGTGCTCCAGCAGCCGGGTGTGACGGCAGCAGGGGTCGGGGTCAGGACCGGACTCAGCCTCTTTAACAGCAGCACCTCTAAACACAAGAAAAGCTGAACCTCTTCAGCACCACATCCACTTTACACTAAGGATGAAACCACTCCAAAAATTGCTTTAAAATGTTCTCATAAAGTGGTTAATGAGCTTTATATATATATATATATATATATATATATGTACAGCGTTTTCGCTTATTTTCTTTATTTTGCTTTCGTCTTCTGCTGGTTTGGACCACTTTTAAGCAATAGTTTCTCTTAATGTACACTGTAAACTATACACTGTGTAGATTTATATAAAATTAAACCGTTCATAGAGGGATGTCAGATAATTTTGACTTCTTTTTTTCTCACTTTTTAAAAAGCAATTCTTATATTTACTACTTTTTGTTTTTTCTTTAGGACATTTATAAACTGTAATGTAATGCAAACTGAAAATTACATTTTTGATCCCCTTTAAGAGGATTTGTAATGTACAGCACTGTATCAAATATTTGTAATAAACCATTGTTAAGAAATCATAAGAAAACATAAAAAAATAC
The DNA here is from genome assembly GCA_032357475.1 of Enteromius thamalakanensis. Lineage (NCBI taxonomy): Eukaryota > Metazoa > Chordata > Actinopteri > Cypriniformes > Cyprinidae > Enteromius > Enteromius thamalakanensis. The sequence continues at coordinate 22,599,381 of JAUCMT010000068.1, forward strand.
CAGTAAATAAATTCTGTAAGTTTTTTGGGATGAAAGTTGCAACATTGACATTACATATCTTGTGTCAAAAAAGTAAACATGCACCTCAAGGCCAAAGCATTTAGTTGTTAAATGTATTGTATGTGCATACATCACGACAGTGCATATCAGTTTTGAGTTATATATGCAGCCATTTTGTTTTGGAACACTTTTAAAAAAATATATATATATACACACACACGCGTTTATGTGATCAGGTAGTAAGATAACTTACTTTTGACTATGTAATGAAAAAAGAAAGAGCAAAATGAAAACAAGACAAATATTTGATCTACAGAAGCTAGACTATTTTAACAGTCTAAATCAGGAGTTCTCTGTTTTGATGCTCAAACCTGATCAAACTAACAGAGCTAAACTCTGCAGGAAAGACTTTGAGCATCAGAACTCCTGGTTTAGACTCCTGGTTAAAATAATAGAGCCTGATCTGCTGGAACGACTCGCTGTTCTTGAAGATTCAAGAATAAGTGAATACAATTTAAATTATGTCTCACACACTTTAATGCACTTTCGCAAAGTTCGCTTACAATTGGAATAATGACGGAATATCCAGTGAATAATATCTCAGAATATATTTCAGAATAAATGTTGCCATTGATTGCCATTTTACATAAACCATTAATATAATCCCCAAACCTTCGCAAGCACACACAGAAACAAAGTAATGTGTTGATAAGTCTTGATAAATCTTTGCTGAGACTTTAATAGAAAAATGCACTGAATTTCAAATGTGACTTTTGAAGAGCAATCATTTGAATGGTTCCAGGCAGGGACACTCAATCCCGGTCGTTGCTCTGCACATTTCGTATGTTTCTCTTGTTGCTTCAGACGTTTGTTCTGTTCCAATGTATGTGCCCTGCAAAGTGGACGTCACTGGATATTCTGTCATTATTCCAAATGGAAGCAAACTTTGCGAAAGTGCATTTAAGTGTGAGACATAATTTAAATCGTATTTAAAGTTTAGCTCTAACCAATCAAACACACCTGAGCTTGCTAATCAGTGTCCTAAGGGTCATTAGAAAATCCCAGGTAGGTGACTTACATCAGGGTTGGAGCTAATTCTCCATGTTATCTTTTCAGATTTCTGTTTCTGAACTGTCACATGTCTTTTTCAAACTCTCTGTAGTAAAGAATGAACAGATTCCCAGACATTCTGTTATATATATATATATGTATATGTGTGTGTGTGTATAATCTATAACCACTGCTAAACTTCGCCACTGTTATTGTTGTAAAATGCGACCTCTAGTGGCAAAAATTATCATTATTAGTATGATTTGTCAAGTCATTTTTCAAGAGCAATTTTTAGAGTTGTGAGCTTGACAATTAGATTTAATGAACTAGTTGAATCATGTGGCAAGCTGAACTTAATGATTAGTTCTAATCATCAACTGGTTTAATGATCTGGGCCGAGTGACCCAAAATTGTCCTGTGCTTGAATCAGTGCAATCGATGGTAGGCGTACTGTACTGTAATTTTTGGCATTAAATTTAGGCCACAATCTTATTTGTGAGCTGCTGGACAACCTTTTGTATAGTATTGTATTAAATGGTTAACATTCAAATAAATCAAATCAATAACCATGAATCTTTAAAACTGTTATCTCAGCATAGAGTTATTGACACATAAATACTAAATAGTGTGTTTTGCACAGTAGTGGTTAATAATAATTTACAGGAGTAATATTTTAGGCTAAACAGTAAGTAGTTGTGTTTGAGATTTATGTCCACAACTGGGGTTCATCCCCTGTATTACCAAAATCGTTATGGGCCACAACACAAAAAACAAGCTGTGGTAAAACCAACTAAGACTGCATTACCAATTTGTAAAGGTAAGCGCTTTGTTAAATTCTGTGTCAGTTAGTCAATGCTCATACTAGGTCTTACCAGTTCATTTTGTTCCAATAGCCTTTTGTCACCCAGTAATTTCTACAAGTGTCCTCCAAAAAATTGCACATTAGATATTCCTGCTTTATGTTAAATTTATACATGAAAGAAATAATAAAGACCAATGTCATTTGTAAATATACTAATAGGCTACACGTTTAACATTTTGTGCTGTACACAACAGATTGTGAGTAGACACAAATTAACTGTTAACTAGAACATTCATTAATTAAGATTCTGATAGATTAACCTATATTCTGTAGATAAATAAATTATTGCTCATGTTAGTTTGTGATATCAATGCATAAACTATTAATTAATGTCTATTTATTAATTTAACCTATATTGTACAGTGTTACAATTAAAAACAATATTTAAAAAGACTTAACAATTGAAGCAAGTGCAAGCACAAGCAGGTAAATAATGAAGAGTGCAAAAGTGAATGAGATACTAAACTGTAGGATGCCACTTCTCTCTTGGACAGATATTGGTATTAGGTAATATTTATTGTGAAGCTAAACGTCCCCTATATGTTTGTTATATATTTATAGAGATAATCCAAATGACAAATAACACCTGGAGACACATCACATGGGATCATAAAGCTTTTAATATTATAATGACTTACAAATTTTGTGTAAATATACAATTAAAATGTAAAACATAACCCAGAGGGAAATATTGTGAACAATGGCAAATATCTTTTTGTTTTTCACTGAGACTTCAATACACACAATAGTGGTCAAAAGAGATGTCCAGGTAGAATTTTTATACAAATATTTGCTTTTAAAGACCAAGCAACCACCATATATAAAGTCAGCTTTATTTGTCAATTCTGCCACATGTAAAGGACATACAGAGAATTGAAATTGCATTCTTTGGTGAATAACAGATAAAAATTAAATGCAAAAATATTTTTTAAAATTTGATTAAAAATGCAAATAAATACAATTTAACATTACATATAACATAAAAAGCAATTAATTATACAATTAAGGGCACATGGCAGAGAGTGCAAACCAGACAGAGTAGTGCAAATATAGACAAATAGTGCAAATGGAGCTTGTTAGTATGATAAAGTGATAGAGTGGAGCCTTGTAACAGTCTTATGAGTGGTAGTTAGCAATCCAATGTTACACAAAATGACAGGACAGGTGAGAGTGGATGTCTGTGTCTGTGTGTGTAAGAGTTCAGATAGACAGTGGGGCAGAAAAGGTGAGTGGGGGGGGGGGAGATCCTTCCTGAAGCTTCCTGATAGCCTGATGGATGAAGCTGTCCAGTCTGCTGGACCTGGCCTGAGAACTGATGCCAGCAGGCTGAAGAAGCTTTGCATTGGGTGGGTGGAATCAGCTGCTATGCAAAGGGCTTTTTTGGTGAGATGGGAGCTGTATATGTCCTGGAGGGAGGGGAGAGAGACAACAATAATCTTCTCTGCTGCTCTCACTATGCATTGGAGGGTTTTATGGCAGGCATTGCAGGCTCCAAACCACACAGTGATGCAGCTCGACAGGATGCTCTCGATGGTACCTCTGTAGAAGGTGTGCATGGTGGCTCTTCTTAGTTTACAAAGCAAGTAGAGACGCGTCTGTGATTTCTTGGCCAGTACAGTGGTGTTGTACGCCCAAGAGAGATCCTCAGTGATGTGCACACCTTCATTTTCATTAATATGTGTATGGAATAGTTGCCTCTTGTGTTTGAATATGCTTGTGGATATTATTAAAGATCATTATTAAACATACACGTCTTCCTACAACTTTAGCATGACAGTTGTATTGGGAGGAAGAACAAATGCTTAAATTGCATACCTGGCAAAATATTTAGCAAAAGCCAGAAGCCATCATGATTTGCCTAATCAGGGCAAAAAACAAAAAAAACACTGGATTTTCACCCAAATAGGCCAGCTCCGACTAGGGCAAGAATGTGGAAAATAAGAAATAAGAAATAAATACAGTGAAAAATATTAAACAATAAGTTCACATCAGAAGAACCAATAAATCAGAATGTGATGCTTGTAACGAAGATAAAAAAAAAAAAATGATCTGCATTTTAATAAAACATTAGTAAAACATAATAACAAAGGTCAGTACTGTGTACTATCACTGTCAATCCAAATCGTCCCAAGCACAGACAGAAACACAATAATGGTTATAATGTAAAGAATCAAAAAGGTCACATCTATGATTCTTGCGACTTTGGTCCAGCACAGAGATGTTTTTTCTTGTTGGTTTTGTTGAGTTACTGCCCGACACTCACTGAGGATCAACTTCAGAAGGTCCAGAGTACAAGACTGTTCTGCATTCTGATCTCTGACTGAATCAGGGGAGCTCTCCAGGGATCTTATGGAATCTGGAAGATAAGGCTCTGGATTAACACCATTAAGAACACTATATTTTTTTGTACTATATTTCTTTTGTGTAATCCTACCAGCACTTGTGGTTTCTAGTGCTGCTGCTGATGTCTTGTTAACTCCTCTGACCATCAGAAAATTCACGAGAATGGTCTCCAGAATGCTGATGCCAATTAGACAGAAAACCCCACTGCAGTAAATACCTGTGAAGACAACAGCATGACTACAAAGGGTACATAACAAAGGGTAAATGGTGGATTGTAACTTTTTCAGGGGTTCCCTTTCAGTCAGTCACCATGACGTTACGTCATAGTGGGGGTCCTGTCTGGGAGACCAGTCGACTTGGAACTTAGGAGAAAATGCCAATGGGAATTTGCCGGTGGTATTTACTTGCCTAGCCACTTCCCGGACACACAGGTATATAAGATGGTGGCACCTAGCTTTCTGCTTCAGAGCCGATCGCTCACAAGAAGAAGTAAAAGAAGAAATAAGTTTGGCTTAGCGGCGAAACTGTGGGCTGCACAATAGCGTACAAGCGGCTCTCCCCTGGGCAGTCCCGATCCTATAAGAGCAAATTTTTAACCACTAGACATACCTTTTCGCTTGTGTGCTTCTGGATGCCATAGTTTCCTCACCTCTGCAATCGTTGTGTCACAAAGCACCAAGATGGCGCCACTTTGTTCAGACGCTGTCCAGGTCGCTGCTCTAATATTGTGCTTTTATTTACTTTTTTACTTAATTTTACCTTCTCTTTTTACACATCTCACAACGGCATTGATTGCCTATAACAAAGAAACACTTTTGGACATTGGAAACCGCCAAACCAACCTGTTTCAGGACACTTGATCCAGGAATCTAGCATGGCCTGTGGAGATTTTTCGGAATGCTGAGACGAACAATAACGTCTCAGCATAACTGTATAACCCTGTTCCTTGAAGGAACGAGATGCTGCGTTAACAAGATGCTATAGAAACGCCCTCAGCGTGACGGCTCGTACTGTACCGACTGAATAGTGTGTTGAATCAGCCAATGATAAGTTCGGACGTCTGGCCAGGAAGCATATAAGCATGTTTAAAGTGACCGGCAAACTAGCTCCTGTCATGCAGCGGAGCGCCGGCAGTGGATGCCAAAAGTGTGGTTTCGAGAAGTAGCGTCTCATTCCTTCAAGGAACAGGGTTATATACATAACCTGAGAAGTTTCTTTTCAGGAGTGTAGGGGCCAACTAGAGGACTGAACAAACTGGATCATTGCTACACTCAGTTCAAGAATGCCTAGAAAGCCCGCTCACTACCATACAATGAGGCTCTTCTGACTGGGAATACGGAAGAGTATAAAGAATCGTGCTATGCTATTCGGCGTGCAGTAAGAGCCGCAAAACACCGCTAAAAAGAGAGAATAGAGTCTAATTTTCAGCTCCACAACCCTCAACCAATGTGGCAGGGACTGAGGACCATCTGTGACCTAGGAAACAATCTTCCTTGGAGGTGAGAGCAGATCCGTTGGTGGCCGACGAGTTAAACACCTTCCACGGCCGCTTCAAATACAATGACGGCAGCGACGTGTCTCTGCCGTCCAGCACTTCAGGAAGCAGCAGGCAGGGCAGCCATGATCCTGTAATCACCATGTCGGAGGAGAAGGTTCGGAGGCCGTTAAAGAGAGTGAACGTCAGGAAAGCAGCCAGACCTGATGGGATAACCGGCCAGGTTATGAGGTCCTGCTCCGATCACTGGTTTGTTCACCTCCATCTTTAAGTCCCTTGCTACCTCTGTGGTTACCACCTGAATGACTATCAGTCCAGTTGCCCTCACATCTTTAGTCGTGAAGGTTTTTGAGAGCCACATCTGCTCCTCCATACCTGATACTCTGGACCCCCTTCAGTTTGCCCAAACAGATCCACAGAAGATGCCATCTTTCACGTCCTCCACTCTGCCCTCACTCACTTGGACAGCAACAATGGGAATTATGTAAGGCTGCTATTCATTGACTATAGTTCAGCATTCAACAGGTCAACTGGATTCAAGACCTCCTCACCGGCAGACCTCAAGTGGTAAAAGTTGGTCAGTTCACCTCAAACTCCATCACCCTAAATATAGGAGCGCCACAGGGCTGTGTCCCGAGTCCCCTGCTCTACTGTCTCTATATGCATGACTGCGTATACTCTCACAGCTCCTCATCTATCATCAAATTTGCTGATGATGACCATGTACCTGGATCAGGTAGAAAGACTCAAATCATGGTGCCAGGACAAGTAGGTTTATCTTCCTCTAAGATCTTCTTTTTTTCTTTTTATGCAAATAAGCGCACATTCAATTTGTATGGCAAGCTTGTTGCATGCTGCATGCTACCATTTTTATAATAATCCCAGTTTCAAATTCAAAACTCTTGCACACATGTCACTTCTCGCGTGTGGGACTGTTGGACTTAGTTTGTGGAGCAGGACAAAGTTGTTGCTGATTCTTGTTGAATGAACTTGTGTTCTTTACTCCTGACCACTTCACTACTAATATAAATCTATTTAGTGGGCTAAATGTTCAAGACTGTAAGTGTGTGTAGAACAGTGATGGAACACACTTGTGCAGACTTCACACTACACAAATTTCAAAAAGGTCAGATTGTTTTCGTACTCTCTGGGGTGCAATTTAGTTGTTGCTGTGTTCACACTGCATGGTGGATAGGCAACAGGAAATTAGACCCTGCATGACTGCAACAGGACAGTGAACATTACATTTTTTAACAACTTTTTTTTTTTTTTACAAAAAATCTGGTTGCAGTGCTGTCGTGTAACATGCACTTTTATCTTAGCCTACTGGAAAGTTGGTAGAGCATGGGTTTACATTTAAGATTAAATTATAATTTGGCATGCCCTTGACATTACTTAAAAACCTGTGTTTCGTTTTTATGTCGACTGAGATTTATTTATTTATATTAAATCAAATGAGTTGATGATGTATTAAATGAGGAAGACATAGAAAATGTGCGTTAAGAACCACTGAGATCATCTGTTGCACATTATGTTTTTGTGTGTAATTATTAGTTGCATCAGCAGTTGATGTTAGACTCACCAATCAGTGGGATTTTGTCAGCTGTAGAGGGCAGCGTGTCATTAA
>JAUCMT010000068.1:22628430-22642032 GCA_032357475.1 Enteromius thamalakanensis
TTCTTCATTACTTCAGACTCGTGTCTTGTTGTGCTCTCTAGCGCCAAGGGCGACAATATATATTTGTATATATATATATATATATATATATATTTATTTTTTACCCTGAGACTCAACTATTTTCTGCAATTCTTCAGCTGTGGTCCTAGCAGAGTCTTTGAATACTGCATTAGGATGATATAGACCCATGTTCTCTTCCAGTTTTAGAAATTCTTAATCATTAGAAATTATGAATTATTGCCCTGATGGAGGAAATAGTAATTTTCACTACTCTATCTCTTTTCTTAAAGTCATTTCAGTAATTTGTGAAGCTCAGTTATCTGTTTCTGCACATCAGAAATATATTCTTTTGTTCTGTCTCATTGGGATGGATGATTAAAGGAATTTAGATTTTTTTCCCCTTCTATTAATATCTCTGTGAAACAGAAAGCCATTGCTTTCAAATAGCCATTCAGAAAGCCATTTTTCAAATAAGTTCATAATCAGTTCATAATGTTCATAATCACCCTGTAGTGCTCAAAATTGTAAAGACAAATGGGAATATACTTTTACTATTTACTCATATTTTACTCATAGGAATGTCTAGGGGTACAAATAATTTTGTCCAACATGTAATTGAGAAAAATATTTATTTTATGATAATATTTTTCTCCTGTCACGTGAGCGAGGCGAGAAGACGTGAGGGTTCATGTGCAGGCTGTTTATTTGTGAACACAGAGTAAAACAGACAGGCTTAAGGTAGTTACCGGCAGACAGGAGTGGTGGAGGCAAAACACAAGAATGGTCAAAGTCCAGGCGTGGGTCGGTACACAATAAATGCAATCCAGATATACAAAGAAACAAGGAAACAGTGGAACACAAAGTTGCAAGACGACAGGGGTTGACAGTGCTAATGGACCGTGGAGACAAACAAACAAATCCGGGTTTTATACATGTGAAAGTAGGTCATGGGACGGAGCAAACAATCAGACACCTGGACAACCAACGAGTGGGCGGAGACATGAGTTCATTGATGAGAGTGAATGAAAACAGACATAAAACACAGATAGTCTGCTGGGTGCTGGAGTGCCGACCATGACACCTCCATTTTGAAATTGGTGATTTTTGTGATTTATTTATTTATTACTTTTTTTGTAATATCAAGAGGATTAATATGGCAGGTCTATTTTCAAAATCATCTTTGAATAAATTTGCCAAAGGTACCAACAATTCTGACCACATGTGTACTTGTTTGGCCAGTGTCATTGTTGATATCAGATTCAAGCATTTAATTTTTCCATACTGTATCATAAAAAATACAAATAATAAATTAAATGTAATTAAATTAATAAATAAGTACAATAAAAACTTAAGCTTAAATGTTTTTGTGAATTGTTCTGATTGAGCATCTGCAAGAGGTTTTGCCGGTGTTGCTTTTTCTCAAAAGCTTTCATCTTGAGTATTTCTTGAGTCAAAGCTTTGACTCTTAAGTACTTCATCATAATTCTACTCGGAGAGCTTTCTTAAGACTGTGACATTGAGAGTGTAATGTTCAAATAAAACCCTCAAACATGACTAACTTCAGAATGAACAGTAAAGAATGATTAAAGCAGGCATTTAAATTCTTTGTTAATGCTCTGTTCATTGAATCTTCATATAGTGTCCCCTCATGTGTTGTCAAATTGGTTTAGAAAATTGGATGATTGTGCCCACATCTCTGCAAACAGTTTCAGCCAGCAGTGCTTAATTTAGTCCTTCTGAAAGACTCATCCTTCCACTCACTTTGAGCCATGAGGGCTCTAAAATTAAGCAAACTATCAGCTGCCATTTCCTTTCCATGGTTTTGTGAATTTAACAGTTGAAAAACTTTATTGGCTCCTCTGTGTGTTAAACATGCCACATTTTAAGTTTGAACAAAGCAGTTGACCAGTCTTTAAAGTATGCAGTACTCTCTGTGATGAATTATTTTGATCTTTCATTAAAAAAGCACAAAATTAAAATTTTGATAATTTCCTTTCATTTTTATCAAATGACAGCTCTAAGAGTTTTTTTTTTATTTCCCTGTATTGCCTGATGAATTTGGACACCTGACAGAAGACACCTGAGAGAAGAGCAGAGAACTTTACGAAATGGATACTTTAATTGATACTTTAGAACAATATAAGCAAATGACCTATTCCAAATAGATTTGATTTTCTGTTGATTAAAAATTTCGTAGAAAAAAAAAAAATGTAGTTATTGCCCTGATGGTGAAAATACAAAAAAACTCAATGCTTTAGCTCTACTCTTCGAGCCACTTCTCATATAATTTGCTGCACATTAGAACTGTATTATTTGGTTCCTGAAAGGATCTGCCTACTAAGCCCTGCTGGAAGCTGCATGTTTGCCTTTCTTGCGCTTCTGGAAAAACATTTAATTCATTAAAGCTTTGAATTTGTTTTTATCTGACTCGTTTTTATCTGACTCCAATTTTGAATTCTCTGAAATTAAGTTAAAGTTATAAATTTGTATGCTGATCCGAAAATTGGTTGTATCATAATTTAGAGGCTTGATTATTCTAGATTCGCTCGTTCATTGGAGTCCCGTTATGACTGGGTCCGGCGTCCCGTCCCAAAATATACTGCTTGTCAGCTTAATAATTTCAGCAGTCTAAAAATGAATCAAGGAATAAAATTTATTTTGCCAGGAATAGTAAAATATCAAACAAAATCAATCAATTAACATATCAATTCAAAATAATATATTAACATTTTAGTTATACAACTGATCAGCATAAAACATGTCGTGGTATGATTATTTCTTTTACAGAAATAACAGTAGCGTTGGGGTCTCGGTTTCTGATCTACTTTCTTTACTCCTACTCCTTCAGCTAACCATTGTGTTGTTGCCACGTGACGCGTTTTAATTTGTTTAATCCGCGTTTCGATTTTAGAAGCCCAATCCACCAGCGACCGGTAGGTGTTTTCAGGCGGATCAGCTCCATGTGCCAACGCTTGCTGAATATGAGAACCTGCGTTATTTTTCAGGCGTTGTAATAACACTTCCTGATCTTGCCGTGCATCTTCTAAGCCTGAGTGCTCTTTGTACGTCACCCATAAACGTTCTGCAGAAATTTCGAACGGTTCTTTATTGATTTGTTTTATGTCAAGGATTCTATTCCATCTGGCGTGCGTTGGCCCCCGTAATTCTAACAACGCATTTTTCAGTCTTTCGTACACGTCGGCATCTTCTTCCTCTTCCAGCTTAATCACAATTTTCCCAGTTCTTAGTTCAGTGGGTAATTTTGAAAGTTCCTTTGGAATGGTGAGGAGAGCTATTTGCCTAACGTCTCTGATTTCTAAGTTATATACTGATGCCTGCAACATTAAATTGTCCCAGTATGGTTGAAAAGGACCTCTTCTTGGCATTATACCCACCACCTCTTTATGTCTACTGCACTCTTTTAGTGCAGGTTTAAGGACGGCTAATAGTGGTAATTTCATCATCCGCATTTGTCATTGTTTTAAGCACAGCAATTTTAGTGGGTATGTTAAAGTTTACACTGGATCTAGTTCGAGACTACATAGTTCGGACTACATTGTCTCGGTTCTTGGGGTTTATTAGGATGATAACACATGTCGCTTGCTGGCTCCGGGGAAAGATCGCGCCTTGCCAGACTGGATTTTGTCTTTGTAGTTCGGCTACGAGTTTCACTCGAGAATACTTGGTCAAGAGTTTTGCAGGTTAAAGCTACAATATCATCTTCATCGCTATTGCTAATTATATCATTCCCAATCACAGTATTTACTGCCACGGTTTTAATGGCAGCTACAGGGAATCCTGCTGTGCTACAACACTCCTCGAGTACGGAGGAAGCCCAAACCTCATACTCTTGTTTGGATATGAAATGTCGCGCGGAAAGACGTCACCACTGAAAGGATCCATCTACTAAGCCCGGCTGGATGCTGCGTGTTTGCCTTTCTTGCGCTTCTGGTAAAACATTTAATTCATTAAAGCTTTGAATTTTAATTTTACATTTTTCTTTTACCTCATTTTTATCTGACTCCAATTTTAGATTCTTTGAAATTAAGTTTAAGTTATAAAATTGTATGCTGATCTGAAAATTGGTTGTATCATAATTTAGAGGCTGGATTATTCTAGATATGAATTATCATCCGCCCGTTCATTGGAGTCCCGTTATGACTGGGTCCGGTGTCCCGTCCCAAAATATACTGCTTGTCAACCTAATAATTACTCAGAGATTGGAGAAATGATTATTATCCCGTTTGCTAGCCGTGAACTGCTTGCTTTTTGCAAAGAGATATTGTGATTCAGGCTCAGACATTGTAAGATCCATTCGCAGGCTTTATTATAAATAAACAAGGTCAAACAGACAGAGATCGTTTACCAGATAACAGAGGCAGTGTAGATTAGACAAGGCAGAGTAAAGTCCAGGCAAGGGGTCTTGGTATCAGGCAGAATTCGAGGTCGATAGTCCAGGCAGTGGTCGTGGGCAACAGGCAGAGATTCAATAAACAAAGGCAGTCCGAGGTAATAACAAGATCAGTCCGAAAATCACTAGGAAAAACGCTTAGAATTGACGCCGAGGCAGAGCAAAACTTCGCGTCAATCCAGCGTGAACCACTCGCTTAAATTACGGAGAAAACGAGCGACACCTGGTGCGGAAGTTAGCGAGGTGTTCGGGTGAAATGGGTCCGTGCGGGAAACTAATACTCCGGAGATGGTTCCCGCTGATGACGGTCGGAGAGCGCCACAGAGGTCCCGGTTGTGACAGAGCCCCCCCCCTGCGAGCAGCTCCTGAAGCGAGCTGGCCGTTGGCGCCGGGGTCTTCCCCGAGGACGGGGTGCTGGTCTCTCTGGGTGGTTCTGGTGAAAGGTAGCTGTGAGAGAAGGGTCTAGAATGTCCGAGGCATTGACCCAAGATCTCTCTTCTGGACCGTAACCTTCCCAGTCAATTAGGTATTGGAGGATGCGTCCCCGGCGCCGGGAATCCAGGATCTCATTCACTTGGTAGGTCTCTTCGTCGTTGATGATCAGAGGGGGAGGCTCGGGTCCTGGGGTGGTGACCTCGTCTAGGCCACTCTCTCCTTCCGGGGCATCAGCGGGCTTGAGCAGGGAAACATGAAATGTGGGTGAGATTCTGTATTGATTTGGTAATTCTAAACGGAATGATACTGGAGTGATTTGTTTGATAATTTTGAATGGACCCACGTACCTCTGATTCAACTTCCTGCAGGGTTGTCTCAAGCGAAGGTCCTTAGTGGAAAGCCACACCCATTGCCCAGGAGTGTATCGAGGATTAGGACGTCTGTGTCGATCGGCTTGCTCTGTGAAACGGCGAACAGCTCTCTGAAGATGCACGTGAGCCTGATTCCACGTCTCCTCACTCCGACGGAGCCAGTGGTCCAGAGCCGGCAGATTCGTGGGCTCACCTGACCAGGGGAATAGTGGTGGTTGAAATCCTAATACACATTGGAAGGGCGTCATGCCTGTGGAAGGTTTACGAAGCGAATTCTGGGCATATTCCGCCCACAGAAGGTAACGACTCCAATCCTGTTGATTCTGGTAACAATAGGTGCGTAGAAACCTGGTTAGTTCTTGATTAAGCCTCTCGGCTTGGCCATTGGACTGAGGGTGATATCCTGAGGTGAGACTAATATTTATGTTTAACTGTTGACAGAACGCACTCCATAGACGAGAGGTGAATTGGGGACCCCGGTCCGAGACAATGTCATCAGGTAGGCCGTAGAAGCGGAATACCTGGTTCACAAGGATCTCTGCGGTTTCCCAGGCCGTGGGTAATTTGCTGAGCGGTATGAGACGGCAGGCCTTTGAAAAGCGGTCGATTATGGTGAGTATTGTGGTTTGATTATTGGAGGGTGGTAAGTCGGTTACAAAGTCCATTGCCAGGTGGGACCAGGGTCGTTCCGGGATGGGGAGAGGATGAAGAAGGCCGGCGGGCCTCTGATGTGAGGTTTTGGTTATGTTGCAGACGGCACATTTTTGAACAAACCGGGTGATGTCAGGGATAAGTGTGGTCCACCAGAATCGATTGGAAACTAATTCTATGGTTGCCTGGATACCTGGGTGCCCCGAACTGGGAGTGTCATGAACCAAGTGCATTACGCGATCACGGAGGGTTGCAGGCACGTATTCACGTTCAGGGGGGCATTCTGGTGGAGTGGGGTCAGTAGTTTGTGCTTCTATGATTTCTGCTTGGATGTCCCAGCGGACGGGTGCAACGATCAACTGAGGTGGTATGATGGGTGTAGGATCTGAAGTGAGTGTTTGAGTGTCATATTGCCTTGATAGAGCGTCTGCCTTGCAATTCTTTGTGCCCGGCCGGTAGGTGATCTTAAAGTTAAAGCGGGTGAAGAATAGCGCCCATCTAGCTTGACGAGAATTGAGACGCTTGGCTGATTGGATATATTCTAAATTCCGATGATCGGTGAGTACTTGAAAAGGTAATTTGGAACCCTCCAGCCAATGCCGCCATTCTTCCAGTGCACATTTCATGGCCAGTAACTCCTTGTCTCCTACATGGTAATTCTGTTCGGCCGGGGTGAGTTTACGGGAGTAGAAGGCACAAGGGTACATCTTGGAAGGATTGCCATGGCGTTGTGAGAGCACCGCACCGACCCCGGAATTAGACGCATCCACCTCCACAATAAATTCTAATTCAGGGTCTGGATGTCGGAGGATGGGTGCGGTGGTAAAGTGTTCCTTGAGGGCCTGAAAAGCCTGTTCTCCTACCAGTGTCCATCGAAGCTGAGTGGGACCTTTGCGTGTCATGGAAGTCAATGGGCCTGCGACTTGGCTGAAGTTCCTGATAAAGCGGCGGTAGAAATTTGCAAATCCGAGAAATCTCTGTAGATCCTTAATCGTTCGGGGCCGGGGCCAGTTCAGTACAGCGTTGACTTTCTGTTCATCCATGGTAACACCCTCTGCGCTGATGATGTATCCTAGATATGAGACACGGGTTTGGTGAAACTCACACTTAGGTAACTTGGCATAGAGTTGATGTTGTATTAGCCGTTTCAATACTTCTCGAACGTGTTGGACATGTGTTGGTAAATCCTCTGAATAGATAAGGATGTCATCGATGTAAATGATAACTTGTTTGTTCAGCATGTCCCTGAACACGTCGTTGACGAGGGCTTGGAAGATTGATGGACTGTTCGCTAGGCCGAACGGCATTACCCGGTATTCATAGTGCCCGGTCGTGGTTGAGAAGGCCGTCTTCCACTCATCTCCTTCCTTGATGCGGATAAGGTTATAAGCACTTCTCAGATCTAACTTGGTGAAATATTTAGCCTTGCGGAGCTGTTCCAGAGCTGACGGTACTAGTGGCAGCGGGTAACGATACTTCACTGTTATTTCATTCAATCCGCGATAATCGATGCAAGGCCGAAGACTGCCATCTTTCTTTTTTACAAAGAAGAACCCGGCTGCCGCTGGTGAAACAGATGGTCTGATGAAGCCCTTGCTGAGTTCCTCCTGAATGTAATTCTGCATGCTTATAGTCTCTGGTTGGGAAAGTGGGAAGATTCGTCCCTTCGGGGGCATGGAGCCTGGTAGTAGATCGATGGCACAGTCAGTGGATCGGTGAGGTGGTAATTGTGTTGCCTTCTCTTTGCTGAATGCCTCCAACAGATCGTGATACTGTACAGGTAGGTGATCGTGCAGGTTGTTCTCACTAGTGTGCTCGGGTGCAGGTGGGTGCTGTACCTTTTTTAAACAGTGACGATGGCAGTGTTTGGACCAACGAGTAATCTCTTTCTCAGTCCATGAGATGTTGGGGTTATGCAGCTCCAACCAGGGATGACCGAGGATCACGGGGTGCTCTGGTGATTGTATAGTGAAGAATCTGATGCTTTCTTGGTGCAAAGGGCCGACGTGCAGAGTGAGATCCTCGGTGACAAATGGTATTTTTCCGGAGCCAAGCGGTCGACCATCTAGGGCTGCCACGCCCACCCGAGAGCCACATGGAAGAAGAGGACAGTGACATTGCTTAGCATACCTCTCATCAATGAAATTCCCCTCTGCCCCAGAATCAATGAATGCTGTGGTCTCAAAGTCATGCCCCTGTACGCTAAGTTTAATGGGTATGGTCAAGGAATGTTCACTCACCCGTGTAGGAGCCTGACGTAGTGGCCGTGTGGGGCAGTTGGCTCTGATGTGACCAGGTAGCCCGCAGTAGAGACACAGATTAGATCGTCGTCTCCTGTCGCGTTCCTCATCAGTGAGATGCGTGTACCCGAGCTGCATGGGTTCCACGTCGGTGGCAGTCGTTGTGGGAACAGAGGTGAAGAGTGAACGCCTTCCACGTCGAGCACGTAACAGATTGTCAATCTGAATAGCCAACTCCATAAATTGTTCAAAAGACCTCCCCTCATCTCTGCAAGCAAGCTCTGACTGTAAATCATCTCGGAGACCCCTTCGGTAAATTACTTTCAGCGGTTCGGATGGCCAGCCTGTCTGTGCAGCGAGCGTACGGAACCTGAGAGTATAATCCGTAGCTGTCATGGTGCCTTGTTTTAATGACAAAATCTCCTCACTGGGTTCTTTGCCACCAGCGGCGTGATTAAAAACCTCTTTAAACTGATTGAGGAAATCCTGGTAGCTGGGAAACACCATCTGTCTGCCCTCCCACAGAGCAGTGACCCAGTCCAGCGCTCTGCCAGTTAACAGTGAGCAAATCAGAGACACTTTACTATCATCAGTAGGAAAATTTTGTGGTTGCTGACTGATATAAAGTGTACATTGGAGCAGGAAACCCCGGCACTTTCCTGGAGCTCCATCAAATTTTTCAGGAAGCGAAATGCATGCGTTACTGTGATCGGTGACGTTTTTTTGTCTTGGGCTACCCCGAGACGTTCTCTGAATTTTGCGTCGCAGGGAGATCAAAGCATTCTTACATTCCCCTTCGGTCGAGTCACTCTGACGTTACATATTGGAACTCACATAAGAGACCAATCGCCTTTGAGTTTAAGAAAAGGCCAATGAACAATGGCATGCACTTATTGCATCCAAGTGCACCTCATCACTACATGAGTATAAGGAGCGGATGCAGTGCACCTTCAGATTTTCATTTTGGAGCCTACCTGAGTGTGTGAAAGGTGTTGAAGAGATTCTTCTGAAAAGAGTTCCTACGAGTTCATGCTCTCTCTCCTCTGACAGCGATCACTGGCCTTTTTATAGGCAGATTGCATTCCAGCTTTTTGCATTGCAGGGAGCAAAACAGACCTACTGTGTTCACAGAGGTGCTGCGAGAGGTCCTGGGCAATCTGGGAGAAAAAAAGAGTGATTCAAAACAAAATGGACATGGCCGGTGTTACTCTCCGGATTGGCGTTTCCCCGGAATGCCGCCTCCTATTCAGCCCGTAGTCAGACTCTGCCTTCCTAAGGGCGGGAGTCTCCCTAGGACAGGTCCCCCATGGGTTGGGGTGCATTGTGCAACGGTCAAGCAGTTTCGGGCCCCTGGACAGGCAGGTCGCTTTTGACCAATGCTGCACCAGCATGTGCTGGTCCGTACAGAAAATAATGCGACCGTAGCATACATCAACTGCCAAGGTGGTTTACGCTCCCGTCCCATGTCACAACTGCGCACTGTTCACATTCTAGGGGAACTCATCCGCGCAGACCCTGTGCAAGATCAGGGAGGATGAGAAGGAGGTTCTGCTGTACCTGGTTTGCCAACCTAGTGCTCTCGCAGCAGCCCCTTTCTTGGAAAATCCCAGTGAGGAAGGACTTTCTCAGGGGATGGTCACAATCTGGCACCCGCTTCACGATCTGTGGAACCTACACACTGAAATGGGGTCTGTTTGATGACTGGAGATCCTCTCACGGAGTGGACCCACTGAGATGCCCGATTGTAGTAGTGCTGTCCTAGTATTGTAAATTTAAAATACTATACCAATGCATTGTAACAATGCACTCTACACTGTAAAAAATGACTGTGATTTTAACGGTAAAAAAACTGTAAAAAAACCTTTCTTTCATTTTCTGTGAAAATGCCGAAAGTGACTTTCTCATCAGCACCTGCATTTGGTAGTTATAAAGTGTACAAAATAGATTTCACAACTTTAATAGGTTGGTATATAAACATTGTATCAGTTATTATGATTTATTATTAGAAATTGAAGTATTTAACTGCAAATCTAACATTAAAACCGTAAAACAATAAATATTGTTGTAACATTGTTTTATTCTGGCAACCGGTTACGATGATGAGCTGGTAATGAACGCTCTCCAGCGAAGGCAGGGAAACTCGGAGACGGAGATGCACAAAATGAACATTTATTAAACAAAACTGAGGGCTGAACAAACGGACATCCACAAAGCTTAAACAACATAACATTCTCATAGTCTTCGTGGAGCTCAGGTGAATAAGGTGATTGGAGACCTGGACCCGCCATGATGGGTCCGGATCACAGACCGAGTCTGGCAGCTCCGGCCACTCAGGATTGGGATCACAGACAGGGTCTGGCGGATCCGGCTACCATGAGTCCGGGTCATAGACCTCTGATAGCTCGACAGGCTGAGAAACCGGGACTGACTGGACCTGACACGGCTCCTCGTACTGTGATTCGGGAGTGGGACCCGTAACATGCGGACTATGCACCGCGAGGATCTCTTGCAGCTCGACTGGCTGTGTGACCGGGACTGACTGGGTAGAACACGGCTCCTTGTACCGTGCTACAGGGCTAGGACCCGTTAAAACATGGCTGGGAACAATGAGGGCCTTCAACTGCTCTCCTGGCGGTGTTACCGGCACCGACTGGGTTTTACACAGTTCTCCTGGCTGTGTAATTGAGCCAGACTGACCACCACACAGCCCCTCTCGCGGTGTTGTTCCGTCACCAGCGTCTCAATGATAGCTAGTACGGGTGACAGCTCCTCGAGCTGTAAAAACTGGACCGACTGGGCAGTATACAGCACTCCTGGCTGTATGACCGGCATTGAATGAGTTAAAAACAGTGTGTTTTGGTGGTGAAACTGGCACTGAGCAAGCGAAACACGGCCCCTCTCGCCGTGACACATGTTTGAAATATTTTCTCCGCGGTTTGTGAATCGCGGCGCTTTAAGGAGAATCTGGCAACCGCACTGACGGGCTAGGAACCACAGGTGTTTTGCGCAGCGCTGGCATCTCGGAGGTTGGATTGGAGTCCGCTTCTTCGGCCGTCATTTTGAAGGCGTGCTCAAATATGGACTCAATTCTCCTCGCTGTATCGGGTGGAGTGGCTGAAAGAGTTTTGTGCGCCGTTCCGGGCCGTAAAAAAGAAACTCGGCGAAGCGAGACGATTTCGGTAGCGGACCGCGCCTGATGGCCAAGCGTGATCAGGGAAGCTGAGGATATCCTCCAGATATCCTCCGTGGAGGGAGCATTATCCTCGGCGATGTGCAGGCTCGCGGACGTGCATAAAAGTCCGTGGAGATGTGTGCGTTCTGTGCATAAAACACCATCTTGCTGGTGGTCTGTCGTTCTGTTACGAAGATGAGCTGGCAACGAATGCTCTCCAGCGAAGGCAGGGAAACTCAGAGACGGAGATGCATCAAAATGAACATTTATTAAACAAAACTGAGGGCTGAACAAACGGACATCCACAAAGCTTAAACAACATAACAATAACGACAGACACTGAACGTTCCAAAAGACACGGTTTAAATACAAGACACAATCAAAGGATAATGGGGAACACCTGGACATACACAGCTGGCAGGGAGTGAACACTAATCACGAGGGTGGAGTTACAAATGAGAGACAACATGGAGATACAAAAGGTAAACAAGGGCACATGGAACTACACATAAGCAAAACACAGGCACAAGACAACAGACAAGGCACAAGGCAACGCCTATGGCGTGACACTGCTACTGCAATTAATTTTTCAGGGGGAAAAATCAATAAAGAGACAGTTAATTATTAGTGATTGTTTATTTAAACTAAACTGAGTTAGGCAATGACGTCTCTGAATTCAATAATGAAATGCCTTTAACTGAAAATTGAGTTTTTAATCTTGTCATTATACATTACTGACAATATATGCTCCAATTTGGTACCTATTAAGCGCTTTGACACAAACTGTTGAAAGTGATATATAAATAAAGATGACTTGACTTAATGAAAATATAATACAAAAAAATAAATAAATAAATATGATAAAAATGATCAAATACAACAAAAAAAAAGTTAATACAAATTGAACCTGATGCTCCTGATGCACTTTTTTTTTAAATAGTCACACATATTACAGAACATATCAGAGTTCAGATTTTATTTCGACTGCTTGTGCCATAGTTGTATCACAAATGGCTGTAAAAAAAAGATGAAGAAAGAGTAAAGTATTAACAAAAAAATGACATTTCCTTTTTCGTTACTATGAAGCATCTTTTGAGCTTCTTCAGAAGGCTTGAAACTCCCAGTCACTGGCGTTTGTCTTGGACTGGTCTGATGGCGTTTTCTGTCATCCACACGTTTGTGCAGCGGTGAGTGAAAACACAGTCGTGTCTATGGAGACCAGCTGAAAGCATCAGGGCAGCCGTGTTTGTTTTTAGCGCCGCTCTTTTAGCTACCTTGACTCATCACTACAAAGTCAACATTTCAGGAGAAGAGAGTCTTTGACAGGGTTTCTGTGGGTTTATGAAGGTGAATTCAAACCTTTTTAAGACCTAAGGCATAAATTGACTGGAACACGTCATCAGTTTGGTCTATATCCTAATGTCTTGCTTGAATTTAGTTTATAAAAAATAAATATTTACAGGTTACTCTGAACACACTGCAAAAAGTGTTCTTCGCTTCGCATTTTTGTCTTTTTTCAGTTTAAATGTTTTAACATGTTTATCATTCAGCCTACTTGAGAAACAGAATGACGTCTTGTAAGATAAGAACGTCTTGTTCCATAACAACTTGATCAAAACTATTTTTATGATTGAGGGCTCAGAAAAACCTTCTGACAAATATTTTTTAAACAATAAACTTAAACATCACTTTTTAATTTCACTTTTTTATTTTTCCATTTCAGTAATAATATAATTATCTTCTTTAACTTCTTAAAGTTAATTTAAGATTAAACTTGAGATTTAGGACAGTTTAAGATGAAAATAACAATTGTTATGTTTAAAAACAGGTAATTACATTTTAACAAATTAACATAAAATAATAAAATTTTGTAACTGATTTCCAAGTAACCAATTTTAATAGTTCACTCTTCCTCATTAATTTAACTAGAATTTGCGTGTTTGGCCTGGTGTCAGGGTCAGGGCTTGGCGAACCCTTGGGCAGCGAGAGCTGGACGTCCTTCTTTTACAGCCAGAACCGTCTCGTCACCATCCTCTGTCCTGACTTCCCTCGATGGGGGAGCGGCGAAGGGTTACGAGGACATTCCCCAGGTAGAGCGCGCTGTTGAGGTGCACTTGTGCCCGCGCATTTCCTCTGCTTGGCGGTCTCGCCCTCGCCTCCCGCCCGGCTCCTGTAGGTCTACGGCAGCTCTGGCTGCTAAAGCCTACAGTGCGGCCGGGCAAGCCGCTTCCGCCCTTCACGCTATGGCCATTCTGCTGGTCCATCAGGCCAAGGCGTTGAAGGAGCTAGATGAGGGAAGTGCCGACCCAGGGCTGGTGCAGG